>VYXB01002030.1:67034-84546 GCA_013397135.1 Pachyramphus minor | reverse complement strand
AGGGGCTGAGGGAGATGGGGAGTCTTATCCTGGAGAAAAGGAGGCTCAGGGGGGACCTTCTGTCTCTGCAACTCCCTGACAGGAGGGGGGAGCCAGGGGGTTGGGCTCTGCTCCCAGGGAACAAGGGACAGGAGGAGAGGAAACAGCCTTGAGTTGCACAAAGAGAGACTTAGATTGGTTATTAGGGAAAATTTCTTCACTGAAAGGGTTGTCCATCCCTGGCCCAGCTGCCCAGGGCAGTGTTTGAGTGCCCATCCCTGTAGGGATTTATAAGCCACATGGATGAGGCACTTGGGGACATATGGGTTAATTGTACCCTTATCTGCTTCTCTGAGGGGTACCAGGCATTTTTACTTAATGTATTTGTTTCCTCTGCTCCTGTTTCCAGCCATACTGGGAATATCACGCTTTGTTTTCATGCAGGATGTCCCTTTCTAGGTTAGAGAACTAGAGTAGGTTTTTTCTCACCTTTAATTAAAAGGAGTGACATTTTAGCAAAGAAATCCTACCTTGTGAGTGTTTGGAGGTTATTTGAGTTAGTGCATTTCAAGAAATGCAAACAAAACCCCCCAGATTATTCAGATATCACTGTCTGGAGTTTAAGAATAAGTGAGGGATGCTTCTAAAACCATCACAAGATCAAGCGAAAAATGGGATGAGCTTAAAGCACCAAATCGTATAATTAAACCCTTCTGTGTTTATTTTTTACTGGGGATTGGGCCATGAGTTGTTTTCTGCTGGTGGCCCAGGGCTGCCATGAGTGTACTGGGACACATCATGGGCTCCCCACAGGTCATAAAATAGAGACATAGAACCACAGAATGGTTTGGGTTGGAAGGGACCATAAAGATCACCTACTTCCAACCTCACCTACCATGGGCAGGGACACCTTCTACTATCCCAGGTTGCTTCAAGCCCTGTCCAGTCTGGCCTTGAACACTTCCAGGGATGGGGCAGCCTCACAGCCCAGAATTCCTTCCCAATATCCCATCTAACTGTGGCAGTGGGAAGCCATTCCCCCTTGTCCTGTCCCTCCATCCCTTGTCCCCAGTCCCTCTCCAGCTCTCCTGGAGCCCCTTTAGGCCCTGGAAGGGGCTCTGAGATCTCCCTGGAGCCTTCTCTTCTCCAGGTGAACCCCCCCCAACTCTCTCAGCATGTCTTCACAGGAGAATATTCATCCATGGTGTGATAATCTGTTCATCAGCCACCAAAGAAATCCCATAGTGCTCTCGAGCATCCTTTGCCGTGGGTGTCAGGTGGCTGCCCTGCGTACGTGTGGCTCACACCACCATCCCAGCAGCAGCTTGGGGCTGAGCATCTTCCCCCAGAAGCTTTTGGTGTTGGGTTCCAGTGCTCCCTGCAGTGTATCCCACCATCAGCCAAGGCTCCTGCTCTGAATACTAAATCCTGAGGCAGAGAGAAGGAGCCCGAACGCTGATTAATTTGAGCCTGCGCTGCTCTTATCCTGGTTTCAAAGTAATTGTCTCTCTTGTCCACAATTTTCCCTCCTTACATTTCACTGCATATTTATTAGGTTTTTGTGAGGCTATCTGCAGCCACATTAAACCAATTTACTTCTTGAAATGTCTGACCTTTGATCTGCCAGCCACTGCCTTTCGGAGCCAGAAAAAGAGCCTTTAATAACGTGTCACATGAAAGGCTGGCTGCAGAGCCTGTCACTTGCACACCCCAACTCCAGTTAATAAACTATTGGATGAATCAATTATTGCCTCATAATTGTTACCTGTATTTTCGTGCTAAACAAGAAGAGTATTTTCCCCCACTTTTCCCAGTTGCTTTGTCACCTCCCACTAGGGAAAACTCATAAGGCAAATACATGTAAACAGCTGTAACCAATATTTCATCATCATCTTCAGTCTTTGTAGCCAGTTCTGATCCTAGCAGATATGGGATTTTTTTTTTTTTGCAGAGGAATTAGACTGTGTGCATCTAATTTTAGGATCCCCTTCAGCATCCCTGTGTGCTCATCTGTGTGCTGTGTCTCCTGAGCCCCTGCAGCTGCCCTCTGCAGCAGGCACAGGAGAGCAGATGGGGTTTAGTGGGTAGCAGAGTGCTTTTCTGGGGGTATTTCATCTGTTTTGCAGGCAGCAGCAGTGAGGCAGGGATGTGTCTGGTCTTGTCCATCACAGCAAGGTTGGAAACAGCCACCCCAAGGAATGCACTCTTCACCATCACCTTCCAGCACCCTGAGCACCTCCTGGTGTCCTTCTGCATCAGGGCTGGATTCTTCTGTATCCCTGATAGGGCACAGGCATCCTGCTCCAGGGGTGATGTCTTACCTCCTAACCCATGAAAAGGACAGACTAGGGAGAGGATCCCTTCCAGTGGGCTGCTGACACTACTGGCACAGCCAGCTGTCCATGTCCTGAGTCAGGGCAGCTCAGGTCACAGTCATGGCTGCATCCAGCCACACCTTGTGCCTGTTATTTTACATTCATATCATGTAGTTGAAAAGAAAAATATGCTCTCTCTTACTGCTGTGGAGCCACAGAACTCTTGGGGGGTTTGCTGAGAAAAACAAGAGGCAGAGGTGGCCAAGCTGGTTTTGGAAATAAGGATGTGGGGATGGATATGGCGGGATGCAGTGTAGCTGCCCTGGGGTCTCTGCAGCATCTGGGCACAAGGGTCAGGTTGCCAAGGTCAGCTCCAGGATGGATCTGTACCCTTTGGACAGCGTTCTGCTCCTGCCCAGGTCCTTGCTGCCCTGAACCCCAAGAAGCCATCTGTAGCATCTCACACTGGATCTGAGACCTGTTTTTTTTCAGGTTGCTGGGTCTCTGCACCTGGTTTGGTCTGCTTTTGGGGACGATGCAGAACATTGCTCAAGTCCTCATGGAAGCCAAAGCATCCACAAGGCCCCAGGGGTTCAAGATGGCAGGGGGCTCAGGAAGCAGGGCTTAGCTCAGGCTCTGGGGAGAGGTATCCCTAGCAATCCCAACTTCTCCCGTGGTAGGGACATATCCATCCCAGTTCTGCTGAAATCAGCAGCGAAGCTGGGTTTCTCGGGGCTGAAATGGTCCAGGGAAGTTTAAGCAGAGCAATTACAGTTTCTGTCACCTGCAAGGTTTTCCGATGCATCACTCCGAAGCAACGTCTTGCCCAGGAGCTCCATTTCACTCCTGGTGGCATCTCTCCAGGCCAGGAGCAGGCAGCTGTCTGGAAGGTTCAGATCCATCCTGGAGGTGGCCTTGGTAACACACTTCAACATTTATGTATTATTTATTTTCCCTGACTCTTTAAATCTCTTAGGTAGTTGCTTTTAACAGCAAGAGCCTTTCACAAAGCCATGGAGAAGGGCTGAAAAATGCAGGAGGCAACCCAGGTCTCCTCTCCCTCCTTTAATCTTTCCAGAATGACTCCTTGCTTGCCATATGGGGAAAGGACGTGCTCCTGACATCCCTGGTCTGCAAAACACAGCAGAGCTGAGCAGAAGCAAAGTCTCGAGTTTCAGGGGCAGGAAAAACCATCTGCATCACTCTCTGGCACATCTGTGCTGATTTGGCTCTGTGAGGGCTTGGTTTCAAGCCTGTAGGATTCATCTTCAGAAAGGCTGGGATTAATTGCTGAAATGGGAAACGCTAAAAGCTGGGTGAAGAAGAGGTGGAGAGAAACAGTTAAGCATGGAAATACCCTGGGCTGATAACTCTTTCTTGTCCATCTTGCATGTGTTAACACTGTTATGGTAGGAGACCATCTGCTGGGCTTTGGCTACCATGGGTTGGGAAGTGAGCATCGCTGTGGAATTGCAGAATCATTTAGGTTGGAAAAGCCCCCCGAAGATCATCGAGTCCCAAAACCATTCCCCAGCACTGGTAATCCCACCACTAACTGGTGTTCTCAAGTGCCACATCCACACGGCTTTTGAATCCCTCCAGGGATGTGGACTCCAACAGTGCCCTGGGTCGCCCCTTGCAGTGCCTGACCACCCTTTTGGTGAAGGAATTTTCCCAATATCCAACCTGAACCTCTGCTTGTGCAACTTGAGGCCATTTCCTCTCCTCCTGTCCCTTGTTTCCTGGGAGCAGAGCCTGACTCCCCTGGGGCTCCCCCCTCCTGTCAGAGAGTTGCAGAGCCAGAAGGTCCCCCCTGAGCCTCCTTCTCCCCAGGCTGAGCCCCCCCAGCTCCCTCAGCTGCTCCTGCTGCTCCAGACTTTTCACAAGTCTAAATTTGGAAGTTTCAAAGCAAATCCCAAATTTCAGGTGAGATTCAGATCCCGAATCTGAAGACTTTCCCAAAACTGCATGAGAACAGGCAATGCACCAAGCCATATCCTATTGTCTGTATTGTTGACTGCATTTCGGATAGAGACACTTAATCTACTTTTAATCTACTTTCCAGCTTTAATACTGACTCACAGCTCGTTACCTGCTTTCCAAAGCAGATAAAAAGTCACGATCAGGGGCACATTTTACCCAGAACTGTTTCCAGGTTGAGCTTCAGAGAGGAAGTTAGCCTTGAATAAGACAGGGACGGGGAGAGGAACCTATATTAGTCCTGGCCACGGAAAGCCACGTTACCATATTGACCTGTAAGTCCTGTCCTGGGAGCCCTTGCAGAGACTACCACTGTGTCCTTGGGTTTCTCAGAAATCAGTGTTTTGCTTTAACATGTTCCAGCAAAGAGAGCTCTGGCACTGTGGGGTTGATTATCCTTAAAATTGTGCTCTCATTTTTACCTTTAGCTTTTGCATTTGACATCCCGTGGCACCCAGGCAGGAACATCCCAGCTGAGATGCTACATGTTATTTTCCATCCCTGAAACCAGGGATGCTCAGCTTCTGGCCCCCCCACCATACCCCATCCGGATTGGCATGGGGAAATTCAAACCTTTTTGACCTTCAGTTTTCCTCCCTGGGAGATGAAATTAATACTCCCTGCCATACCTTGAAGGGATGCTGCTGGGATTAATTAGTTAATAGACCAAATCTCTCTCGCCTGCCTCTGTGAAGGCAATTGTCTTGTGGCTGAGTCCCACATTCACCTTTCCAATGACCACAGGGGACTTTGGCTGGGATTTTGACACAACCTGGGCGGGAGCACCCTGTGAGTCCATCCCTAGGAGGATTGAGGCTGTTGTGGAGATGCCACGGATGCCTCCCTGCAGCCGCATAATTCCAGGCTCACGGTGCTGCCTCTGCAAAGGTAGATTTAGTTTCTATTAATAAGGGGATAATAGCATGGGAAACCTGGCTGCAGGATGGCCCGTACCCAATTACTGCGGTCGCTGGGCTACAGCAGCCGCTTCCCTGCAATTATCCCACCGCGCGCCAGCACAGCACAGCCCTCTGTGCTTTATTCTTAGTAACAGAGCCCCGGGCAAGGTCAGGGGAGGGGTCTCCCTGCAGCCAAAAGTCCCTGGCTTGGGGATGCAGGAGCTGAGATGAGGGTGGCAGAGCCACCTCAGTGCCACCCACCGACGATGGGGTTGGTGGGGGCAGCACAGGAGCGATGTCCCCCCTGCCCTGGCACATGCAGCCGTGGGGCTGGCAGCAAAGCAGTGCCCTGCTTTGTCCCTGTCCCAGGACAAGTGGTGCAGGGGTGACCCCCATGGGGAACACTGGCCATTGGGGAGTCTATACCAGTCAGCCTCAATTTTGGGGGAGGCGCAAAATCCCCGATCCAGTCAAAGTTTAGTGGTGGCCTTGGCAGTGCTGGGTTGACAGTTAGACTTGATCTTGGAGGGCTTTCCCAGCCTAAACAATTCTGTGATTCTATGATTCTATGGATGTGATGCTTGGTCACGCTCCCAGTGTAAAATGGGCTGTATGGTGGTTTGCACCCAGTGGGAATTGGCCTGTCCACCTTAGCAAGCCCACGCTGGGAATCACTGAGGTGGGATGGTCTGGGGATTGAGATATGGGGACTGCACGGTGAGTTTCTTTTCCACCACATTCCCTATGCATCCGTAGGAAGCCACTTTCCTTCTTTGCCCCCCAGATGGGTATCCATAAACATGGATAATAGCCTAACAAGAGGGATGCATCAAGAAGAAATACACTCCAGCCAGGGAGATGCTCAAACCCAAGCCACCCAAGTCACTCTAAAAACACAGAAGACCCTTCCTAAATTTGTGTTGATTGCAGGAAAGCGATGGATGGAAAATATATGTCAAGGATAAAAAGTGATGCTTAAAGGGCAAGAGTAAAGCCTTTCCATGAGAAAAGTGTGGCTTGAGTCTGTGCGGCTTCATATTAAGTTTTCAGTTTCCTAGAGGCAGCAGACAATGCTTCACTCAATTCTTTCCCCACTGTCATTAAAACTCGAGTGTGTTGTCTGGATATAGTATTTTGCCCTACCTTAAGAGCTCTAATCTTTTTAGGACCATTTCTCGCCGCTATCTGCAGACACTCGAAAGCCTTCTCAACCGCGGAGTGAAATACAATCCCTGTCTTGGGGAGCTTTCCCTCCCCTTTGTCTTCTGCACAGACAGAGGGAAAATTACCACTTAACAAATCTGCCAGGTCTGAAATTTTCTCCCCCCCCCTCCATCGCCCCTTTTGCAGCTATCATTTGTTCGGGGGTTGCTTTCTCCCAGTGCCATCTGCCTGTTGCGGGGAGATGGCGAGGAGCCTTTTATTGTTCGCTGAACAATTCCCTGCAATTTGCTGCTTGCTATTTCTTTTGGGCTCCTTTAATCCTTTTCTCTCTTGCTGCTGCTTATTTTTAGCTTGCACGCCGATTGTGTTTGTTCCCCAAAACTGTTTATATTTTGAAAAGACTCACTTTGTTGCTGGTGGTACTTTTTCTGAGTGCCCCTTGCAGCCTGCAAAGCCCTCCCTGCCCTGTCCTTTCCCCAGTGCCCTGCTAAGCTGGGTGGTGAATGCAACAGGGTGTCCTTCCCAACGTCTCTGACTATCCCTGTTTTTCCCTTAGGAGCTCTCCTCCATTCCTCCCTGGAATCTCACTCTTCCTTCATGCCCAGATCATTTTGGTTTTTTTCAGTGAAAATCCCAGCTGAGCTGTGGGACTGCCGAGTGATGCCACTGCCCCAAACCCTGCCATCACAGCACCTTTTGGGTGATTTACACTGTCCTGGTGCAACCAACATCCTCTGGCTTTGCCAGAGGCCAGAGCAGTGCCTGCCAGTGGTGGGCTGAGCCAGTTGGCTTCTGGGCTGGTGCTACCAGCCATGAGGTGTGGGCACAAGGTTCAGCATGTGGCAACCACCTGCCATATGGGATTCACAGAATGGTTTGGGTTGGAAGAATCTTAAAGATCATCTTGTTCCAACCTCCCCTGCCATGGGCAGGGACACCTTCCACTATCCCAGGTTGCTCCAAGCCCCATCCAACCTGGCCTTCAACACTTCCAGGGATCCAGAGGCAGAGCCACAGCTTCTCTGGGCAACCTGTGCCAGGGCCTCACCACCCTCATTGTGAATAACTTCTTCCTTATATCTAACCTAAATCTCTCCTCTTTTCATTTAGGACCTTTGCCCCTTGTCCTCTTGCAACAGCCCTTCTGAAAGGTTTGTCCCCATTAAAGCCCACATGGTGGCCCTGACCTGGAGCCCCTCTGAGCTCTAGGCTTCTCCTAGTCTTGGGATAAAGCTGAGTCTTAGGGGGAAGCTAGTTCAGGCTGATAGTCTAGATAAAGGGGTGAGCTGGGATTTGGAAAAACTAACACCAAATTGTGGCTCTGCCAAGGGCTTCGTCCATGGCCTTTGCAAATCATCAGATCTCTCTGTTCCTTATCTGTACAAAACAGGTAATCTCTTTTTTTCCCCCCCTCCCACTGTTTATTTGGAGCACAAGCGTTTAGGAATGGACTGCTGCTTCTTTGTTCTCACTTATTCAGTGCCTGCAAGGGAATGAGCATCCCACTTGCAGCTATAAGACACTGGTGCAGTATAAATGGTCACTACAATTAATAGTAATAGTAATAATAATAGTAATTATGGTAATAATAATAATAATAACAACAATAATAATAAAACCTTGCCTAGTAGAAGTTTAGTCAGATCTGAAGATGCTTCGAGCTAACATCAGTAAACAATAATATCGAATATTTTTATTTCCTTGGTTGTACACGCGCTGGTAGGACTGTGCTTCCCTCCTGTTACTTCATTCTGCTGCTGGAGAATTAAAATCCGTCCCTTCTCCTGTCCACAATCAGGATTCAGAAATTCAGGCGGGACTTCCTTGTCCATACAAACAACTCCTGATCTTCCCCAATTGGCTGCCCGAAGGGAAGTGGCCACATCCAGAGTAAGCCTCTTGTTCCTGAGATATGCAAACTGTCTCCACTGTGCCAGCCAGGGATATATATTTCGCTTATCCCTAGTGGGATATCCCATCTCCTTGCTCATTAATACTGCAACAAACATTCCTCCCTGGGATCCCTGGCTGTCCCTTGGGAGGGCTTTGAGCCTCCCTTTTTTAGGCAAGTATATGGTAACTCTATAAGCTCTATCCTTCCTGGAAGCATCAGCTCTTCCTTTTTCCTGGGATTGCCCAGAAAGTAGTATTATGATAATCATCATATCTTCTTTTTCTTTTTTTTTTCTTTTTTTTTTTTTTTTAACCAATGAATAGGTGAACTTTTCTTGGAAAAGCAACTTAAATTTCCTGACCACAGAAATTACTATGAACAGATCTGCAGACACTTTCATTTTGGTGAACTTTTTTTTGTTTGGTTTTTTGTTTTGGTTTTGTTTTTCCTGTAAGATGCATTGGTGGCTGGAGGTGCAACCCTAGAGCTGCATCTTTAATTGCTGTTTTCATGAGCATCACAGCAACTGCACTGTGGTTTAGGGGGGGGAAAAAAAAAAAGTGGGATCTCTGTTAATAACCAACACATCTCGCTGCTGATATCTCATACCAACAAAACTGCATTACTTCTGCTGCTGTCTCCTAATAACAAGCTGATTTTCTCTGTTGTCTTTCAACATCTGATGGGTTCTTGCTCCCATTTCCCTTTAGTAAGTGCTATTTTGTTCCCATTATTACTCAATAGTAAAATCTTTTCCCTGCGACTGCACCAGAAGTAGATTTACGGCTTTGAAAATAGGCTTGGGCGTGATGAGATCTCGTTTTATTATTTATAAAGTGCCTCGCATGACTTCGTCGTTATCGAAATGTAATTACGCGCTTAAATATTTCCCACCGTCTCTTTTCGTCAGTTTGTTTGTTGTTGGGTTTGGGGGTTTTTGTTTTGTTTTGTTCTGTTTTTAAGGGGGAAATGGTGAAAACTCCAAAATTTGTGCTTAACATAGCTCCAAGTGTGACGGCCACCGACTTTGCTCTGGCTTCTCCCAGAGGAAGGGCAGAAAATACTCACTGCTCACAGCGATCTGCCCAGGGTGGCGTTCGTGTTAAGACACATCTTCGGGGTTCTGTTGTGGGGTTTTGTTGTTTTTGGGTTTTTTTTCATGCACATGGAAAAAAGTCGACGTTTCCTGGTTTGAGATACGGTATTTACTGATTCTTAGGCGGCGCTGGATGTTAATTGTCGTCGGAGGTTCTGGGTGTGGGCGAATCATTGTATAATGCCCACACCCTTCGGGCGGCTTAGGGCGCGGCGTTGTCTTTGCCTCACCGTGCAGTTCTAAGATGTATTATTACCCAAAAGCAACACACCCTTCCGTGCTTCGTTGTTTTTATTAGGGATCTCTCTGAGCCGGCGCTCCAAGCACCTGGCAAAACCACCGCTGGATGTGGAGCTCGTAACTCAGGCTTGCCTGGGCTTCCCGCCGGGATTCCCTGCGGAGCGGCTCTCACTGCTGGTGCTTTGTGGTGGGAGTGGGCCAACTGGGGCAGCTCGATGGGCACGTTGGCATCTGGCACAACTGGAGACCACCAGGGGCTTAGGCTGATTTTTGGTTTTGGGACTTTGGCTGGAGCTGCCTGACAAAAGGGCTTTTGAATTTCTGAGCTGCTCTGCTTCAGTTTCCCAACCTCCTGGCAAGCACCCAACTGCCTCTCCCACCTGGTGCAGGTTATATTGGACAATATAACCAATTCTTTCTCCAAATGGAGCCTTTTCTTGAGAACAGTGTAGGAAAGAGATGTCCCGTTGAAGAGCCCACTTCATATATCCCATATGGCACTTGGTGTCTGCACATCTTCTCAACCCTGGCATGGCCACTGTGGGTGACTCTCCCACCATCTGCCCCTGGCCAACTCTCAGGAGCATCTGTGGTGTCAGTGATGACTGCACCATCAATGGTGACCCCTTTTCTCACTTCTAGGACTCTGCCTTCTTCTCCAACCACCCTGTTTTCCTTCAGTGAAGGGTTTTTATTTCAGTGAATTACTTTTTCTTGCCTGAAGTAGTGGGCTGTGTTTAAATGAAACACATTCAAGGCAAACTTGAAAAGAAGTCTCACCTTTCCCTGCGCCACATGATTGAATAGGGGGGCAAAGATGCAACCCCCTTATTAGAGTAATATAATTTTCCATCTCAAATAGGAACCAGGGATGTTTTAATGATTGGGCTCATTAGATGGACTTTCCACTTAAAGTGTCTGTCTGGCAATTAAGTCTGGGAAAAGCATGACTGATGACCACACCTTCTGTGACTTAATGGGGAGTCTGAAGGCTGATCTTATTATCACACTGATACAGTCTGTGATAAAAAAGAATTTAAGATACTCTCCAGAGATTTATTTGCCCATTAGGAAACTGCCAGGAGAAGGTTAAGGGAACTCATAAGGTCAAACCTGAACAGAGAAAAGTACTAAACACTTGGGATCCAGGTGGGCAGAAACAGGAGGACATGATTTCCACTCTTGGCTCCGCTACTGACCTGTTACAAGGCCTTCACCAAAAGTCACTTTCTTCTTGTTTTTTTCTGGTGTGGCTGGTCATCACCGTGTTGGGCACTGCAGATGCTTCACGTGACACCACCATGACCTTGCCTCAGTGGCTCAATTCCCTGCTGCCATCCACTGCTGGAGGAGCACATGGAAAAAATTGTGTGGGGCGGAAGGAAGTACATGCAGTCGGCAGGAAAGTGATGGTGATAAAGGCAGCGAGATGGAAAAGGCTACAGCAGAGTTTCTGTTCTCCTCCTAGAGGATCCTCATGGGTCCTCAGTGATTCCCTCACCTATTCTTGTCCGCTTTAAAACATGACCTGCTGTAATATTTTACTTAAGCCCAGTGTTTAATGGACTGGAACTTATTGTAGAGTTCACTGTGCCGGCTTCAAACCTCCTGTTGGGTACCATTTTACTGAGATTAGCTTGCCATAGCCTGTCAGTGGTTTTAAGTCTGCTGATGGGTTGAACGCCCCAGGATAGAGGAGCTGGCTCTCTTGGCTTTGTACTTCACTTTAGCTTCCTTAAGTACAGTGGGGAGGGATAATTCAGCAAAATATGTGTTAGTACAAAATTTTTGGTGACAAAAGAACTACTGTGTGTCTGGGTCAGTTTTGCCAGATTAATGGAGGAATTGTGAAAAAGGGAAGCGTTTCATTTCAGCATCTGCAGAGTGAAAGTCCTGACTTCCATGGGTAGCATGATTTATTTACATATTCTGTGTTTTTGATTAAACAGACACCCAGAATTTGGGAAAACATTTTGTTTCAACAAGTAATTTTTTTAAAGTTTTTCAGTTCCAGAAAGGAGAAGTCCTGCTCATTCCCATCCTTCTTCTTCTGAAAACCCTCCTCTGTTCACCTTGTATCCTTTGCAAGGGGGTCATGCAGACTCCAGCCCCATCTGGTCCATTAGGAAAATAAGGAGTCCCAGACTTCTCTCACCGTCCCTCTACTTTATCTTCCCTTTGTGGCAAATACAGTGTTGGGAGGAAAAAAAAAAATAAAAAATCCACTGTATACTACTTGCATTTGTGTGGAAACTAAATAATTGAATATGAAGGCATTTGCTTTATGTCTTTAAGGAATCCTTTTGAAGTTGACTCTTGTGACCTTCGAGGCCCCGCATAATTTTTTCTTCTCCGTTTTCCTCCTCTTTGTTGTTGCTTGCACTCCTGTAATCTTCTCTCCTGCCTGCTTCCTTCACCTCCTCCCACCCTGCTCCGTGAGCCCACTTATCTGCACCCCGTGTTTGAAGCACTCGGTGGCTGGTGCAGCCAGCATCCTCCTCTCCCCCCTCAAGCCTCCCTCCTGCTCCCCTCTGCGAGCAGCGTCTCCTGCCCGCCCTGTTTTCTCCAGATGGTGTTTTTACCTGGGCTCTCTTGACACCCCCCTCCCCCGAATTGCCTTTTTCATCTCCCTCCCATTGGGAAACGTTAAATTAGGGGACCTGCCTTAATGTTCTGGCTGGCCAAGTGCAATATGTCCACCCACAGCTTTCAGCAGGGGGTGGGCTCTCTTCCCTCTCTCCGGACACAAGTAGGTCTCCACCCTCCCGTGCTAATAGTCTTACAACTGTGTGAGTTTCCTGAGCTGAATCTACATTGTGTCCAGCCCCACTGACTTCTCTGTTGGCCTCTTGGTCTCCCCATGGGTGGTTGTTGGGGTTGTGTGTTCCCACACTCTCCAACACGCAGTGGGGTCTCATCACCAGTCTCTAAACTCAGAGTTTGGAGTAATTCAATTAAAGGGGTTTCAGCCAGTGAAAAAAAAGATCATTTACCTAGTATATAAAACTTGCTACAGAGCCTCAGTTTTACCAATTCAGGGAATGGTTTTCATCGTTTTGTCAGGAGTTGTAGCTTTCCTGGGTTGATTAGGAGACTGAGCTGACTTATCACAGAATGATTTGGAAGAAACCTTTAAATCTTGTCCAGTCCAACCCCATGCCATGGGAAGGGACAGCTTCCACTAGACCAGGTTGCTTATAGTCCTATCCAACCTGGCTGTGTACACTTCAAGGGATGGGACACCCACAACTTCTCCAGGCAGCCTGTGCCAGGGCCTCACCACCCTCAGTGTAAAGAATTTCTTCCTTCTTTCTGGCTTCAGTGGGACAAGCAGTCTTCTTTCTAAAGAGTAAATATAGCTCTGAATAAAGGATGTGTACACATGCACACACATATTTCACGGAGATATTTAGGCATGGGAGTGCTGGCATTGGAGAGGAAGCAAACCCTTACCCTGCATTTATCTGGGCAAGGTTTTCCTGCTTATTCACCATGAGGGAGGAATATGGATTTGCTCCTGGTGGAGGTAAATATTCTTAGTGATTTGACAAGAACTCAGATTCTTCCTGCAGCAAATGTATGAGCTGAGAAAGGGCAGCAGTGGTTGGTTTCATGAAGAACTGCTCTCCTTGCTCTCCAGGGTACAGAGTTCATTTTTCCACTGACGCATCCCTGACAAACACCCAATGGGGGCTGGCATGGGCAGCCAAGTGATTGTGTTGTCACAGCAAAGACCAATGAAAGGACAGCAAGATTTATATTGTGGCTGCTCAGAGGGCTGGAGAAAAATGGCCCAAAGCCAGGAGTCATGCAGGCATGGCTGATACTGTCTTCAGTCTTTTGCCAAGTGTGGGCTGGTTGGTGGCTTATGTGAAATGGGCTGCATAGTCCTGGTCCAAGTCTTGGTGGGCATGATTCCACATCACAGAAATCAGCCATGCAGTTGACACTTTCACTGACAGTCTTAGCACAAAGATGAGTTGCTGAATTGGCCCTGAAGTTGGGAAAAAATTAAAAATTGGAAGAATTTTGCAGGAGAAGAAGCACAACCTTCTACCAGGGGAGAGGATGACCCCAGAAAGCCCAACACACACAGACATGACTGTAGTGATGGGTTTAATTTATTCAAAAGCAATGAGGGTAGGGCTTTAGGTTGCTCTCTGGAGACATGACCTCAGGTAGAGGTCCTCTGCATACCTGTGGTTGTATTATTTCATCTCCTCTGTGCCTTGGCTCCATATCTGCGCAAGCAGAGTGTGGATTCAGGGAATGGTTTTGGTGGCAGGGACCTTTCAAAACTCCTGATTCAAGTTCCTGCTCTTAGCCAGTCTCATGCCTTTGTGTGGTTGAGTTTTGTGTATCTCCAAGGATACAGATCCCAACATCTCTCTGGCTTCATGGTTCAAGGCTTGACCAGCCTCTTACTGAAAATGTTCTTCTTACATCTGATCTAAACTTGCTTTGGTTTAACTTCTGTCCGTGGCTTCTTGTGCTCTGAGAAGAGTCTGACTCCTTCTTCTCTAGAGTTATTCATTAGATAGTTAGATGAAAAAGTGAGGCTCCCCTTTCACACCTTCATCTCTGGGCTGAACAAACCTCTCTTCTCACTTCATGTGCTCCAGCTCCCTCATCCCTCTGCGTGCCTCTGCAGTGACAATGTCTGTCTGGATGCCCCAAATTAGACACAGTGCTCCATCCGTGGTCTCACAAGTGATGAATAGAGCAGAAAGGTCACTCCCCTTGGCCCCTGGGCAGTACTTTTGTTAATTCTCCTGGGTGTATGTTGGGCCATCTCCACTGCAAGGCCATGCCACTGACTCTTGGGCACCACCAGGTCCACCAGGCCTTTGCCTACAGGGTGGCTCTTGAGGCAAACAGAGATGATTATTGCTTCCCACCCAAGATGGGTGGGAAGTGCCAGGGTCTTGGCAGAGCTCAAAGGGTGAGGAGCAGATTGTCCCTGGAAATGCAGGGCCTGGAGAATCAGACGGGACAAGAGCTTGACCAAGTCATATTCCCATTTACATCCAGAACCAACGAAGGCTCAACCTTCTTCTTTGAAAGAGTGAAGCCTGTTGACCAGTGAGAGGTGAGGTGGCTATAGGAGCTGGAAAGTGCTGTAGAGACTGAGGATACACTGAAACACCTCTTTTTTGTCTCAGGCTCATTCAGAGAGGTGCAGTGTGTGTAGCCACCATGGTTGCTGATTCAGTACCTGCCCTGTGAGTATAACAGGAAGATTTCTGTCTCCACTGCTGCCCATCCATCACCTTCCACAAGCCTAGGAGCAAAAGGAAGAATAAAAGGAATAACAAGAAAATAATGAAACATTGCAGTCAGAAAGCTATCCTCTATGTTTCACAATTCTATAAATTATACCCTTCCCTTCCTCTTTAATCGCCAGGCATATAAAATATGCTTGCAGCAGAATCATATCCCTCCATTAAAGTTTCAGAAGAGAAATACAAGTCCCATCTGCCTGTTTAGCAAAGCAGGGCAGTACATGACCGTTTCTTTTTTTTTTTCCCCCTCTCAAAATCTGCTTTATGGTGGAAGTTTTTTAGGACTGGCTGTTTCTTTTGTTTTCTCATTCCAGTGTGTGCTTTCACAAGTATCCTCCTCTTTCTTCTCACATAGGTCTTTATCCAATGTCTTCACACTCAAATGGACCTAAAGAGCAGAGGTGTAATCTGCCCTTGATGAAGGTCAAAGGATAAAGAAGGTCATTTAGAACTTGAGCAGGTCTGCCATGCGTGAGTTTCTGCTCTGCAGACAGGACAGACACTCTGAAGAGCAGGAGAAGGCAATAAAGGGAAATTACTGAACTGGACTTTGGAGGCACTCATGTGCTTCACTGCTACCTATCCCTGCTTACTCCCAAGGATATTCAGATTTATTTATGTTGTTCTGGAGTCAGGATGGGCGTAAGGTCTTAGGGATGGGTTGTCTGCAGGGTGGAGGAGTGAGCATGGCATTGTCCCTTTTCATACAACAACTGTGCCCCTGACCCACCTGTGGAAAGGGCAGGGAGAGGAATCTGCTTTTGGGTGCATTGTCCCTCCATGTGCTGGGTGGGAGGGCAGGGGGTGTATGTACATCCAGGGGGATCTGTAGGTGTCTGGTTGTGCATGTGAACAAGGCAGGCTTACGGTTTGGGAAAGGTGTGGTGGATGAGAGGGCACCAGAGCTCCGCTTCTAATTTAACCCACTGGGTCTTCATAGAATCATGGAATGGTTTGGGCTGGAAGGGAGCTTTAAAGGCCATTGAATCCAACCCCCTGCAATGGGCAGAGACACCTTCCACTATCCCAGGTTGCTCCAAACCCCCTCCAGCCTGTCTGTGGACACTTCCAGGGTTGAGGCAGCCACAGATTCTCCAGGCAACCCTGCCAGGGCCTCACAACCTCCAACATAAGCAATTTCTTCATTCTATCTAGGTGGAATCCCCTGTCAGTGGGAAGCAGCTCTTGTCCTGTCGCTCCACTCCTTGTCCCAAGTCCCTCTCCAACTCTCTTGGAGCCCCTTCTGGCACTGGAAGGAGCTCTAAGGTCTCCCTGGAGCCTTGCTGTCCCAGCCAGTCTCCAGAGCAGAAGGGCTCCAACCTTCTGACCATTTCTGTGGTATTCTCAATACCTGTTCTGTGGCTTATCACGGGTTACATGAGACACTGGCAAACTGGCTTGAATGATTATTTATAGCGCTGTGCCCTTAGAAATCTCTCCCATCCAGTAGAAGGACATATCCCTCTTTTTTACCATAAAGCCTCATTTTTATTCAGTGGCATTCAGAGCAGAGTGAATCCAGAGGACTGAGGCAATGCGTCTGATTTTTCCGTGCCTGGAGATTTACACCCGCACTCCTGCTGCCATTAAAGATGCCCTGCTCCAAGTATAAATCAGACCATGCTCTATTAGATGCTTTATATGTTTCCAAGAAGTCATGTGCCACGGTAGGAAGGATCTACTGCAGGTTTTGCACTGGGTTTTGGGGGCTGGATGCTGCTGGTGGAATAAATCCGCAGGGGGATTTATATTCCCTTTTCCTGGTGGGTTCACCATAGAAGAGGCTTTTCTTTTTTTTTTTTCCTTTTTTTTTTTTTTTTTTACCACCTTGGGCAAGAAGCTGTTTGGTTTGATATAGGTTCAAATTTTATTTTTAAGCAAAATATGAGAAACAGAGGAGGGGAAACCACACTCTGTTCCTTAAAATAAATGGAAGGAAAGACAGGGCTAGAAAAATATTCTCTGCTGCACGCAGTTGATGAGCATGTACTTTGGCATAGGAGGCAGCATCAAGGAGCTCTGGATGTCACTGGAATGTACCTTTTTGTCTAAAGGTGTTTGTTGTAAGGGCCTGACTGAGTTCTTGGGCTTATGAAGTCCTACAGCCCATCTCTGTGTGTACAATGCCAACAGCTCACATTGAGCTCTAATTCTTCAATACCATTTGGAAGAGGGAGTGGAAACCAAACCCAGCTCAAACCAAACCTCAGCCTTTCAGTACTTACAGGGAACTTACAAAAAAGATGGAAGACAACTTTTTACACAGACAGAGAGGGAAAGGACAAGGGGGAATGTCTTAAAACTGACAGAGGGCAGGGTTAAATTCGAGACTGGGTGGAAATTTTTGGCTATGAGGGTGGTGAGGCCCTGGCACAGGTTACCCAGAGAAACCATGGCTGCCCCATCCTGGAGGCCAGGTTGGATGGGGCTTGGAGCAACCTGGGCTAGTGGAAGGTGTCCCTGCCCATGGCAGAAGGGTGGAACAAGATGAGCTTTATGGTCCTTCCAACCCAAACCATTCTAGGATTTTCATGATCTGCCTGAGCCAACCTGTCTCTAAGGCCATAACTCAGGGAAAGGGGAAAGGTTTGGTAATTTTGGCCATCCATCTCCCCTCCTGTTGCTCTTAGTCAGGTGATGCAGGTGTCTCTCTTGGCTTTTTT
>VYXB01002030.1:9790-35885 GCA_013397135.1 Pachyramphus minor | reverse complement strand
AAAACCCTTTTCCTGCAGTAGGGGGAAAAAAAAAGAAAAAAAAAAAAAAAAAAAAAGAAAAAAACTAAATAAAAAAGGAAAAAAAAGGGTTTTTAAAAGGAGAGAGCGAGCCTGCAGTTCAGGGGAGTGAGGGGGTTTTCCATTTGCCAGTCCCCTGCAGAAAAAAAAAAAAAAGGAGAGCCTAAAATGTTTTAGACTCAAATATGTGGTCCTCAGCAGGACTCCCAGTGACACCAGTGGTGCTACAAATGCTGCCCCATCTCTGCTCTGCCTGCAGCCCCCTGGGAGCTGTGATGCCCCCCACGGCCCCCCATCCTTTCTCACCCATTTTGGAGGGGATTAGTGCTTTATTTACAATCTCAGTGCCCTGAAGATGAAGTATTTTTGTGGTTGCAGAGGAAAGGTTTAAGGTAAGTGAGTAAATGAAGCAAGACCCCCAAACCATCCCGTTTTAAGAAAACGTTGTGTTTGGCAGCAGGTCCCCCACAGCTGGGTTTTAAGGGTCTGCCATTGCCTTTTGGTGCCTTTGACAGTGTGCACCTCCTTGATCTGCACCCGAGTTTCTTTCCAAGTTAAAAGCAAAAAGGGAAGAAAAGAGTGAAAAACCCCTTCTTGTAGAATATACATCCACTCACCCCACATAGTCCGAGCCCAGTTGAACTGAGCCCCTTCCCACCTCCCAGCCCCACCTTTGGGATCTCCTCCAGAAGGAGAGAAAATACCTGTGGCTTGGAAATACCTATTTTTTTCCCCCCCCTTGTTTTCCTGTGTTGAACTGATGTTTTACATGACTTGCACTATTTGCTGTAGGGCAGGATACTGTTAGGTTTCTTTGTTTCAGTCTCTTGTTTGGTTGCGACTCCTCTTGGCTAAGAAAACAGCGGTCCTGTACACGTACCTGCTGCACATCTTACACCCTGGAGAAAATAAACTGTTACCTGAAGCACTGAGTGGCTCGTGTGTCCTTAACACTGCTGTGGGGCTGCAGAAGTTACAGCACCGGGTTAATGTTTGGACTTGATGATCTGTGGGGTCTTTTCCAACCTAAATGATTCTGTGATCAAGTGATGGTGAGACAGGTGATAGACCACTCTGGGTGACCCTTCATGTGGCATCTGGGTTGTCACCAGAGGGGTGCATGGCCTGAGGAGCAGCCCCTGCTGATGCCTCCCTACCCCAGCACGAAGTATTGTGCAAGGAAAAAAAAATAGACTTATGTACAATTGGGGATTTTTTTTTCCCTGATGTCTGTGCATCTGCTTGGTGCAGCTCCCGGCACACTCAAACCTGGACTGCCCTCGTGTGGTGGCCTCGTGGCAGCTCTGCCACTGAAGCGCTGCTGGAGACTTAAAAACTCCACAGAACACACTTGAGTTGGAAAGGACCCACAAGGATCGCTGAGTCCAACTCTTACGTGAATGGCCCAAGGGGATCAAACCACAACCTCGGTGTTGTCAGCACCATGACATTAGAGGGCTGGTACCCACACCTGCAGCTGTTTTGGGGTCTCAGTTGCAGCAGGGCATGCATGATCCCCCACCACCTCCCATCACACCTAGCCACATCTACCTGCCAGGCAGAGGAAATACAAACCTCAGCCACATCCAGAGGGAGTTTAACGGATGGACTCGATGACCTCAAGGGTCTTTTCCAACCTAAATGTTTCTATGATTCTAAGAATTTTTTACACCTCAGTTAACCACAACCAAATAATTAGGCCAGTGAGGCTGGAAACATGCCACAGCTATCGGTAGCCTCATGGGAACCCTGATTTTTGGGAGATTATTCCTGAGGGGGTAAGTCAGGACTGAACCCTCTGATGGCTAGCGTGGCCTCAGCTGATATTTCCTGCTTCCCCTCCTGGTACCACTAATAATTTTGCACAGTTCAGTCAAGTAGAGACGACAAATATAAATCTTATGCAATTATATAAAGCTCGTTTCCTTAGGAATTGAGGCTAGAAACTGTAAATGCAAATAACCAAAGAAGAAGCCAAACAGCAGCGCTGAGCTGCAACCCCTGAAGTTTTACTTTATTTCTTTCTTTCTGCAGAGATGGCACTGACTGAGATGTCACAAATCCGATCAGGCTTCCTAATAGTTCATGCAGTGCCTCGAGCCTCAGGGGTCATCTGAAATTCAGGCAGCCAATTTGCAGGCAGGAGAAGCAAAGCCAAACCAGGCAGGGGCTGAGGTTTTAAGGACAGACCCTGTCTGTCAGCTAAAACCCTGCTCTGCTCTTGGGTAACCTCCGGCAAATCCTTGTAGGGAACCTGCCTGTCTTTAAGGTGTAGCTGTTAACTCAGTTTCCATAGCAAACAGGACAGGGTTGTCTCAGTGGGACCAAGTTCTGCAACGTTAACTGGAGTTTTGAATTTTTTGGGAAATATTTAAGACTTCAACCCTGAGATCTCAGAAACGGGGTTCTCATTTAAGCAGATTTTATGGGATGTTTTTGGAGGTTTTTGGATGATATATTCATTGAAAAATCAGTTGGAAATACAAAGTTCTCACCAACTTCCGGAGACATGGTCCTTGGATCAGAAGTGAAGGTGAACAGCAATTTGCTCTGGGTGTTGCTGCAGGGCTGAAAGAGCCAGGCTGTGACACACCAAGGTTTAAAGACAGGAGCTGGATGAGTAGAGTGAAGAGTGAGTAGAAGCTCTGTGGGAGGTGAAAGAAAATCTCTTGTGGGGAGACAGTGAGGTTGCACTTCCAGTGCTGGGGCAGCTCTGGGCCCCTCAGACAAGAGAGACACTGAGGGGCTGGAGCGTGTGCAGGGAAGGGAATGGAGCTGGGAAGGGGCTGGAGCAGCAGGAGCAGCTGAGGGAGCTGGGGAGGCTCATCCTGGAGAAAAGGAGTCTCAGGGGGGACCTTCTGGCTCTGCAACTCCCTGATAGGAAGAGGGAGCCAAGGGGGGATCAGGGTCTGCTCCCACGTGACAAGAAAAAGCGTCCCCAAGTTGTGCCAGGGCAGGTTTAGTTTGGATATAAGTGAAAAACCCTTAATGGAAAGGGCTGTCCAGCCCCGGCACAGCTGCCCAGGGCAATGGTGGAGTCCCCATCCCTGGAGGGACTTTAAAGCTGTGTGGATGTGGCACCTGGGGACGTGGGTTAGTGGTGGCCTTGGCAGTGCTGGGGGAAGGGTGGGACTTGGTGATCTTAAAGGGCTTTTCCCACCTAAAAGATGCTGTGGTTCTGTGAGCTGGGGGTAGTCACCATGTGATGTGTTGCTCATACAGCTGCCCAGTATCCTGCTTGTTACCTTCAATCAGCTTAGCCCAAGAGAGAGGTTATTGCAGCTCCAAGCACTTGGGATCATTTTTCCCTGGAGCAGAAACAGCCAAGCTGGATAATACGTGTATCTACTTCCAAATAGATTCAACAACCCTGATGGACATGTCAATGCATACACAGACCTACATACATCCAATATGCATTTAGCTGTTATCCTCACCAAATTTTACATAGAAGACAATATTATTTCCCTTGTTCGGGGGAAACTGAGGCACAGGGAGAGCCAGAGAGTTATTCATGGTGCCCTTGCAGCACACAGGTACCTTTGTGTGTGCTGCCAGTCTACCCCTTACACGTGGTCCTTGCATGGGTGCAAATCATCCCTGAGGAGTGGACGACCTTGGCAATGGCTTCATCAGTCTGTTAAATTAAATGTTAGGAGGGAGCATCCCCAGGAAACGTCATCTTGTCTCCAGCATTCCTGTCTGATTCAGCTGGCTGCTGTGCAGATTACTATCCAGCTGCTGAGGAGGAAATTTGGAGCAAGGTGGAAAAAGAAAGTAACCAAGACAGGACTTTTTTTTTGTAGGAGACCATGCTGAGATGAGCTGGTGAGAGCAGCAGGAACCACATCAGGGACACGTGTGGCTGTGGCTGGTTCAGGGGACCGTGCTGTTCGTTAGGAGGTGTTTGTGGTAAGGGTTTGTCTCTGAGGGTGGAAGGCTGCCAACAACTCCCCTCCCAGCCAAAACAAAACAAAACAAAACAAAAAAACAAAACACCAGAGATAAATGCCCATGTCCCACCCAGTGATGCTCTGAAGCAAACATGCAAGAATGAGGGAGAACGAAACACGAAGACGACTCCAAATGCCAACAAGGAAACAAACTCCCTCCCTGGTGCCCCTACAAGCAGCATTAGAATAAATCCCAGCAGCAGCGAGGGGGCATAGCCACTGCCACCTAGCTCCCAAATCAGGCAGGGATGTCCAAAGCATGGGATGTGTCCACGTCACACATGTGGGCTCCTTGTTTGCAGCCAGCGCACGCCCGCCGCGCCGAATCCCGTGCCGCCCCGTGCCAGCTGCTGCATTAACACCCCATCTGCCTGGCCATATGCTCCTTCCACACAGGGGGGATGCTCGATGGGCCTTCAGGGGAGGAGAGTGGACATCTGAGCACGTGGGAGCAGGTAGGGCTTAGGGAGGCCTTGAGGACCAGAGATGTGGGAAGGATGCTCGGATGTGAGAGCCCGCACGGGAAGGCATGGGGTGAGTGTCTCTGTGCCCAGCAGCAGCAAAATGAGACTTGAGGATGTTAGGGGGATGTTGGAGAGCACCACAGACCCTTTACAGCGGGTTCTTGATACGAAGCAGCTGAAATTTGAGCAGGAGGATCCTGACAGGATGTTGGAGGGCACCACCGACCCTTTGTTTTCTCTAAACTGATTACGCAGGAGGTTGCATTCACAAAATTTATTATGAAATGTATTTTCAAGACACCAGGAGGCTTAGAAAAATGCCACACTGAAAACCATAAGATTCTGTGTGTTTCTGCACAGTGGGAGCATATTCTGCCTAGGCAGAAGCAAGAGAGTGGATGAAGGAAAGGGATTCAGCTCATCTAAGTGAGACCCCCACAGCAGGGACACTGTTGTCCCTGCTTCATGACTAGGCTTCTCCTGTAGTCAAGGGGAGAGCAATCTGTCTCCAGGTAAACAGCTGGAATGAGTGAAATAATTATACTTTTGGGGTACTGGTTGTTCTGCAGTGGCAGCTAAAGGAGGATGTATGTCCTGAGTGCCCTTTTCATGCCCACTCCCTTTGGTTCTCAGCCTCCTGGTCCTTTGCACCCAGCATTCAAAGCTTTCACTGATCACCACTGAAGATCCCAACCTAGACACCCAGGATGGGATACAGCATGGTACTAAAGGCCAAATTCCCAGTATGGATGAACAGAGCAGAGAGGCAGGAGGCTGTGGGTGAACACACACATGGGTGTGCTGGATGTGCTGAAGGAAGGGCTAATAAGGGACACCACCAGCTGAAGCTCCACAGGTTCAGCCCAAAACATTTAAAAAGGGGTGTTGGGTTGTGCTCAGTTAATCCTACATTCCTGGGGAGAGGAGGGTGGGATCTGTACCATCTTCACGCCATGCTGTGGGCTGAATGCAGTTCTTCCTGCATTCTTCCAGCCCAGATGACAGAGAGGATACCAGCACCCTGACAAGGGGCCGTGGAAGTGCTTGATAGGCTACTTTTTGGCTTGAAAAATCACTTTATCCAGAAAAGCTAGAGTATTGGCCTCAAACAAAGCTGGGGATCTAAGCCTCCTTACATTTAGTAAACTACCATGTGTTCTCTCCCTCCAGCCTACACCAGGCACTCTGTTATTTCCCATTCATGGCTGTGACCTGACTCATCTCCCTCCTCAGACAGAAACTAGTTTCATTTGAGCCCAGGACTGAGGTCTGGGCTCCTTGAGGGAAGACAGCTAATCTTTCTGCCCTCGCTCCTCTGCTTGTAAAATGGAAACGGTGGCTTTATCCACCCTCGCGGGCTGCGGTGAGGATTATCACTTAATCTGGGACTCTGCTGGGCCCTGATGAGGCAGCCTGGTGTGAGAACACGTATTAGCTGTATTGTTTGGGATGCTGCTTCCCAGCTACGGCTGTAATTGCTCCAAGGATGTGCAGGGATTTGAGAATGGAGAAGGGGAGGGAGGGATTGGGGAGCTCATTTCAGCGCTGGCGGAGCAGGTACGTGCTCATCCCTGCTGGCACCCAAGGAGCTGCTTGCTCAGGCAGAGATGGGGAATTCTGACTGTAAGGAGAGATTTGTCTTCCTGGGGCCTTGGTCTGTTGGAGCAAGTCCAGAGGAGTCCTTGAAGATAGTCCAAAGTCTGGAGCCCCTCTGCTCTGGAGACAGGTTGGGAAAGCGGGGGGTGTTCAGCCTGGAGAAGAGAAGCTCCAGGGAGACCTGAGAGTCCCTTCCAGGGCCTAAAGGGGCTCCAAGAGAGATGGAGAGGGACTTGGGATTAGGGATGGAGGGACAGAACAAGGGGAATGGCCTCCCACTGCCAGGGGGCAGGGTTAGGTTAAATATTGGGAAGAAATTTTTGGCTATGAGGGTGGGGAGGCCCTGGCACAGGTTGCCCAGAGAAGCTGTGGCTGCCCCTGGATCCTTGGAAGTGTTGAAGGCCAGGTTGGATGGGGCTTAGAGCAACTTGGGATAGTGGAAAGTGTCCCTCTCTGCTCCTGCAAGACTTGAGCTCAGTCAAGGCAAGAGGACAGAGCTGCTGTTGTCTCTGCTGTTGCAGGACCAAAGCCTGAGAAAGATCTGCATCTGCATGTCCTCCAGTGCCTTCATAGTTCATGATGATATGTCTGAAAAAAGCTTCTGGCAATGTGTTTTCATTAGTGCCCTTAGAATAGGATGCAGAAGGAAAGGTTTAAGGGAGAGAATTCATGTTATTGGCTCTTCTGCACCAGAATTAATTGCAGCCTTATTTATAGCTCCAGCAAGTAGAGATGAGGTAGATAAGAGAATGTCTTTGTTTAGGGCAATGAATAATTTATGTTGTAAATTCACCAGAACTTTGAAATTTGAAGGACTGGGTTTGCTTCCTTCCACATCCAGGGAGCAAGATTGAGTCATAACCCTTGTGTGTGACTGATGTTTTATGAGCTTCCCATTATTGTGATCATCTATTCAACATTCTTTAACACAAAATGTAGAATTCCTCTGTGTAGGGAGCCTTGGACTACCTCTAGGGTTGGCAGCCAGGTTGCTTCTCTGTGTGGTAAATGAGAGGTTTGGCCAAAGAATAACCCATGCTGTCCTATGACAAATACCTAAGGCAGAATTAAACACACAATTGACTGCAGAGGGCATTTTGACAGCTCTGATGGCTCATCAAATCATCTGCTAAGACAGGGGTTCTGTGTCAAACCCATAACTTCTAGTTGAGCTGGAGGAGAAGCTTTTAGAAAGACACACTGAGCACCAGAAAGCTGCAGTTTCTTTCCCAAAGTGACTTTCCCCCAGGCTGTGGGCTCCTGATGAGCATTGGAATCACAGAATTCCCTGAGTTGGAAGAGATCCACAAGGATAATCTAGCTGAACTCCTGGAATATTAGTATTTTCGTCCCAGAAAATCCCTGCATATCTATTTTTCCAAAGAGGACAGATCTGTTGCTGGGATTTATTTCCGCCCCTGGCATGGGCACCGCTGCCTGCCTGTCTCCCTGAGAGCTGAGGGGCATGTGCCAAGCTTCCCAGGCTGGAATTGGGTGGGTTTGCAAGCCTTTGCCTTGGAGAGGAAGGGTGAATATTGGTTCATTAGTCTTGCCTGCTCGTGCTCTGGAGCAGAGCTGGAGGGCTCTCGAGTGAACACACATTGGTGTCCCTTGGATGATCCCTTGCTTCAAAATGGGGGGCTGGGAGGGAAAAGACAGTGAAAGTCAGAATCTGTAACTTCAAAGACAAGCTGGGATGGGAGCCCATGTCAGCTCCTGAGAGGAAAAACAGGGATGGTTTTGATTAGTGAGAAGGTAAAACACATGGTTAGAAGAATAGCAATGCCCTTGCATAGTTGTCTTATAATCCAAGGAAGGACAGTCATGGGGGACACTGGTATTCTCAGTGGAAACTACTTATGGCTTGGGAGAAAAATCTATTTGTTTTAACCAACTGAGAAACAGGCCTATGGATTCTCCAGGCTTAGAGAGGCCCTGACAGACTGAACCCTTTGTGTGACACCAGAGGTGCCACTTCTGCAAAGGAGAGGACTCCAGTATCAAACCAAGGACAAGAGAGGGGTCTGGTGGTGAGGAGAGAAGGACATCCTTGTGGCCTAGTCTGCCTCTGCAGAAGCCAGTGTTGCCCTAAAAAAAATCCAAGTTGAAGGCTGGTTGTCTAGATCTTGCAGACTGGAAGTCACCAGCATATCTCAGCTGTGTCAGAGTGTTCACTGTGCCATCCAGCATAGATAGAAGTCCTTTCAGAGCACAGAAAATTGGTGGATAGTCAATTGCATGGAATATATGTATTTTTCAGGGTTACTAAATGCAAAAAGCAGGCTCATGGTAGAGTGAGGAGGTCACAGGATGGCAGAAGAAACCCAGGCTTGATAAACCATGAGTGCTGAGCATGGAGGGGACAATGGGGAATGGTGCCACTGCAGTGACTTGGGTGGTTTGGTCAGGGTCTGACAGATGACAAACATTAGCAGTGGCTGCAGATGAATATTCAGGGCTTGGATTTTGGATGTGGACACCTAAAAAGGGATTCAGCTGACTGATTTGGCAGCGCTCTGGTTGCCCTGAGTGTGGCCCCTGTGTCTGCTGCTGTGTGTTGCTTGTGCTCTGGTCAAGCCCAAGCTGTGTCCTGAAGCCCTCAAAGGTCCCTGCTTCTAACACTCATCCTCACACCCAATATACAGCTGAGGCAAAATGCAAATAATGGTGGGGGAAAAGAATCTTGCTGTTGCCTAATTTTTCTTATTGAAGTACAGGTTTGCTTGTCTTGCTTTCCTTCCTTGCAGGAACAAACAGGGCACAAGCACATTCCCCCTTCTTGCCATGCACTTTCTCCAACTTGCAGGTCAGCATTCATCCAGCAGCTGAATTTCCATCTCCTGCAAAGGCAGAGAGGAGGANAAAAAAAAAAAAAGAAGCCACCTGTGGATCAATCAGAAGCAGAGGACAGAGCTGGAGGCTGATGGGGAAGCAATTTTCACCAGGGGCAGTGAACAAGTAGGCATCATTTTCCCCTGCTTGGTGTTGAGAGTTGTCAGGCAGCTGGTGAGATGGTCTCTATGCTGGAAACTTTTGTGACAGGAGAGGTAATGCAGCAGCTGCTGAAGTGTGTTAGCACTAAGTTTCTGCTGCCCTCTTGGACATGGCCTTAAAAGAAATTTTCTGTGTGGAGAGACTGAAACACCCAGGCTCTGGCTCCTCCAGGAGGATATGCTGCTGTCCTGGTGAAGCAGATTTTGAGGCAAAAGTTTGGCTTGTGTCAGGGCCTTATCACCAAACTTTTAACTCTGTTATCTCCCAGATCTGCCAATCTCATCCATGATGTTTGCCTGTGTTTTTCCTTCAGTATTTTTAACTCTCACTTACAAGAATAGCCAAGACTGTATTATGTTGGTTAGAAAATCAAATTGTAGGCCTCAACTTTTTGAGCCAGGTGGGAAATGTGGAAGCTGCAAGATCCAAGTAGTGCTTGGCAGAGCTCTGCTCCCATGGGCTCCAGGAAAAGCTCTGCACCCTGCCTGCAGCTGGAGAGGGATCAGGTTGGAGAGCATGGGGAGGAATAGATGGTCACAGGTGAAAGGGTGAACACCTCTCTTTGTCTCAGCAGGTTGTGGTTTACCCAGAGGTTTCAGGCTCACAGGAGGATGGGTGTCCTATCCTACTGCAGGGTAAGACTGTGAGGTAGCAGCACTTTTTACAAGAGCATGTAGTGACCAGACAACAGGGAATGGTTGCATACTAAGAGAGGGCAATGTTAGATTGGAGATTAAGAAAAAATTCTTGGCTGTGAGGGCGGTGAGGCCCTGGCACAGGTTGCCCAGAGAAGCTGTGGCTGACCCTGGATCCCTGGAAGTGTTGGACAGGATGGATGAGGCTTGGAGCAACCTGGGATATTGGAAGGTGTCCCTGCCCATGGCAGGGAGGTTGGAAGTAAATGATATTTGAAGTCCCTTCCAACACAAACCATCCTTTGATTCCCCAGCAGGCACTGGCCACAGGAGACATCACACCACCACCATACTCCTCGAGCCACCACTGCTTGGGGTTATGGTTTATTTCTTCCTCCTTAAGACTGAAATCACTTATGAGGCAAATCATAGCATATACCAGAATGGAGTAAGTGTGCACTCAGGCTCCTGCACTCCTTAGCAAAGATCAGACCTGGGTCTCTCTGGTCACTGCCTCTCTCTGCACACTCAGCCATGGAGTAGGTCCACAGATGTTTCCATTCTCTTTGGGTCTCTCTTCTAGGAATCACAGAATAGTTTGGTTTGGAAGTGACCTCAGACATCACCTTTTTCCAGCCCTTCTGCCATAGTCAGGGACACCTTCCACTAGACCAGGGTGCTCTAAGGCCTATCTAACCTGGCCTTGGACACTGCAAAGGATGTGGCATCTTAAGATATGCCTTGATTCTGCTCCTCCAGAACTTGTTCTAAGTTTGTGCTCAGCTGCTAGCAGAGCATCCCCCAGTTTTACTGTGTTTTACTGTGTTTTACTGTGTTTTACTGTGGTTCTCAGCTGGAATTCCCACATGCTGCCTCACTGGAACTGCTTTAACAGCATCTCTGGACTGTGTTAGGTCAGACTTCAGGGTGCCCACCAGAAAGGTGGCTGGATGCAGCCTCTACCACGACCCATCCATGTCCATCTGCTTCAACACTTCGTGCCCACCTGTAATTCTCTGAAGCAGCCAGGGAGGTAAATTCACAGACAGAGGTCTAGCAAGGAAGCAGTTTGGGTTACATCAGCAATGGGATGTACAGTGGGGTTTTCTTTCAACACTGAAAACTAAAAATAGAGACCAAGTTCGGTTTTGATTCAACCAAAAAAGCCAAATATTTAAAACTCAATAGTTAAAATCGTTGCAATGCAAATTAATGATCCAATGAAAGCTCATGAAAGGTACTTATTCTGAATGATAGGAAGGAAAAAAAAGGGAGTTATTACTTAGCTAAGCTATAATTTCATTCACTGTTATTAGGTGGATTTAGATTACTTGCTCACTCGAGATTAGAGATCTGAAATACATGGCTGAAATCCTCTTTCTAATCCAGAATTGCTAAATCCTTGGGTATTTCTCGATCATCATGCTTTGATTTGCATCTATGTTGCTCTTCAGGGTGTAATTTCAGTTCTCTGCCAAATATTTCTTCCTCTCTTCTCCCCCCAACACAATCCCCTGTTTTCCTGATAGCAAGCACTGTAGGCAAACCAATGTCACCAACTCTTCCTGAGTTCCACAGGGGTATCAACTCTTCAGACCTCAGCAGGGTGCTGTAATTATAAACTTCAAAGCAAATTATAATTCATTTTATTGAAAGAAAAGACACCAACAACATGAAACCACTTGAAAATGTGGGCTTTCTTTATTTTTTTTAATTATTTTTTATTTTTAGTTTTAACAAATGTGTGGAATCATAGAGTGGTTTGGGTTGAAAGGGACCTTAAAGATCATCTCACCCCAAAACCCCTCCCACGGGCAGGGACACCTTCCACTATCCCAGGTTGCTCCAAGCCCTGTCCAACCTGGCCTTGGACACTTCCAAGGATCCAGGAGCAGCCACAGCTTCTCTGGGCAACCTGTGCCAGGGCCTCACCACCCTCACAGCCAACAATTCCTTCCCAGTATCCCATCTAACCCTGCCCTTTGGCACTGGGAAGCCATTCCCTGTGTCCTGTCCCTCCATCCCTTGTCCCCAGTCCCTCTCCAGCTCTCCTGGAGCCCCTTCAGGCCCTGCAAGGGGCTCTCAGCTCTCCCTGGAGCTTCTCTTCTCCAGGGGAACCCCCCCAGCTCTCCCAGCCTGGATCCAGAGCAGAGGGGCTCCAGCCCTCAGAGCATCTCCATGGTCTTCACAGTTACACATCTTTCTCTTGTTGCAGTACACAGACTTGACAAATCTTGCTTGGATCAGTGCTACCAGAGGTGAACTCTAACCCCTGTGACCTCTTGCTGGGTATCTCTGGCCCTCCCTGGCCACGAGAGTGGATGTGTCGAAGGGAGGGGAAAGCAGAGAGTCCTGGTGCTCGAAGAAAGAGGAGCTAAGCCTCAGCTGGATAACCTGCTGATGGTGTCAACAGGGTTATGCAACCCTGTGGCAGGGAAGGGCTGGGTCCTTCAATTTTTTTTTTATTTTTTTTTTTGGAATCGATTCTAGACACTACTGGTTCTCATTAATCCATTTTCCTTAGTGTTTTAAGTACTTGGGGAATTCCATGAAGTGCTGCCTGCCTGCCCTTGTCTTTGTGAGGGGAAGGGGCGATTCTTTCCTGGCGGTTGTGTGAAGAGGGTGCTCAGTTAGGTGGAGTAGGTGGTCGTTTCAGCTTGCATGGTCAAGGGGGAAAGGCATCATATCCTGTGATTCTGCTCACTGAAATTCAGCCCCTGGACTGCTTTGGGATGTCGCTTCATGTTTGCTGCCACATCGTGGCAACTGAGCCTCATATCAAGACAGGGAGCAAAGAGTTGTGAGCAGAGATCAGCTGTGAGGGCGGCTCTTGAACTGTGGCACTCGCCAACCTGATCACTGGTGTGGCTGGAAAAAGTGTGCATATTTTCCCACGTAAAGTAAGACAAAACCAAGGACTGTATGGGGAATTAAAAAAAAAACAACCAACCACAAAACAAAACAAAACAAAACAAAACAAAACAAAAAACCCAAACCAAAACAAAACAACAAAAAAAGAGACCCATTTCATCTGATAAAAAAAAAAACAAAACAAAACCCAAACCAGAAAACCAGAAAACCAGAAAACCAGTCTGGTGGAGACCTACCTCCAGCCCTTTTGGGTTTTAATCAGCCTAAATAAATGGTCAGGGTGTGAAGGGAGTGTTTGGGTGCTGCCCAGAGCCGTAGCCACACTGGTTGATGTGTCAGTCACGTCTGGTTTCTAGCTGTTACCTGCTCTCACTCGACTGATTTTTAACTCGCTCGGCATTTTCCATGCGTGCAAGATGTTTGATTAGAGCCTTTGTGTTGCGTGTGTGGAAATAAAAGGCCAGCAAGGAACAGACAACTGATTAGGCATTAGGTGAGGTATAATCCTCCCTAATCACATTTCTAAACCTGGTAGTTGGAGGTGGGATTAGAGTTATTAACATGCGGACAATAAAGCATATAATTTATTTAACAATTACTGGCTCTTTGTGAAGGGGGGGGGTGGTCTATGCAAGCTGCAACCACACACCAGCTCTTTCATCTAGTGCAGGATGGAGCTGCTGTCAGGGAGAAAGCTGGCAAATATGAGTGGTTGCCCACTGACACAAAGGGCAGCAAAACAGGGGTTACTTTGGATATAACCAGAAGTAAATCTGAAATCCCCCCACAGGACCCCTTGTCAGTACCATAGGAGAATATCTGGCATCTCGATGTTAAGCTGTGTAAACAGAAAGAAATAAAATATCAAAAGGTGAAAAAAAAATTTTACCGAGGTTTCCTGGTCTTCTCCTCCTGAACACACCGTAATGCAAACCTACAGTATGTAGGATGAAGAACAGAAGACAAAGGCAACAGCTGGCAAGCAGTGATGTTGTGCAAGAGCAGCAAGGAAGGGAATTCCAGAGCTCCTCGATCAATCCTTGTCCTGAGCTTGTCATACAGTTTTCCCAGCCATGCTGGGCACTGTGGTGTTGCACCAGAGATTCTCATGCCAGATAGACATCCTCACAGTCAACAGATCTGTATGTTAATTCTTGAGTTTATCATGACAGTGTACCAGTCTGCCTTTGGAGAGTTGAGGTTTGATCTTGTGGTTGTCTTGAAGATGTTTGGAACTGGGTTTTTCCCAGTACATTAAAAAAAAAAAAAAAAGTCAAATCAAAACAAAAAATCCCAAACGAAACAAAGCAAGCAAACAAACCCAAACACGAAACCTTCAGAAAACCCCAAAACTCCCACTCTGTGCCCCAGCCTGTTGCCTGGTATGTATTATCCTGTGAAAGGATAGTTCCAAGTTACTCCAAGAAGGATGTCAGGTCTGTTCTACAGCAGGAAAGTATGCCAAAGCCTTGGGGCAGCTCAGTCTGATTCCCAGGACCACGTAGATGCAAATGGGAAAGCCCAGCACACAGAGCTTCCTTGTCCATGCTCCCTGGTTGCTGCAGTCCTTGGCAAATGCTGAGTCCTGGGCCAGCTGCACTTTTCCAGACAAGTCTTGGGCATGGTTTGGGATTTAGGTCAGGCCAAGGACAATTTGCAGCAGTGCTTTTCACGTGCCCGCCCTGTTTTGAAAGCGGAAAGTCTGGTACTCTCTGGGTGTTGCTCATTCCACACCAGCCAGAGCTCTGGCTGTGGCCCCTTGGTGTGGTACACACACCAGGCACTGCTGACCTGCTCACAGTGCTGCAGGAGGGGGAAAGTCACGCTGCTGTGGCCAGGTTTAGGCTCAGTTCCTGCCTTAGACCCCACAGGTTTGGACCCTTCATGCTCTGCTGCGTGCCTGGAGCCAAGCTTGGAGATTTGAAGCATCCTGAGGTATCTAAAAGTTAAGAGGCTTCCTTTATAGTCAGTGCAGAATAACAGGAAGTCCTGGGGGGCCTATACATCCCACCCTAAAACAAGGCCAGATAAACTGTCCTCTGGACAGTTTAGAGTAACTTGGACTCTGATGTCTAACTTCTAACATTTGGTGAAGTGCATCCAGCTATCTGTCTGTAGGGGTTTGGTGTTGGAGGTAGACTCAAGACAACCTCAAAAGCCAGCACAGGTCTAGCCTGTAAATCCCCCAAATGCCTTTATGTATATACATATATGTATATACACACACACATATATATATATCAAAAATAGACCAAAACCATGTTACAAATGCTCTTTCATGGGAATGAGGCCGTCCCTGTTTCCTGGACCTCCCCTCTCCAGGGTTTGTTCTTGCCACAGACAGCAGCTCTAGCGATGCAGCCCCCAGCTCAGAGCTCAGAGATCTTCCAGGAGAAGCATTTCATGACTGACCTGACAGCCTCTCCAGCAGATCCACGTGAGACTGTAGCTGGGTCGTGATTTGAACCATATCAACACCGTTAAGTCATCATGTTCAAAAAAAAGGGACAAAAAGACAGGAGAATTCAGACAGGCAGGATTCATTCATGGGGACAATCTTACCTGTCTGGAACTGTAAATGGTGCTGGTACTCACCCTTTTGCTGAGAAGCAAGGTAATAAGAGAAACTGATGTTCTGTGTAAAAATAGAAGGGTGTTTTTTTCCAAGCCACTAGCCTTAATTTTTAAATGTATGCCAAATGTATATTGTCACAGATTTTCTTCTGACTTTATCTAGCAGCAGGAGACCATTATCTACTGACATTAGCTGCTAAATAAGTGCAAATTACCTGTAACTGCAGCATTGCATGTTCCTGGAGAATTTATTTAAGCCTAAAGTGATGAAAAGGATGGACTTGGGGGGGAAAAAAAGCAACCTAGAACATCTTAAAGAAGCAGAGTTGATTCATCCAATTGCGTCTTCATCTGAAAATGTTGTACCTGCCACTGGCACAAATAGCCTCTGAGATCACGACTGAAGAGAGGATTCACGGGGAAAACATTCTCCCCTATCACTGTGTTAACTCTGTGCATTTGACAGCACATCACTGGGTCTAGACAGTTCTGCGGGTAGGCTGACAATCAGCTGTCTGGCACTGACACCTGGTAGGTGAGACACTACAGATGCTTTTCCTCTGGATCAACTACAGGAGAAGTAGCAGGAACATCAGCTGGAGGATGGGAAGGCAGCAGCCAGGAATGGATAGTCAGAAAGAAGCCCAAGTAGTCACTTCTGTGAGCATTTCCAGGAGAGGGCAGGTCACACGTTGAGCGCTGTAGCTGCCAGTGCCCGTCAGCAGAGCCATTAGGGTTTGTGCTGGGCACTTTTATCAGGCAGAATGACTCCTGGACTCTAAACCCACTCGAGGCACATCTTCCTTGTGTTTCTTAAGAGGGGACAGAGTTCAGACTGACAGTCCCCGACTCTCTTCCTCCCCAAACAGCGTAGTCACCTGTAACACCGAGTTTGGTCCATTGCAAAATCCACCCCGGGCCTGGGTGAGCAGCCAGTCCTGAACTCTGGTTACAGCACCTGCAAACCCTGAGCTACAGAGCTCCGTCAAGAGGTTTTCAGCTCTGATTAAATTATAGACACATCCTGGAAAGGGCTTTCCAGATGACTCTTCTGTTATCTTTCACTTCAACGGGGCTTTGTTTCCTCACTGTCAGGCCAGTGGTCAGCTGAACTTCATACACAAAAATAAACAGCAACAATTCCACCCAATTCAAGGTCCTCCAAAGCTTTGCATTGTGATAAAGTCACCCACAAGGACTGCTTGGGCTAAATTTTCAGCCTCTGCCCTGCAAAAGCACAAACATTCGCTTTGTTATCTGAGGAGAAGCCTGTGGCTACACTCAACATAGCTAAGGTCGAAACTATACACAGAGGATAAGGTGTGTCCTTGAGTCCAAAATAACTGCAAAAACTTCCCTTAAATCCTTACTTAAATCCTTAATTTAGCTTTCAAGTTTGTGAAAGACACTTGCTTTCATTGTGCAGAGGAAGTTGCCCTTGGAACATCTCTTGCCTTGACATTGCTTGAGGTGCAAACTGGTTTTTGGTTTTGGTTACTTGCTTGGATTTTTTTCACTTTAATTTTAAAGCCAGAGGATAAGGAGCAATACACTCCTTCAGAAGGCTGTTTGTCTCCAGTTGCTGTAGATTGCAAATTGCTGCAGATTGCTTTTTGTGCAGGCTTGGAGAGTGATTTATCTTGGAATGAACACATGATTATTGGGTATAAGCCTTATTCATTTGTTTCTTGCTCTTTGCAGACCACTGCTTCTATTTCAGGTGCTGCTCCTATTTATTGTACACAGTGTGCACCTTCCATGTTTTCCAAGGTTTTCATCTTCTGTAGCTCATTCTTGCCCCATTCCTTGCTGTGGCACATATCAACAGGCTGATTAATTCTGAATCTGACTTTTGCAGCCTGTGTGCTGTGATTTCCTTATCCCTGGTGCTTAAAACTATATGATCTGTAATCTGTTTGCCTGCAGCCATGTCAAACTTGCATGAAGAACCTAACTCAGCCAGACTGCAGTTTCAGGTTTGCTTTGGTCACATCTACCAGAGGACATAACTCTCCATTTCCATTTCCACTAGCAATACCACTCCAAAGAATCTGAGGTCTCATTTTTGTCTGACCTCTCCTCACCTGTTAAGTGTGAAGGTCTGAAAATTCAGAAGCTTCCTTGCCAGTGGCTGGAAGCTGGGAGTCTCTTCTTATTGCCATGTTTCATAAATATTGACAAATTGCTCTTACAGGCCACTCTGCACAGCACAGTAAATGTAGTCGCTCAGATTGGTGGTTTTAAGACAGCTGTCTGAAGGAATCAGGGCTGCACATCTCAAATTGAAGAGCAGGGGCTGCATTTTGGAAAGCAGTGGCTTAAAAAAAGGATTTACAGGTCACTATATCTATTCCCAGTTTTACACAGTGTCCCAGAGAGGAAACGAGGTCTTTGAATGCATAAACAGAAGATGACTGAATGAAGGCAGAGAAGTGTTGTAACACTGTAAATTAATTAAAGGACTGTTCACGGTTGCAGTGTTCATACTTTAAAAAGGAAGTTACATAGAGGGTTGGGGATAAATGTGAAAGTTTGAAAGCCCTCCTTGCAGGGAAAGACCAAAGAAACTCAGTTTAGATTGTGTACTTAAAAAAACCAAAACAATCCACTGAGGTGTGACTCACTCTCAGTCGCCAAATACTTACATGTGATAAAGATTTCTATGTGAGGACACCAGTGTAACAAGCCAAAACGAATAAAAAAGATATAATGAGATCTAATGGCATGAAGATAAAGAAGAAAAGTCCTCATTTTCACCACACCAATTTACCAGGTGGATGGTAGATCCTTCTCACCCCAAATTTGCTGCCTTTTCTGCAGCAGATTAGAGCTGCAAGGGCCACAGACCCAAAAAGGGATCCCTGAGGGGAAATTATTTGGCTTTTGAAGTGACCAACATGCAGTAGGTGGCTGTAATGGTCTATCTTAGTCATAGATATGAAGACTGGTAAAATGTTGATTTTTCAACCAGAACACAGCACCAGGACCTCTGAACTCTTGGTGAGAGCTTGTGTTGCCAGAAAGACATTTCCTAAGCATAAAACAGGGCAAAATCTACTTCTGCAGGGTGGGTTTTGCTTTACTGAGAGAGGATGTGTGCCCAGCAACACCTTCTTGCACCAACTTGATCCTGAACTGGGGGACCAGGGCAAAACTTACACTGAACAGCACGGGCAGGGGTAACTCCGTGCATTCTTCCCAACGTCCTCTGTCACAGCATCACACCAGGGGCCATCCAGGGCAAAAAGCTCCTTCCTCTGTCCCCCCCAGTCAAGGAAATCAGCCCCTGGTAACATGGAGTGCCAGGGATGGAGACTCTGATACAGGCTTCCCTGGGGATTACACAGAAAAAGCCATTAGCTGGCTTCAAGCACTGTTAGGAGGATAGACACTTTTTTTTTTTTATGCATCAGTTATTCATCATGATAAACACCAAGAACTAAAATAAACAACATGACAGTTTTGTAGTGATAAAGTCCGAGATTATTTTTAAGGCCTAATTTTTTATTAAGGCAACATTTATATTTGGTGGTATCTTCACCTGCATAGCAGTAATGTGTGTTTCATATCTCTAAATAAAACTAAGCAGGAAAGGATTTGTCAGCTTCTTTAAATTCTTGCTTGATTTATTTGGTTCATCAGAATAAATCTTTTAAAATGATAACTTTGAATCATAACTTTTAAATTGATATTGCCTTAAATCACTAGCTTTTGAAAGCACAAGGACAAACCGCTCAAAATCTGTAACTAAAGTTTTGCTAGACCAATAATAACAAAAAGAAAACTTCTACCTCCAAGTGTTCTAAATACTTCTTCAACTAGTACAGACAACACATACAGAGATCACTTCCAACTCGTCTACCAACCTTGCACAGATGGTGTAGAAAACTGGGGTAAATCTCATTGAGACTAATCTATACAAACATATGCTTAATTAGCATAGTGCATCTTACACACTGTAAAACAGAAACAGACTGTATTGCAATAACTGATCATAGCATAAATTGGTTTATTTTGATCCTTCCTACAGAGGCACAAACTAATTTTTTTTTCCTTAATTATTTTGAAGATTTCACTGTAATGAATTAATTTCAGCTTGCTGGAAAAAGCAAACAGAAAAAGGAAATAAGGATGATCGAAAATTTAATCATCTCAGGTTTACATTTATGCTGAATTTTGTTCCTATGACTGATCCCGCTTCCTTATTCACTGCATAGATTTAAACACATACTCAAACCCTTCCTGGACCAAGGCCTACCATTAATTTAGAATCAAAGCTATTGTCCCCCAGGCCTACTCACAAAATACACTTGTTTATTTAAGTCAATAAAGACAAACTTGTGTAAATCTCTTTGTAAACAAGGCTATTTGACTTTAATGATGGCTTATTTGGGGTTAGGACAAATGTGTTTCTAATCAACTAATCCAAAATAAAGGATGTAGGAAGATGAACAGTGCAGTATTTGGAGCAATAAGAAAGGACAGAGGGATAATCTGAGTTAAAAATGGAAATGCTGGCAACATGAAATGCTTCAAAGACATAAAAACCAGGACCATTGGGGAAAGAAGGGCCAGTTTCAGGGCAGGAAAGTTCCCTGTCCACCTCAGCGCAAATTCAAGCAAGTTAATGCGGCAAAGGAATTTAAAATTCAAGTGTCTGACAGTGCCAAAGTTGTCTCTCAAATCATTCTGCTTTAAGTTAGTCAGGGCAACCGGGTTTATGTGCACATAGGCACTAGGAATTAAGATAAGGTAGTTAAATAATTTACTGATTGGGATTATACAGTGTAAATGAAGAACGTGAGCAGATACACAGGTCCTCTCATTGTGCTTGAACGTCTTAAGGAGGATGTCACTTCTAAGGATTACTGTCTAACTCCATTCCCTCTGATAAATGTAATGTACTTTATAACACAAACACCAAGCAGTTCACGCTGTGATGGGTCAGAAAAGCAGAACCTTGCTTTGAGAACATTATTTTGAATAGTAGTTATTTCTTAAGCCTGCTTTGTCAGAGGGATAGGACAGACACAGCAGGCTTACATCAGGGGCTGTCAAATTTTATTTTTTGTCAATATTTTATTCATTGTGGAACTGATTCTCTTTTTTTTTATTTCCCCTCCTTTGTTTTGAAGTCTCCTAACAGCCCAGTCTGAAGTGACAGCGATTTTTGTAGTACTGGAAACATAAATCTGCATTTAAGAAGAGGTAATGAGCAGATTTGAGCTTCAAGGCTTCAGAGATTATTAATTTCATTATTGAAATAATGAATAATTTCATTATTGAAAAGATGAGTAGAGTAACAGAAATATGCAACACCTTTTCTAACTGTATTTTGCTGTTATTCCCAGCCTTAGGTTGCAGCAGTTTTATTGAAGTTTGATGAGTTTTGCGAATATTTAATCTATGCCGGTATGACTGAGTAAAGTTCCTGTTCATTATGGAGATTTTTATGCCTCATGCAATGGCTTTCTTTTAATTTATGATGCTAAAGCTCTCCTCTGGTCACTTCAGTGCAATGCCTGTTTGGACAGTACACTAGACATTGGTTGTCTTGAAAATCAACTGACATGTTCCTCGTGATGGGATGGGATAAGCAGAGTGTGGTTTTGTTTTTAGCCCTCTTTGTGATGCCACAAGGGCTCATATGGTGTGGAGCTGTGTACAACCTTGATGAGATACAAGGAGAAGGGGTTTAAAACTGTATTTAACCCTCTGAGGGAGACACAATCTCAGTCCTCCAGGAGTTTTTTTTCATGCTGGTACCAACAACAGGGTAGAATTTTGCCAGTGTTGGGCTGTTCCCCCCACAGCAGTCCTGCAATGGCATGGAGATGCTGTTTCCATGTTTGGCCATGAAATAAAGCAGAGTGAAAGGGAATCCATCCCTTTCTCAGCTTCCAGACCCAGTGCCATCCCCTCTTTCATAATCTTTGGCAGATTTGTGCAGAAGGAAAGTTACTTCCATAAGTTTAGACAGAAAATAACGTGCTTGAGTGGCATTTAGATTAAGCAGGGAAGCAGCACTGCAGCCAGTGAGTCGAGAGGCAAAGCACTTACTGAAGTACATGATGGTGCTTCAACAGAGTGAGCTGAGAAATCTGGGAGCATTTAACACTGGTTTTCCTTGGATTTGTGGTCATCTCATACACAGAAGTATATAGCATATCCTGAGTGGGAAAGGACCCACAGGGATCATTGAGTCCAACCCCTGGCCCTGTACAGACACCCCAACAATCCCACCTTGAACTTGAGAGCATTGTCCCAACACTCCTTGAGCTCTGGCAGCCCTGGGGCTGTGACCACTGACCTGGGGAGCCCAGCACACTCTGGGGAAGGAAATATTTTCCTGAGATCCCACTTAAACCTCCCTTGACACAGCTCCAGCTGTTCCCTTGTGTCCTGTCACTGGTCACCAGAGAGCAGAGATTGGTGCTGCCTTTCTACTTCCACTTGTGAGGAAGCTGCACACTTTGATGAGGATTCCCCCAGTCATACATTATTTCCTGTCTTGAACATGCTGGCTGATCTTTTGGCATCACAACTCCGCTCCAAGCTCTTCCTTTTTATTTTTTTTCCCCCAGTTTAACACATCATTTTGACATGTTGGTAATCATGACCTCAACACACAAACTGTCTGCTCTGCCTCCAAGCCCTGTCTTCCTGGCATTGCTCTTCACACTTACCTCTACTCCACAGTAATATCTGATAGTGTCAGGCCATTTAGAAATCCTAGGTGTCTTTGAAGTTATCTGATATTGGTGTTGTACTTCTTTTACCTCTTACAGGGTTTGATCACAGACTTTGGGAAGTCAAACATATTCTCTGTTGCACAGCACAGACAGCTACTGCTTCAGTATATTTTTTTAGTTCTTAGATTACTTCAGAGAAACACTGAATGGTTTGGGTTTGAAGGAAATTTGAAGGTCACCTTGTTCCATGGGGAGGGACACATTCCACCAGCCCAAGTTGCTCAATTGCCCTTATTCTTTCTAGCAGACAAATGACTGCGAAATATCACTGAGATATCCTTTGTGAGAATATTGATCCTCTCACACACACTAGGAGACCCTGGGGGAGATGTTGCTGCTCTTCCCCTGCAGGTTCAAATCCAAATGATCCTGTCAACCATTTGTACCTAACTGCTAATGTCCAAAATGTGCTGAGCTCCATGGTTTGAGAAAGACATGGACCCACAGCGAGTCCAGGGGAGGCCCTGGAGATGCTCTGAGGGCTGGAGCCCCTCTGCTCTGGAGCCAGGCTGGGAGAGCTGGGGGTGTTCAGCTGGAGAGGAGAAGGCTCCAGGGAGACCTCACTGAAGGCTTTCAATACCTAAAGGGACCTTCTAAAAGAAATGGAGAGCAACTTTTCACACAGCTGATAGTGATAGGACAAAGGGGAATAGTTTTAAAGTAAAAGAGGGAAGATTTAGGTTAGATATCAGGGACAAATTCTTCCCTGTGAAGGCGGGGAGACCCTGGCACAGGTTGCCCAGAGAAGCTGTGGCTGCCTCTGGATCTCTGGAAGTGTCCAAGGCCAGGTTGGACGGGGCTTGGAGAAACCTGGGATAGTGGAAGGTGTCTCCACCCATGGCAGGGGGTGGAACTGGATGGTCTTTAAGGTCCTTCCCAACCCAAACCATTCTGTTGTTCTCTGATTAGTTAATAGGACCTTGCAATGTACAGCTTTGGTACCAAGGCTCAAGCTTTTCAGTTTGTTTTTGCTAAACAAAGTACTACTTCAGAGAACACAACGGTTTGGGTTGGAAGGGACCTTTAAAGGTCACGCAGTCCAACTTCCCATCTTCAGTGAGATCAAGTTTCTGAAAGCCCTGCCCAACCTTATCTTCAGTGTTTCCAGGGATGGGGCATCCACCACCTGTCTGAGCAACCTGTGCCAGTGCTTCATTACCCTCATAATAAAAAACCCTTGTTTTTTATATGTAACTCAAATTAATGCAGGTGTGCATCTTGGAACTGCTTCTATAGCAGATCCATATCCTGCCTGCCTTCTCTACAGCCACCACTTCAGGGCTCTGTGATTTGAGGCCCCGAGGCCACCTTCTTCCATTTGCTTTTCTTCTCCTGCTTCTTGCAATTCCCTTTCCTAGAGAAAGGGGGTTTACACAAAAACTGGTGCTTTTTGTGTCGCCGTTGTGCTGCCCAAGCTTGTCAACCTTTTGACCTGTTTCAACCACACCCAGGGGAGATGCAGAGCCCCTGGAAATACAGTCTTTCGAATTTCATGTCAAACAGCAGCCGCATTAGAAAAGAAACATGTTGCCATGTTTCTGCCCAGGAGAAAGGCTGAGAAAGCCCAACCCTTATTAGCACTGCTTGGCTTCCGTGGCAGTAGAGAACAAGCGGGAGCTGGCCAGCCAGAGCACACACATCCCTGAACCAGCCACAGCATGTGCTGCTCCAGACAGAAAGCCAATACAAAGCAGTTTGGGGCATAGAAAGGAGATTTGGATGTAACAGGAGCCTTGGAGATAAAAAAGGAGAGGGCGCCATGAAACCATTTTAGAGGAGAGGTGAAGAGAATGTCTGATGCAAAACCATATAAAACTGAGCTTCATCAACTCGCTGTTCACAGGAAACAACCAATTCTCTCTGAATGCAGCTGAACTCCACAAAGCAAGTGCTGCACTGGATGAATAGCCTGTGTCTGTTTCCAGGTACAACATGCCTGGGACACCTTATCTTTGAAAAACATGATGGCAATCTGTCAGATGCTCTGCTTTGTCTGCAACAGGAATCTTCTCCGTTTCACTTCTCTACTTGTTTCACGACTGCTTGAATCTCAAAATGATGGAAAGGCGGTGAAAATACAACCAAAAAACCTCATTCAGCCACATGCCTGCTTCAAGCTGGGAAACCCCAAGCACAGACAAAAGGCAAAAGGGAGATTTCCACAAGTCCAGAGCTACGCTTTTGTCAGAAGGGCCAAATGATGGGAGGGGTGTCTCACTTGGCTCCTGGGAATACCAGCCCTGTTGAGATGGGATCTGTGCCCAAGACACTGAATCACAACACCTACATCACTGGGTTCAGGAACCCTTTCAGTCTGCAAGAGGAGCATGTCTCTGGAGAGCCAATTCCTACAGCGATGTGAGATGTGACCTCAGGTGTAAAAGAAGTGGCCTGAAGTTGAGGTAAATGATATAGAATAAGGAAAAGTATCAACAAAGTGAAAGCAGGAAAACAGAATGTCTTCAAGAGACTTATAGCAAAGCAGGAGTTGATACTTTCCTCAAAAAAAAAGCCCATTAAACTCCCACCCTGTGGCTTCCCACTCATTTTAATTTTAAGGGGTTGGAAGCTATCTTAAAGATCATCCACGGGCAGAGACACCTTCTACTAGTCCAGGTTGCTCCAAGCCCTGTCCAACCTGGCCTTGGACACTTCCAGGGATGGGGCAGCCACAGCTTCTCTGGGCACCCAGGGGCCTCTCTGTGCCAGGGCCTCACCACCCTCTCAGGGAAGAATTTCTCCCTAATGTCTAACCTAAATTTCTCCTCTTTCAGTTTGTATCCATTACTCCTTGTCCTGTCACTACAGTTTCTGACAAGGAGTCCCTCTTCTGTTTCCTTGTATCCCCTTCAGATACTGGAAGGTGCAATGAGGTGCCCACTCAACTTTCTCTTTTCCAGGCTTGAACAGCCCCAGGGATCCTGGGCATCCCTGCAAGGATCCCTGCAGATAAAACAGTGATGGGTTTCACTTTTTGATGGGTCCCTGGCCGTGCAGTTGCAGGTAACAGGCTCTAATTCACTTGTGGTGAGCCTGGGCATCTACCGAGGCACGGGGATTTGGTTGTGTTACATCATTACCACACCACAGGTGGTTAAATCTTTGACGAATCTACTGCAGGCAGGAGCTAAAAGAAAAAAACAACCCGTGGGGGGAAACCACTCTTTTGAGAGTCACTGAGTACAGGGGTGGATGCAGGCAGCAGAGGGAGGCTGGGAAGGCTTTGGGCTCCCTTCTGTCCATGTCCCCCCTTGGGACTGTCAGGCTGCTGTGCCACTGCAGGAGAGGAAGAACAGTATTTTAAATCTGTTTGGAATCACAGAATCGCTGGGGTTGGAAAAGCCCTCCAAGACCAACCATTCCCCAGCACTGCCAAGGCCACCACTCACCCATGTCCCCAAATGTCACATCCACATGGCTTTTAAATCCCTCTAGGGATGGGGACTCCAACACTGCCCTGGGCAGCTGGGCCAGGGCTGGACAGCCATTTCCATGAAGGAATTTTCCCAATATCCAGCCTAAACCTCCCCTGGCACAGCTTGAGGCTGTTTGCTTTCATCCTGTCCCTTGTTCCCTGGAAGCAGAGCCCGATCCTCCCTTGGCTCCCCCCTCCTGTCAGGGAGTTGCAGAGCCAGAAGGTCCCCCCTGAGCCTCCTTTTCTCCAGGATGAGCCCCCCCAGCTCCCTCAGCTGCTCCTGCTGCTCCAGCCCCTTCCCAGCTCCGTTCCCTTCCCTGCACACGCTCCAGCCCCTCAGTGTCTCTCTTGTCTGAGGGGCCCAGAGCTGCCCCAGCACTGGAGGTGCCTCAGCAGTGCCAGCACAGGGACGGGCACTGCCCTGGTCCTGCTGCCACACCATGGCTGGGACAGCCCCGGGGCCATTGGCCTCTTGTCCCCCTGGGCACCCCTGGGCTCACATCCAGCGGGGATTCCCGCCGGGATCCAGGGCACTACTTTGCCTCAGCTCGCACCCCGCGGAAGATTGACTCACTAGCGCCGTACTGCGGTTGCGCACCTGCCGGTCACCCAAACACCCCTCTCCCCCGCCCCCCGCGCCGATCAACCGCCCGCGGCGGGCGTGAATGACAGCCGGTTCCACCAATGAGAGCCCGGTCCCGCCCCACCTCCCCCGCCTCGCGCCTGTTTCTTCTGCCCTTCTTCCCTTATCTTTTTTTTTAACGCTGCCGGCTTTCCATTGGTTTTTCAGACCGCCGATCATTCCCGCTAGCCAATGGCCGTG
>VYXB01002029.1:175350-215689 GCA_013397135.1 Pachyramphus minor | reverse complement strand
GGTGGGGGCAGCGCAGCTTGACTCTAAAATGGCTCCCTCAGGCGTCTGAGATTCGCCTGGGCCGTGGGCGACGGCCCGCGTCTCCCTCCGCTCCCCTCATTTCTCCGACACACGCTGCGTTGTCCCTTCATTCTGGTGGGGTGCGGGCCCCGGGCCCCGGTGCTACGGGTCGCCCCCCCGCCCGCCAGCGCAGGTTGTTTCTGTGAGGACGACGCTTCTGTAGCCCCCGGAGTTTCTGCCCGCTGCTCTGTTTCCCTCCCGGGATCCCCAGCCACCCTGTCGCCCGCCGGGCCCGCAGGTCGCTGCCCTGCTCTGTCCCTCCCCGTCCCCGCTTCCCTGGCTGCGGCCGGGCAGCCGAGGCCTCCTCCCGCCCGAAAGAGGAGGGACCCCGCGTCCTTTTGTGCGAGGTGCGCTGCTTCTCCTGGCTGCAGGAGCGGCCTCGGGCCGGGCCCCCTCCGGCCATCGGGGAGGTCCAGCCGTCGCTGTTAAACCAGTGAAATTCATCGATCGCACAGCTGAAGGGCTTCGGAGGAGCTGCTGTGGCTTTGTAATCTCGTTAGGCCTGTGTCTTTTTCCTCTGATGGCTGCAGGTTTTCATGTACACGTGTGACAGGTCCACTCTATTTTTTGCAGTGTTTTTGTGGGGTTTTCTTAGGAATGATCGAGGGAAGCAGGAATTAGAAACTGCTTGAAATGGGAATGAAGTGTGTGCTCAGGCCTCCTCCATCACCATATACTTTTCAAAGAAATTTGCAGAGATTTTTTTTTGTGGTTTGATTCTTTAGAGGAACATCTCAGCATCCTTTTGGTGACTCTTTCTGATGAATCAGTGAGAGTAGCTTTGCAAAAAAATTCCATAGGCCCAAAGTTCTTTATTTGGCTGTGCAGTGACTGCTATGCTATTGCTTCCTCGGGTGAGGTGGTTCTTGTGTTGATTGCTTGGACAAAAGGGGGCTGTATAGCTAAGATCTCTTCAGGTAAATAAACTGATCTCTGAAGGGGAAGGAGCTAAGACTCAGAAAGTTGAGCAACGAGTATGTTTGCTTGGGGGATGGTTGTTGGGGTTTTTTTTGTTTGTTTGTTTTTGGTTTTTTATTATTACTTCAACCTGCCATTTTGCAGTCAATATTTATATTTTGAAGAATTATTTTCTTGTCTGTGTTCCCACTGGGGCTTAGGAAATAATTATATTAGGTTAATATCCAGAACATTTATGTTGGGTTCCTTGATGGATCTGTTGTTTGTGTTACAAAGCTGTAATAGCTTTGTGCTTTCAGTATTTCTGCACACTGCCTCCTTTCAAAGGTAGAAGTAAAATAATGTTTTCAGAGTACATGAAGTCTGAAAAGTCCAATGTAGCAGTTTCTGTGACTGCTCTTCGTGAGTTGTTCTTTTTCTTTATTTTCATTTGGAAAACTTCTCTTTTTGCTCCATAACACTGAGATTTCTCAATTAGTCTGGCATATGCCAGTGTCTTGTCGATTGGTATTTTTTACAATTGAACATAATGGCAAGTACTTGAGTAGTTTGTAATTTGGGGGAGTTGTGCTTCTAAAGTACCTTTGTAAGCATTTTTTTTCTTCAGTAGTACTTTTTTGTTGTGATGCTACTAAAACACTTGAAATAAGAAATTTCATTTCAGAGTAACGTTTTACATTTCATTTCCACTGAAAGTGTCCACAGACATAAAATTAGGCATGTGCAACTTTGAGGCTGTAGTGTTTACTCTGCTATTCCCAATTGGATAGGACTCTTATCATGCACTGAATATCCTGGTGCTTCAGTTTGCTCCATGCAGGCAACATGAAACTGAGAGTAAAGCAAAAAAATTCACTAGGAGAAAGAACTGCAGAAACTAGGAAAGTTTGTAAAGAACCTGTTTTCCTGAAAATTTGCAAAATAAGAGTTCTGAGTACGCTTTCAGTTCTTCCAGTCTCTCTTATGCTTAAGTACTGACTAGGGTGATGTGCTTTTAAAAAAACAAAATGCCAAAGGAGTAAAGGAGCTTTAAGTTTATTTTATGCCCTTTTATGTTTTACGTGTGTAGATGCACATTGTCCCAAAACATTGCAATGAAAGTCGAGTATGATCGAGATTTTTTTTTAAAAGCTTATTTTATCAGCCTTAGGATACTGTCCATATATGTGCTTTGCCTCTAATTTATTATTTTAAAATCATAATGTTAATTAATCTGAACAGGAAATTGAGAGTAATTATGGAAATAATTTGCCAATGAAATTGCTTAATTTACACTAATTAAAAACTTTAATTTCTAAAGTATTGGGTAAAATCATTGCCGAGCATTTTTTCCTTTTCGAGCTCAGTCATTTCTTTATTGAATTCCTTTTTTAAGTAAATGTTAATCAAATATGCTCATATTAATCAACATCTACTCTGTTTTTGTGTCATTTTGTTTCAACTTAAGCAAGTTCTCTATTAAGAATGTGGCTGGTTGAACAGAAGAAATACCCTTCCTCAAGCATGGTGATTTAATGGAAAGAAATTAACAGAAGAATTAAAAATATAGTGAATGTGTTAGAGCTACGTTTATGGACTTCAAGAATAAAAAAAGATTTTAAGTTGTGCTTGTTATCCAGTGGCTTGGTTTTGGAAAAGTCAAAGTATTTTATCACCATTGAATGCTTTTGGTGAGGAAGTTAAACAAATGATGCTTCTTTTTTCTGTTTTTTTTTTTTTTAATCTTTTATTGTCAGGTGACAGGCAACTCTTATTTCCTTCCATATTTGTCATTATTTTAGATATGGTGTTGTACTACTGAACACACACTAAATAAGCAACTTAAACTGTTTCCTAGAGCAGTGAACAAGAGGAATTCTAGATAAATCTGCACTTCAGTAGCTCCACATGAAACTTTGATTATTTTTTTTTGAGCTTCTGATAACGTTTGACTTTTGTAATCTTAAAGGTTTAGTGGTTTTCTACCAGTATTAATGTGCTGTTTGTATAAATAGATAAAAATTTTTATCAGAACAAAGGTAGAACTCCCATTTACTAACTCTGTATTGGTTGCTTTCCTTCTGATGAGATGTCTCCTCCTGTTCTGTGCAGACTGTTACAGTGAGCTAAATAACAAAATCTAATAAACCACTTCAAGAAATGTATGATTTTGCCTGTCAGCCATCTTGTTGGAGGAAGTATGCATAATGAGTAGGTATGAAGGCAGCTTTCGGGTTAGTTTAGCTGTGAAAGTGCCTTATATTTTCTTCATGAAGCTTGTATGCAAAGTACTTAACTACCTGTGGAGTTACGTAACTGATCAGCTTTGAGATAATTTCTTTGGCAAAAAAACCCACCCTGTGTGGGGGTCAGGCTTGTTTAGCTGTTGTGTTCCACCTCTGTGCAAAGGAAGGTGTGTTGCTTTCCATACCTTTTGAAACACAGGCACAATGTGTGGTTATGCTCAGGGGTTCTATGTTCACTTGGAGAGTGCTGTGATCACCCTGTGGTGTCTCATGACCAGTGTGGAAAACAAGAGTTTTTCTGGAAGTCGGGGATTTATTTTTCTTTTAATTTTTTTTTTATTTTAATCAAGCTTAATAAATTCTAGGTTATTCTGGACCATGTCAGCTGGGAAGACTGCTCTTTTTGAAAACAAATTCTTTTTACCATCTTCCGTATGTGGTAAAGGAGTGACTGCAGAAGCCTCCCTGAAGAGGTGTATTTTCAAGCCTCAGTGAGAAGATCAACTTGTAATTTCAAAAAGTTTATTACTGAAGCCTTTTTTTTCCCCTTTTGATAAAGACGAACATTGAGAAATGCATAAAGTTTACTTACGTTGGTAACTTTTAAAATATACGTGTCTTCAAGGTAGCACAATTTACCAGTTGCTTTTTATACCGAAGTTTATTATGTATATTTATAGAAGAATAGCTACTTAAGGGATCAGCTTTAGTTTTATTATAGAGTAATGGGAAATAGTGTGAAGCAAAAATTTCGGGGAAAGTTGGTAGATGGCTGTCAAAACTGCTTAAAATGTCATCTTGTCCTTTCTCATAAGTGAGGTGTCACTAACTTGACAGTTTCATCTAGTGAATGTAGGCTGCTACTAAATTCCTGTTTCTTTTTTTCTAACATTTTTCTGTCCCCTTAGAGATTGACTTCATTTGTGGGGTTTTGTTTTGTTTTGGTTTTGTTTTTTTTTAGTTTAGGTAAAATTTTTTAGTGGAATTTTTGGAAAGTCTGAACTATCATTTACTGGCTTAGTGATATTGCTAGGCTGCTTGTTGTACTGTCCTTTTTTCACCCCATGTGTATTTCCTTAAGAGGGACAAATGAGTTTCACCTGACATTTCTTGTGTTTTAATGATTTTTTTCTTTCCATTTCATTTCCTGTGCTTTGTTAGAGAAAGCCTAGTTTAAACTTATTCCATTCTTTTCATTTAACATCTTACTCTAGATTTTGATACCTTGGAGTCATACCCTGAAATGGTAAGGTGTGAGTTGAGCTAAGGCATGACAGTAGTTCAGGACAGAAGAGTAGTGTAAAAGAATAGGTTTTGGGTTTTTGTTTTCTTTTTGGTTGCTTGGGGTTTTTCATGGGGGACTGGAACAGGTTATTATTATGCATTTTTGTTGTGGTTTTCCTTCCCCCTCCCCCCATGTTCTTTATCATATCTTTTCTTGGTGAGTGAAAACAAAAAGAATACTTCTGAAAGACTTCTGCAGTTCTACTCTGTGTGAAAGTGTTGTAAATGCTTTTAAAATAGTAATTCTGTTGGAAAGTAGGATTTATTTTGAAGGATGCAAGGAAGATAAGTGACAGAACTTACATCAGTTTAACAGCTGTATCAGTAAGGATGAAATACATGGACGTGGCTAATGTCTTGCTCAGCTCGATCATCTAAAGTTGCTGGTAGTTCTTCAGTGACTGGTTTTATGTGATCAGGAGGTAATTGGGAGAGATCCTTACCACTTCATTTTGTTATTATTTCCAGGAAGAGAGAAGGTAGCAAGAATTAAAAATACTTTTGAGTGCTCTCTTTAAATGCTTCTAGCTGCTCATCTTATCAGTAACTGAAGCTGCAGACCTTGGATTTTGTGTTTGTCTACAATAACTTCTTTGGCTCCAAGTTCCAATTCTTGGTGAATCATTAGTCCCATTTCCTGGTGTGTATTTTATTCTGAAGAAGCACCCTTTTACAACTGAGTTGGGTTTTTTCCTGTAGTTACTATTTTAGGTGAGGGATTGGTATGTTTTTTGTTTGTTTTTTTCTTAGTTTTTTGGGGGTTTTGTGTGATTGGCTTTTGGGGAGAGGGGAGTGTTATTGACAGATGTAGGATTTGTTTTGAAAGGGCAGTCTGACCTGACAAATACTGCAAAGTTAGCTGTTGCTGCTTTTCCTGCAGGCAGTAGTGACAGCAGATCTAGATAGTTTGACGTGGTGACAGTGGCCAGACAGTCATTTGGCCCTTAAATGACTGAGGATCTTCAGAGCTGAAAGATAAGAAAGTGCTGAGGATCCAGAGTGCAGTATTTAGTTTCTGTGGTAATGATGGAGCTAAGATCCCAATGTATAGGTTGCTTAAGGACTAGTACAGAATTGAGAGATTTTTAGTGCTTTGGATGGTAGAGGTGTCTGTTTTCTCATGTTGAAGATAACATACAATGTTAAATATTTGTCATTCATGTTGCAGAATGGATATAAATTGTTCATGAAGAACAGTTGAGTTAGTATAGACTAAGATATAGCTTGCTAATTGTTTCATAATAGTTGGAAGTAAAGGAAGAAAATTCTTTAAAATCTTCCTTTGTGACTCCTCGGAGCTCTGAATCTCTTAATCCCTGCTTGTAGTCTTCCTGATACAAATCTTATTAGGTACTTTTTCAGCATCATCCTTAGGTCCTTAAACTCTTGCAGGTTACTGTGATTCCCTTTGCCTCTCCTTCTGAAGCTCTGTAGGAGGTATAACTAGGTGATCTATGTTGCATCAGAAGATGAGATGTAATTGCTTGCCAATGACAGGCACAGTGTGCAACTGCTGTCAGGTAAATTGCTGCTGGAGAGAAATTACATCTACAGTTATTTGGTTGAGGAAGCTTGAATTATGTAGGAATTTAGGCTGTTGACTCCATCACTCCAGTTTTGAAGTTGTATTTGTTAATGCAGCTCCTGAGGGTCTTAAACAGTTCCAAAAGGACTTGACCTACATGAAGTGATGTAATATTTGGTTTTGGCAACTTAATACAGATTTGCTGTCATAACTGATATTCAGAAAGCTCTGCAGGTGGTAATTCTCAGGTGCTTCAGTTGAATAGTTAAGAACATTAAGATGACTTTTACATTGTATGGTATTTTTAGCACCTCCCAACACTTCTAGGCTGTGCAGTGTCTGCGGAGTGAGGTGGGGGCTGATGAGTTGCTTTTGTTCAGGCTTCCAGAGTTCTTGTTCAAGAATTGATCTTTCAAATGTAAAAAGTATGGACAGTGCAATATCCTCATGAAGAAGGGGCATCTGAGGAGGCTTTTTATTGAAAGGGTGTTTTGTAAATATGTCACTTTGGGTTGTTTTCTATATTGCTGGTCACTTTTACTAGGGAGGGAAGTAGAAGTAATTCCCAGAGAAATTGGCAATTGTTGTAAGGAATGAGGTATAAAGGAAAGAATTCAGGAAGCTATTAAACATTGAAGAATACAAAAACAGAGGAGAGATGATGAAAAATCATGTTACCGGTTCTAAAACAAAATTATCGTGAACAGTGCCTTTCAAATGTAAAAATGCTAAATAAAATTTGGTAATATTTCAATGCATGTGCATAGTTTTTTTCAAAGAAAGTAATGTAATTAGCTTCACAGATAGCCATCTTAATATGGGTAACTATTATGCAGACCTGATTATATGGTCCACCTGTCACAGCCAAGCATTGAATTTGACCTTCATTGTTGAAGTTCGGCAGGCCTATCATCCCAATAGGTGACATTCTCCATGAGTCCCATGTTCTTTTCATTGAGGTAAAAGGGAATGGTAGTGTGGCTGTAATACTTATTACTAGGGAGTCTCTCGGGTTCCATTTCTGGTGGATTTATTGTCTTGAAATACGAGGACAGCATCCTTTGAAAAGAATTTCAGCCCAAAGTTCTGAAGAATTTTAACTGCAAAAGAAAATGCTAATCTGGACATAGGTAGAGTAAGAAATAAATTGAGAAAAACACTGTAAGGACAGGCAGGAGAAGAAATAATGCAGATAAACATGAAATGTAACACCTGTGGTAGGGGAACTTGCTATGCATTTTTTCATTAAGCATTTTGCACGTTTTTGTGAATGTACAGATTTTTATAGCATACTATTCTGTAGGGGATTTTACAGCTAAGCTCTCTAGGAATGCTGTGCACTATAAAATGTGAGGAAATCCTAACCTGCTCTTTGTTTGCTTGTTTTCCTAGTTTTTCTCTTGTGTGCCTTACCATGCAAGAAAAAAAAACCCTCCTGTCTTTACTTTTATTGGATTGCTTTAATTATATTATTCTGCATCTTAGTTTATGTGGACTATATAAGGAAAACAGGATAACAATGAGGAAGAAAAAGTAGGAAGAATAATAATTTGTTGCTTATGCCTATGTGCATGTATTATGCAAGTAAGTATGTACATAGATAGGTTTTGATTGGAAATCTTTGGCCATTCTGTTGAACTGATAGTGTCTTAGTAAACTGTAGGAGTAAAATTTGGGATATTCAATATTGAGAAGTACAAAGCTATTATTTTAGGGGGGGGGATCAATGATATCAATACTTCAGTATATTTGTGCTAATTAGTTTTTAGTGTATCTATGTATCTTACCAAAAAGATCTGAGGGGAGGAGGGTAGCTTTGCAAATACAGTAAAACACTGAGAACTCAGTAAGCTCATTGTTAGAACATAGACACTTATACAATTTTAAAGATATTTTTTTAAAAAAAGTTGTTTTATAAAATAGTTTCTTGCACTTTACCTGCTGGCTTTTCAATTTGATAGATAACATCTGAACTCCAGCAGAGTTTTATAATCCCCACGTGCTTAAATATACTAAATGTTCTTTTTCCATTAAGGTTAATGTTCGTGAAGAAATTGAAGAGTTTTTTCCAAGAATGTGGAAGATAAATCAAGATAAAAGAAGGCTAATGAAAAGTATTAAAGATCAGAAAATTAAAATTGAATGGGGGAAAAAATTGAACAGAAGATTGGTCAGATAGAAGCACTTGAATATTTTTTTAAGGCTATAATGAATTGTTTGAATTGGGGAAGAATACACGAAGTATGAAAAATGAAAAACTCAATGAAGAATGAAGAAAAGTAGAAAGCAAGAGTGAAGTAGAATTAAAAGAATCTGGAAGAATGAATGGGTCCTAGGTTAAGTAAATGTATGGTTTATGTTCCAGTGTCTGTATGATCAAGTTGTAGATGAATTTGCATGATTACTTAGTTAATAGAGAATTGGTGATCTGGTTCGAGCAGGGACCTATTTGAGGAAAGAATACAATATTAACAGTGGGTTAGCAAAATGAAATTTGTTTTGGAGGGTATTGCCTAACCATTTGTTTTTCAGGAGCAATCAATATAATAGAATTACTGTACTTTAAATGTTAGGAGTTAGGCATTTATGCAACCAATACCATTTTTAATACTGTCTTTTTTGTTAGGAGTCTCGCTCCCAGTCAAAATCTCCAGCTGGGAGTCCTGCTCGTGTAAAATCGGAGAGCAGGTCAGGATCTCGCAGTCCATCGAGGGCTTCCAAACATTCTGAATCGCACTCGAGGTCAAGATCAAAATCAAGGTATGTCCAGAAAATTATTCGTGTCAGCTCAGTGTTACTGGTGTTCTTTTGGTAGATTGAGGTTTCTTTTCCCCTGTTGTATAAATTATAAAGCTTCTGGGGTTATGTTAATTTGCGTGTTTGTGCTGCTCCTAGATGGACGAAGCTGCGGAAAGATTTCATGGGTATGAACAGAGAAAGCGCTGTAAATGGGAGTAATGTAGAAATCACAACTAAATTTGTAGGTTTGTCTCTTCAAAAAGAGAGAGGGGGTTGCATCTTAATTTAGAACAGCTACAGAATTACAGAATTCTGTAAAGGTCCTGCTTCCTCCCCCCAAAAGCTTTTGTGGGGGAATTCTTATGTGGACCTTTCTTTTAGGGGAAAAAAAAAGTTCAGTGAGAACTGTAGCAAAGGTAGTCAGGGTTAGATAAAAAAGAGTAGGCTCTCTAACTGTTGGAAATACTGGAAAACGCTTGTTGGGGATGTTCTTGACATTCCTTCATTGGAGGCTTTCAAAACATAATCAAAAACTACATCTTAAATTGGTTGTGAGAATAGGTTCTTGATTTATGAGAGCCCTAAGATTTAAATTCATTTTTTGGTGCCGCATATCTTTCTCTGCCCTTTTCTACTCCAAGTCCATGTGCACAGAGGTAAAGCTTTATAGCTCTCAGTTCTGACAGAGCTTGTGTGGAACAGAAGAGATATGTCTTTTTTTCCTCTAATATGTCATAAATATTACCTGGCTTATACTGGCGATCTTCTCTATTCCCTTGCACCATCATACGGATGAAAACTGGGGAGAGCTACCGAATCTTTCTCTCATCAACGAAGAGAGAAACCAGAAAACAGCATTTGTAGCTCTGCAGGGGGAAGAGGAATTGCGTAGTGTTATGTTGTTCCTCCTCCCCAGTTTTTCGGAGAGATCAGTAACCCATCTTCTTTATCCACTTCATACCAGGGCAGCTGAAAAAGACTTGCTGGGCTGTGAATTCCCGAAGTTCAGGCTAATGATATAGTTTCTCTTATTGCAGTGTTTAACCAGGTAACTACCTGTTTAGAACTGAGCTTATTTTTGGCAAGATGTGTGCAAAGAAATGCTTGAGGAGTTAAGCAGTTATTTAGGATTTTTTAGTCTGGAGTGAACTTCATTTATAGATATTATGGCACTAAAGTGCTGCCAGATCATTCAGTTTTTCAGTCAGAACAGTACTTTGCAATGTGGTATATCTGGCTTCTCTATCATTGTGCAAATATTAGTTACATAAGCAGCCAAGCTGATAAAAGTTTAAACTTTGAAATGCCCAAAATATAATCCTTAGTGCATGCCAGAAGTACTCTCGCAGAGTTAAAAATGGTACTACCAAGCAGACTGTTAGAGGTCCGTGCAATCTTTAGATGTGCAAGGTAGAAGAACCTTAATGATTTCAACTGTAGAAAACCTCTAAAAAAGAGATTTTTGTACAGGAAATGTAAGGCTTACAGTTCAATACCTTATGTGCTAGTGACCTGACCAAAGGCTTTCTTTTTTTGAAGATCCAGGTCCAGAAGACATTCGCACAGACGTTACACTCGTTCCAGATCCCATTCTCATTCCCATAGGAGACGTTCTCGAAGCAGATCGTACACTCCAGAGTACCGTCGTCGAAGGAGCCGCAGTCATTCTCCTATGTCCAACAGGAGAAGGCACACTGGCAGCAGAGTATGTCATGTTCATCACGGCTCAGTATCAAAACAGTTGCTGCTTATCCAGATTATTGCAGGCTGAGTTTGATCTGCTGGCTTGTCACTGGAGGATACGGGAATTGGGTGGGAGGGGTGGGTATATGTGGAGCAGTCTCTGTCCTTACAGCTGGGCACTTATTTGTTGGGCCTGTGACTGGCAGGGAAGTTGTAGAAATTTGTTGAAAAACACTCCGTTGCAAGTCAGTATGTGCAGATACAGTGACATCTCCTTCCATCAGCTCTAGAGGTTGGACCCTTCTGACTTTTTCTTTTTTTGGTAACAGTTTCAAGTACATACACCCCTCACTAAAATGAGACCTTCTCTGTGCGTGCTTGCAACCTGAGAGTATTGATAAGATTGACTAGAGGAACCAAAGAAGGAAATTCCCAAGTGTTTATTTGCTTATAACATAGAGCATATTGTGTTGAAAGTTGCTTGTGATTTTATACCTCTTATTATTGAACTTGGTTTAACTTGAAGTAAAGCCCTGTGTTATTAGGTAATACATAAATCTTAATAAACTAGAAAAATGTAAAGGTACAAAAAGGTTCAGTAAGCTTTTCAAAATGTAAACAAGAAGTGTCTCTGTATGGGCAGGAGGAAGTACAGCTACACCAACCAAAATTTTAGATACTGATCTTACGTCATTCTGGAGAGATTTCTCCAAGTGTCCTTTGTAATCACAGAGTAGTTGGACTTGGATAGGTCCTCTAGAAATCATATTGTCTGACCTATCTGTTAAAGTAGGTTCACCTAGAGCAGGTTGCACAGGATCACATTCAGGTGGGTTTTGACTGTCTCCAGATCCTAATCTGCAGCCTCTCTGGTCAACATGATCCAGTACTACTTGGTCACCCTCAAAGAAGTTTTTCTTCATATTCAGATGGAACTTCCCATGTTTCAGTTTGTGCCCATTGCCCCTTGTCCCATTGCTGGGCACCACTGAAAAGAGTTTGGCCCTGTCTTTGTGACACCTGCCCTTGAGATACTTGTTTGTGTTGATAAGATCCCCTCTGTCATCTCCAGGCTAAACAGGCCCAGTGCTCTGAGCCTTTCTTTATAAGAGGTGCTCCAATCCCTTAATCTTCTTCATAGCCCTCCACTGCTGCAGTTTCTTGTCTAATCTGTAGCTTCTAGTTTCCTGTTACTTCAGGCTGATCTAAATGAGTGCTGTTGAACACGGCTCAGTGTTTCCCTTGTTGAGGGCGGTGATACTTTTCTGATCCTTTTAGTTTTAGTTTAATTTAGTCTCCAGATTTTTTATTAATTTTGTCAAAAAGCATATAGGTTTTTTTGCAGTCTTACCCATGTGAAGTGTATCACCAGGAGCAACTGATACTAATGCGAGGGAGAAGGCAAAAAGCATGTGGGAAAGGGCAAAACTCCAGCAGTGCTAACATACAGTGGCTTAAGCTGTTGTAAAGCAACATTTGTAGTTAAGCTTTTTGTGGAGTGTTGCCAGCTTCTACAGTGTAGTAAATATTAAGTTAATGTCTTTAAAAATTGGCAGAAATAACTGAACTTCAAATGGGTTAGCAGTTCTTCTGGTGAAAGGTGGAAGAATCTGCTTTACTACTTTAGGAAGCACTAGGATGTTTTGCTCTGTGAAGAGGTCTTTCTGTCTTGGAAATGACTTTGTGAAAGACTAAAATTGTTTTCACAGTGAATTTCTCGTTAATTCTAAGGACTAGTTCTAGTAGTGTCAAAATGAAATGTCAGTTAGATTTGGAATACCCTAAATAACAAGGTCCTAAAGATGCTCGGAAAATTGAGAGCAATTTTCTTCTCATCTTGTAGAGAGAGAGCTTGCATACTGTGTTGATGGGAGGCAGTACAAAAACCTAATATAAAAGCTGCCTTTCAGTCCTCCACAGTCAGTTTAGTCCTTCCAGTGGTGATGTAGCAATCAGTTGTAGCTTAGGGTGTGCAGACTGATCTCAGTATTTCTCTTGTCTCAAAAAAGGTAATAGGCTGAGTTTAAAGGTAAGGGAGGCGTTAAAAAAAAAAAAAAAGGGCAAAATGTATGGACTGTGTGGAGACACTTCCTCAAAAAATGATTTAAAAGACACATTTCGTTAGGCTCAAGAGAGTTCAGTAAAAAAATCAGTATAGCTGCTAATGCCACTGAATTACCAGATATCTTTTTACTCCATGTTTCAATCTATCTAAACCTGTATAATTAAAACTTCCAAATTACAAAGTGCCAGGTTTTGGTGTGCTCTTCAGCTGTAATAAGGAATTACAGAGGATTCCTGTCTTAAAACATAAGTTTGAACGTTGACAAATGGAAAGAAAGGAACTTCGAATACATGAGTAGTTTGGGCATCTTATTTTCACAATAGATTGCTGAACTGAAAAGAACATGACAGAAGATCTAAACCCGTTACTTTTTGAATCAGGCTGAAAGGCAAGCTCTGGGGCATAAATTACTGTGCATCGATGGCTTTGAAAACTCAAAACTGAAATACAAATTTCAGGTGTGTCAACTTCCAGCTGTTATTTTGGCAGAAACATTAAATCCCTGTGCTTGTTGCTGCTGTTTAAAATTGCTGCATTTAGTATAACAGGTGCCAGAGAAACATAAAGGAGAAATTTTGCCGTGTACAGTTATATATTTGACTTTGTTTAGTTGAAGTGAAATAAATTTTAAGTATCCCACATCATGTTAAAGAGTTGAGTTTTGCTCTAAAAAAGGATGCATTCTTTTAGATTACAGTTTCACAGAACTGGCCTTTAACACTTGTTTTTCTGTAGATGAAAGAACCAGGTGACTTTCATCCAGTTTACAAGTGGGGAAAATAAACTTTCAAATGTAAATATTGACTTTCAATATAGTTGGATAGGAAATGTTGAGGGGGAGGAAGTTTTGGTAGAAGCTAAATTATAATTCTGTTCTTAGGAGCTCAAGTGCATTTAGTGTGCAGCTGGAGGCAGTGTGCACTCTTTAGTACCAGTGCAGAAAGGCTGAAGGTGGGAGTCCAGGCTGGCAGACCTGTTCTTAGCACAGATTTCTATGTTGTACGTGCAGCCTGTTGGCAATTTTGAGTGTCAAATACTAATAAAATTGGTTCTTGTTATTCTATAGCTTCTCTGTAATCAGAATGCTTAATTTTTATGAACTGAGTTTTTCACCAACAGGAGTAGTTTGTCTGGCTCTTTTTTCTGAAATAAAAACCATTGAATGTACTTGCGTTTTTGAAAATATCCTACAAGGAAGTGTTAAGCTTTGTAATAATGTATGTTTAGTTTTCTTCAGATTAAATTTTTTTATAATTGCTAAATTTTTATATGAGACTATATAACTTTTTTTAATAAAAATTTAATTGGAGTTGAACATTTGTCTTACCAGGCTAATCCAGATCCCAATACCTGTCTTGGAGTGTTTGGTCTCAGTTTGTATACCACTGAGAGAGACTTGCGTGAAGTCTTCTCCCGTTATGGACCTTTGACTGGTGTCAATGTGGTTTATGATCAACGGACTGGACGATCAAGAGGATTTGCCTTTGTTTATTTTGAGAGAATCGACGATTCTAAAGAGGTACATTCATGCTTCATTACTTTTAACAGGTGTGCTCTTTAGGCATTGTCATCATGAATTCTCCATTAAAAAAACCAAACATGTTTCTGAGTGTGTGTTCACTAGCAGGTTCTCATAGTGAGATTAATTTAAAATACTTTGTTCAAGCAACATGGCACCTATAAACAGATCAAGCATTTTAGTTCAGTGTTCTGATGTTTGGGCACATTTTAAGTAGGAGCTGGTTGTATTGTATCACCAATGAGCATTGGACTTTGATTTTAATCTGCTACTTTAAAATGAAAATAAATCTTTGTGAGGCTTCTGTGTCTAGTATTTTTGAAACATTGTGGAAGTTAACTTTTGAAGGTAGTTTTCTGTATCAAAATTCTGAGATTCTGTTTGCAGTTGCTTCTCTAAAAGCATGTCATCATGCATTTGAAAAAATAATGGGGTTTGTCTTGAAATGTGCCTTGGTCAATGGCTTTGCTGGTTGTACAGATGGCTACTTACAACTACACTGAGTTGTTAGTATAATTGATCTGTAAGGAAAGAATCGAAGAATATGAACAGCAATATGAGTCAGCACAATAAGCAGTACTTTTCTTTACCCCTGTGGTGATAACGTGAACGTTACTACACTTACCGAAAGTTGGAGATGAAATTACTATTAGAAGTAAAGACATACCCTAAAAAAAAATTCTTTAAGCCTACATTGGGGGATTATCTCTTTCTTTCTGGCAAACTGAGTCACAAACTTTATCTTGTTTATGGGTTAATAGACTTGGGCAGATGTTTCAGATTTGCTGTTTGATTCTGTTTATATTTGATAAGTTTCTTTATCAGGAGATATTAAACATTAAATAGGACTCCTCTCATAAATTGCTTAGCATCACAGGGAGGGAGCATGAGAGCTGTGGAACCTTCTATCAGGAACCAAAAAATGAGACCATTGATGCTAGTTGATGATACTTTAATAAAAACAGCCTGTTTTGTGAATTACTTGACTGGAGTATACTCAGTTCTCACCTTTGATTTCTGGTATGATCCAACTGAGAATCAGTTTATAAGAAGAGTAAGTGTAGATGTGTATATGTGTGGTTGTTGCAGGTTATAGGGGTGAGTAAAAGGACACAAAACTTTAGTGTCCCTTCTGTATTTTCCTACTTTCACTTGGAAGGTTGAGAGACAGGTTAATGGGGTTGAATAGCTGTATATCTCCATCTGTCTTTAATGGCGTACTCACTTCTAACTTTTAGCCTCATATTTCATCGCTCTGTGAGTTTGGTGGGATTTTGTAAAAGTGACTGTTTCGTAGACTATTTAAAGTCCCAAATACTTACAGAGTATTTCTTGACGTATTTGTGTGCCAATCTTGTCTGTTGTACAGCTTCATATGTCTTTAGAAGTAGGGTTTTTTCCTGGTTGCCACGGGCAATGGTCATGCATGACACTGTGCATTTCTTAAAATGTTCCGTGTAAATAGCATGAAGTAATTTGTTCAGTATAAAGCTGTTTTGGCAGATGCTACAAAACTGGAATGCAAAGGGAAAAAAATGGGATGTTATTTGCATTCAGAAGTACAGAAAAAGATTAGCACCTTAAGCAGGAACTGAAATAGTTTGGAATGTTATTAAACCAAATTTTTCTCCCCAATGGGCTAATGCGTGAAGAACGGGAAAGGATGCAAACTCTCCCAACATCTGGAACTCAGATAACTCAAATAGTTTGGCAAAAAGGACAGCAGAAAAACTTGTTTATTTGACTTATCTCATGGGCCTTGAGGACAGATTTGAAGATGACAGTAAGTGGCAGCTGGGGTAGAAAAAGGGTAGATATATAGATGTAAGGTAGTCATAGGTGTGAAGCTTTGAAAGGCCCTGTGGTAGAACCCTGAAGAACATGAAGCAATTCTCTGTGTGGATGACAGATCAAATCTGAAAAACTGAGTATGCATAAAAACAATGACACTTGAATTACTTATATTCTGAGTAAATAACTTTGTCTTAAAAATAATAAATAAAAAAAATCTAACCAACCCAAAACAGTAACAAGAACCAAACCAAATTCCCCAACACCCTAAATATCCTAATAAAGAGATGAGATGTCAAACTAAATTCCAAGCCTTTTAAAGATAGATGGATTAATGAGAATAGAACTTTACAGAAAAATTAGGATTTTTCATAATCTTCACTGTTGTCATTTAGGAGAGCTAACACAAGGAAGCCTCTCGGCAGACATGCTCTGAAGCATTGGTAATACTAAAATTTGGCACCAAACTAATTGTCAGTAGTTATGTTTAAACTTTCATAATTTGTTTTAAGATAGGTCAGTGACAGTTATGCATGGATTCTGTTGCAGCTGAAATCCCTTGGGATCTTTGTCATCCCTGGTTACTTTTACAAAGTGGATCAGTTACTGAACTGGTTAAAATGTTGCTGTGGGTCAAGATTCTGAAACCAAGTGGTAAAGTTTGTAGTTGCATATGGTAGTAAAAGTGTTTTCAGTTGTCAACTAGCTCGATGTGTTGAAAATCCAAAGACAGTGTTAAAATAGCGTTTCTTAAATGGATACTTCAGTGTGTCCTAAAACCACCACAGGGGCAGTTTTAAAATTTATTTTTACTGTAACTGTTTTAAAAGTTCAGAACTTCAGATTGTGACACTGTAGCAGCCTTGTTAGCGACTTAGGATCATATTGATTATAAAGAGGAGCAGAGGCTCAGCTTTAGATAACTACTAGACAGAGCAGCTCTCAGACCATCACATTAGCCTCAGTCATTCCACTTGAACAGAACAGGGAAAGATGTTTTCAATGCGTGTGCCCAGTCCAGGAGATTTCTTGTGGAATCTCTTCTCTTCTGTCTGAAACTCTACTGAAACTTTATGATCAGACAGAAGGTTCCTTTTCCATTGAATGTCTCATGTTGCAATGGTCTAGTGTTTGCAAGGTAGCACGTGACTGGATTGCTGGGTTCTGAAGGTGCATGCAGACAATGCAGACACTGCCCTTAGTTCAAAGTGTGATAGCAGACAAGAGATGTTGAGGATTGATAGATGTCTAGAAAACATCTGATGGATGTCTGCTGGTTGTCTAGAAAACCTGAGTTTTTGCTGTGCCAGTGTTCTTGTCTGTGAGCTTGTTCAAAGCCTATTTGAAAAGCTTACAGTATTATCTAGGTTTGGGGGTTTTTTTTAGAAACAGGGTTATTCTCTGTTATGGGTGTAGTGGGTTTCATTTTTTATGAAGTTATGTTTTAACTTTTTCTAAAAAAAATATGTAAGTATTTGGTATGCTTTTTTGCCTTGGGTGTTGCAGTGTCTTATATTGGCCACCCTTCTACCAAGTCTTCAGAACTGTGTGTGCAAAACGGTGCAAAGGACAAGATCTGTAAATATTTGCTGAAGACTTGCTTCTCAAAATCTTTCTTATGTAGTTCTCAGTATTGACAGTCCTGGCATGGAGCCAGTGTTGTAATGTTGATTTGGAGTATTTTCACTGTATTGTAGAGGATATTCACCTGCCCATCATGTTAGGATTTTCTTCCTGTATTAGAGGATCACAAATTTCTATGTATAGGATAAGGAAAAAAAATACAAGTTATTGGGGGAATTGATTTGTCAGGGTTAACGATAAGTTGAGAAGAATATGAGTGAAAAGTGCTGGCTGTTCTGGGGACATTATTCTTACTACAGTTACCAGAGATTCCATATGCCGCTAACCAGCTCTTCACTAGCTCAGAATAAGAAGTGTTAGTTGTTTAAACTGAGGCTACTGTGAATGTAGTGTCTGTAGGAGGAACTCATCTGAGATGCATCAGCTACAGCAGCTGTTCTGATTTCTGGTGTTGGTTATATGTTCCTCTGTGTTGACCATCTTTCAGAACTGCTTTCTGAAGTAGTGTTCGTTAGCAATCAAGACAAACTATTAACATAATTCAGTTGCCAAAGACCAGAATAATAACAGGGTTTATCGCTTTGATTTGCAAAACATTTACTCTGTGGTGGAAGCAACCCAGCTTAAAACCATCATTATTGAACAAAACTCCCACAGTTTGTTGAAGAAATGCTGTAAGTGTTTGTGGTATCAAAAAGGACCCTTGATAGACCAGAAAAGAACACAAGAAGGTGTCAAATGTTTGGAATGAAAAAGTTAGAGTTCTGAATCTCAAACTTCAGAATGTAAGTGGACTGTTGTTCAAAGTTGAAATGGACACTCGAATTCTACTTGGCAGGTAGGCAAGTGTAAAAAGCTGAGTTTCCGTATTTCTCCCCCCCCAGCCCCCAGAATTTCCTTTCAGTTGTTCTTGTTAAATCCAGACCTGAACCAGCGTTCCGTATACTGGAGGGGAGAAAACCTAGTCTATTGAGTCTTTCATCCCTTTCTGTAGCTGTGATATAGACGAGATTGGTTTTTTACTGAAAGTCCTTTCTGTACTGTGTTTAATACCACTGATGAAAACAAACAAGAAACCCCCAAACCTACAGCAAACAGAAAAGAAAAAAAACCAAAACAAACACAACCCAAAAAACCCGCAGTATCTTCTATAGTTATTCTTAAATTGTGAAAACACTTTCAAAATAAGTCACAACATGAATTGCTCATGTTTGACTGTTGAAGTGTATTCAGTCTGTATGTTGTGAACTTTTTTGTCATGTCAAGTTATTGAAGTAGTTCAAAGCAGTTAAATGCAGTTGAAATGAAGATTCCATGATCTTCTGTACATTACAAATGTTATTTTGAACTCCCCTAGTGTAGTGTGAAGTGACTGGCATCAGCTCTGCCAAGTCAGGTTCTCTCCTTCCCTTCTCCCTTTTTCCTTCCCGCACCGTTCCCCCAGTGACCACGGGTACAGATTGCAGAAATTTCCCCGTGTTGTTTCCATGTCCAGTCTGCTCTTTGTGGTAGTATCCAGACTGAAAGGTGGGGGTTTTTTTGTGGATTCTTGATTGTTTAACTAATACTAGTCACCTGTGTAAGTTCATGCACATACTTAAGTGTTTCCAAACTTGTTTTACACTACCTGAATGCTAAGGCATTTAGAAAATTTAATGCTTTCTTTCTAACTATTTTGAGCCACAGGAGACCATGATGCTGTAGTTTGGGAATTGCTTATTTTTTCAAACTAACACCTTACAGATAATAAGTTTTGTTATTATGGATAGTCTGGTGAAAGTTTAAAACTGTAAATCTTTGAAAATGCAGTCTAAAATTGAGTTATTACCTGTGCCATTCCCAATCCTAATTCTGTTTTCTGACTGCAAACATATAGATGTGTATTCTGGCCTAAAAAATTATTTTTTTTCCATAAAATTTGCTACCAGAATTAATAGTGCATGTTTATAGGAATGCTCTTGCAAAAGCCATGCAAGTATTTTTAGCAACATTCAGATATTTGGAAAAGAATCCAGGTTCTAATAAAGATGGATTGTTGACAGTTAAAGACTCCTAAGAGGGTATTGTGTATCTTAAACCCCAGTATAATTTGATTTTTTTTTTTTTAAAGTTTCACTTGATGTTCTTAAATAGCATTTGAGAATGTCTTCTGCATTGTTAGGGAGAATGTGCAATTTTTTCCCTTTGACACTTACATGTTCTCAACGCAGCAGTCATGTGTACCCACAAACAGCAAGAAATTTCTTTTGAATAGACATGAAATAAGACTGTGAAATCCAAGGTTTTAATGTAAACTCTTTGAACTTCCAATAAAGCACAGAAATGCCAGTAGTTAAAATCATTGATATATTTTTACAGCCTTCTTACAAAATAAATACTGTTGTATCACTTACCAGAACTCAGCTATTCACATAGGGCTTTTGGTAATATTGCAGCAGTCCTTACCTAATAATGTCAGCTTAAGTACTTTGTGTCAAATAACTGAGATGTGCACATTAGGAATGGTACAGAGAATTTGGCAACATCCTTGGAAGGAATTTCCATTTGGTAATAATTGAATGTGAGTGATCCATACTATTAATTATTGTTGAATTTATAATAGCTTATTGTAATTTATAATGGTTTATTTTGGCTTTTCTGCATTTGGGGAATGCAGTCAGAACTGTAAAAGGCTTTGTTATGTTTGTATATCTATTAAAGATTTTGTTTATTTTAATATTTTTAGTTGGCAATTATTCCTGACAGCTGCTGAACCCTAAGAAAATTAAAGTTTTAATATTGGTTAGGACATCAGACATTATGACCACGGTGTTGGGAGTTCCATGCAGACCAGTGACTATGAATTAATCTTTATCCATTGAAATGTAACACTTTTCCTGGTATTTCTAAAACAAACAATCAACTCTCAAAATTAACTCTTCATCTGTCTTGCTGGTGTGTTGCTCTTCTCTGTACTGCTTCCTCTATCAAAGAACTCTTCCTCTCGAAGAAATGTTTGTTGGTTTAACTAAATAAGACATATGCCAGATGTTCTGTGTTTGAGGTGGCTTCTTGTTAGCTAAGCTTATTATTTTGCAAGTTGTTGATTTGACTTAAAAATTCCATGAAGCAGAAAATTTCTTACAGGTTAGCTTGCGTGTTGTTGCATTTCCATGATGAAAAGCATCCTTCTGAAGTTAATTTTTCAGCCAGGTATTTGCAGCCTGCATTTTTGCTTTGTGCACATAGATTTTCTTAGGATGTGTGCACAGATTTATTTTAATTTAGTTTATCCTTGTGGAACGGGACTTTTTTAAAAAAAATTGTGTCAATGCTAGGAAAGTAAAGCTGAGGAGCATGTTTCAGTCACAAAACATGCTTGCGTGTATGTTCAAAGACTTGAAATGCTCTTTGCTGTGCCCTGCGGTTGGCTAAATGTAGTTGCAGTATTGTATGGAACAGAACTCACTAGGTGGCGATATAGTATAGAGACAAACGGTATTATTAAAATACAAACTCAGTGTAGTTAAATAGATTAGTAGTCATTCAGTCACTTCCAGTTTGGGTACATCAGTTAAATCATGTGGGTGTCAGGTTTTTTCTATCTCCTCCATAACTTGTACGTAAATTCAATAAGGTTCTTGTTAGAGTTGCAAACAATTAAATTCCTGAATAGTTTCATTTTTTAACAAAAAAGAAAAAAAGCTCTGCTTAGAGGTACCTTCATGTTTTGAGGTTGGGTATTGGTTTTTTGCAGATAAAAAATAGCAAAATGGTCATATTCTTTAACTTAAATTTGTAACACTGTCTCTTTTCCACACATGAGAAATGAAAATATATATTGGACTAAATGCTATACTTAGCATCGAGAAGTAAGTGGTGTGTACTAGTATGTGAGAGATCCTGGAGCAGCTAATAAAAGCTATTAAAATATGAAAAGCAGATTTTTAAAAATCCTTTTACGTCCAGCATTAACGGTTAAATTAATTGTTGTGGGGTTTGGGGGGTTTGGTGCTTTAAGTTAGTGTTACGTGAATATAATTCTCAAAAGTATGCTGTGCTCCTTTGAAAAACTTATTTTCATGATTTTGAGTTTATGAAAGGCCATTGTATTGACTCTCAAAGAGTGGAGAATCGGGCTGGAACACCCAGGGAGTGTGTGCAGGGGCTGCGTGTGGGTCTGAAGGCACAGGCTTCCCGAGCGCAGACCCTTCTGTGTATCGCTTTAGCGAGCTGCTATTGTGAGAGGGAGTGGGGAGGAAGGTTGTAATTAGGTATCCATGTAGGCTGAACCCGCCATTTTACTAAGCTCTGCTGAAGTAGGTCCTTGTAAGGGAGATGGCAGGAGGCTGGGAGAGCATGAAATGGCAGCCGACTAGCAGTAATCCGGCCATATGCACCCTACAGGAAGCCACTGTTTCGCACAGCTTTTGAATCCGCCCGTCCCCTCCGGGTCAGAGGCGGCAGTAGGAAAGGTGCAGTTTTTAGAAAAAAGCTGTTTTGACTTTCAGTTTACCTTCCTGATGGGTAGAAGACAAAGTCTAGGGAAAGTGACTGTGTTAGGAGTTAGCACTGTGCTCTCTTAAGAAGGGATTGAGTGTCACGTTAGTCCGGCACCCCAGTGCGGTCCTGTAACACCGCCGGCAAACAGGCCAGGGCACAAGAGATAAGCCATCCGCCACAGTGGGGCACTAGTAACCAGTCTAAACAAAACAAGTTCAGGGCTTGATTTTCTGATAGAAAATAATGTGTTTGTACATAGCCTTCCATATTTACCAGTAGATTGCAGATTTCACATCCCTGTTCCTTGTCTCTCCTGTAGGCGATGGAACATGCAAATGGTATGGAGCTGGATGGCAGGAGGATTCGGGTGGATTACTCGATCACCAAGAGAGCACATACACCCACCCCAGGCATCTACATGGGCAGGCCAACACAGTAAGTTTGATGGATTTAAATTGATTGCTGGAATCTGGTTGAGGAAACAGAGCTACAGATACTTTTTAGAAGAAATTTAGAGTTACGCCAGTTCGATTTTTATCAAAAGTTGCTAATACAAAGAATGTGTTACTGTGATTCACATACACTGTTAAATCCTACTGTGGTTTATTGTATCTTTTAAAAATAACTCCTTCCATTTTTTTAATAAAAATAATATGCAGCATGATCAGTTAAGGCACCCTTAGCCTACTGAAATGCTAAGTTGCTATTTGCCTTTGATTTTGATGGGAATTAGACTTAAATCCCTCATGGTTTTTTGGGTTTCTTTTAAGGTGTTTTTATTTAAATATTTAATTTGTGTATGGTTTCATGACATAGTATTAAGGGTCTGATTTACTACAAGATCACTTTAAAAAAGCTTTTAAATAATTTAAATCAAAATGAAAAGTAGATATCTAAAGGGGTGGGTTTTTTGCCTTTTCCCCTAATAGCAGTGGCGGGGGTGGTGGCGGTGGAGCTGGTCGTCGCCGGGACTCGTATTATGATAGAGGCTATGACAGAGGATACGACAGATATGAAGAATATGACTACAGATACAGGTACTTAATCTTTATTTTATTTCTGTAGGAACAGAGCATTTATGGGGAAAACTGAAAAGTTAGATGACAAAAAAATGTAGCAATATTCTGCATACATGCCTGTTAGGTGTTAAAGCCTCATTCTTTTGGGTTTTGTGGGATCAAAGCAGTCATCATCTTCAGTCTTTATGTAATTTGGTTATTCAGTTGGGCAGGTGGGCTTATTTTGCTACCTGAAGGAGGTTGACCATGTACTCCATGAATCAAGTGGACAGATAGAAAGGGAACTCATTTTTCCATGCTGTATATAGAACCGGGAACAGCTGATACACACTGCTGTTTAAAAAGGGATTATTTGTAGATGGAATTTTTAATGCTTGACATTTCATAACCATCTTGCTGTCTTGAAAGTTATCTGGTTTCAGGGAATGTTGTTCAACAAGAATTGTAGGCATCTGGAAAAGCACTTCATGTGTTTGCAAGGCTAGTGAGAGTTTATTAAATTCTTTGTCTGGGAATATCTTACAGTTTTAAACACTCCAAATAAAGAAATATAAAAGCATTTGTTAAATAACTGTAAGCCACAGCCAAATAAAGCAGAAATCATTCATAGAAGCCAAGTCTTTCAGTGCTAAGGAAATGGTTCTGTTCTGTAGAAGTGATGTGAATAAGGCTTCTTTCATAATGGATGTTGTTTGGTTTCTTTTTTAATTTCCTTTAAAGGAGACGATCACCATCGCCTTACTATAGTCGATACCGATCACGATCAAGATCCCGTTCCTATAGTCCAAGTAAGTAAATGCAAGTGAATAAATAGAATCTGGCTGTCATAAACATTGTTGTTATATCAGTGGAAATTCTGAATGTGAAAGCTAAAAAGCTGGGCACAGTAAACGTGAGATTGTGTGTACAGTTAAGTTTATAGTAATTGTGTCATCTTTTTTTTTTTCCAGGGCGCTACTGAAGGTCAGAAGAGTTCCAGTTGAGGACTTGATTTTTAAATACAAAGTTCAGATCTTTAGCTTCCCTACTGCTTTCCCTTCCATCGTCCCTTTCTTGTCCTCTTTCCAGCTCTTTCACAAGTCTTTGGTTCATTTAGAATATACATATTTTCAGTTGAAGTATTCCTATTTTCCACCCCTCCTTATTGTAATACTCTTAAATATTGTAATTGTTGTAGTTTTTGTGTAGTAAAACATCTTGAGCAAAATGAAATAGAGAACCCAAAGTGCTGATACATTTTGGAAGTCGTTCCTATTTAGTTTTTAAAACAGTTGGACTCCTGACTAATCAGAAGAGAGCATTGATATTTTTAAAGCGTGCATGTCATGTATTATACACACTCGGATACTTTAACATAAACCTGCATTTCCAAGTAACTTGTTAATCTTTCTGTTAAAATGTTTACCTATTACTTTGATAAACAAGTAATGACTTTGAGCCTTTTCTGTAATGAAAAATTCGCTTAGATAGTCATGAACCAGAGGAAGTTTTTTTTATTTTTTTTTTTTTTGTCAGGTAGTTGCTTTGAGAGTAGACTGTTTGAACTAGAGAAAAATTTGGTACTTGACTGACTGGGAGAATAGATCCTTGTACACTCAAACATTAAGGCTGTGTTTTATAGAAAAAAGTTTCTGGATTGCTACACAGTGGATAACAAATGAAGTTAAAACTGTTAAAATCCTGGGGTTTTCATTGTACTTGGTTGGATATTTCCCCTTAATTGGAACAGGAGAAAAAATATTTATGGAACATAGCAATTAGTTGTATAATTTGCTGTTCATTAAAAAAATATTACTGACTTTTTGGTATTGCAATAACAACTGAAAAAGTTTTGTTTCAAGTCCTTTTTGGAGTTCTGAAAATATGGATGGAAAAACCTACAACTACATGTAAACCTTTTTTCCTCCTCAGTAAAAGTTAAGTCCACTGATACATGGTTTCTTGTCTTTTGTTCTGCATTTTGTCACCTTGGAATATAGGTTAAACAAGACTTGATACTGCTCTGTGGATAATAAAGTCAGCATTTATCTGTCATCTCGGGAGCCTTGTCTTCCCTGAGAATCAGTGTGCGGTTATATGGCATTGCTAAGCAGAGTGGGTTGTCCAGCTTACTCTGGTGCCATCCTTGACACTTGGAGTTGTGCTGAGGTGGTTGAAGGAGAGAAACACAATGGACTTTGTTTAGATTTCTGGCGAGTGACTGGTTGAATGTCTGTTGGCACAGCAAAAGGAACAGGACCACAGACACTTTTGGCCACAAAGGCAAAATTTCATCCTGATTGTCAGGGAATGTCCCAAAAGAGTTGGTTGTGATTTTTTAAGAGTGTAAGTATTTGAAATATAATTGTGTTAATTATTTCTGAGTGTCAATGCCAAGAACTATTAACAAGTAATTAAAAGAAATGCACTAGCACACATCCTGCTATTATAAAAGCTTGATAGGCTATACCAGGAGAAATTGGTGACAAAACAAGTTCTAACTTAAGTATCAGAAACACTGAAGTTAAAGCTTCCAACTCTAATGATTTTACTGGTATTTATTGGTGATCCAGACAAATTAGGAAATGTTAGAATTGTTCTCTGTAAACCAAAGTGCCAATCTCTCAAGATAGAGAACTGTTGGTATATTTCATTTTGGGTTTGTTCTTTCAAAACATGGTTAGCCAGTGTGACGCCTATCCACAAGAAGAGGTGGAAGGAGGATTCAGGGAACTTACAGGCCTGTTGGGCTGACCGTGGTGCCCAGGACAGTTATGGAACAGATCACCTTGAGTGTGATCACACATACAGGACAACCGAGGGGTCAGGCTTAGCCAACATGGGTTTAGGAAAGGCAGGTCCAGCCTGATCAACCTGATTTTCTTTTTTATGACTGTGTAACCTGCCTAGTGGATGAGGGGGAAAAGGCTGTGGATGTAATCTACCTGGACTTCAGCAAAGCTTTTGATACTGTCTCCCATGGCATTCTCCTGGAAAAGCTGATAGCCCATGACTTGGACAGATGCATTCGTTGCTGGGTAAAAAAAAAATAGCTGAAGGGCCAGGCCCAGAGAGTGGTGGTGAATGGTGCTGCATCCAGTTCGCATCTGGTCACTAGTGGTGTTCCCCAGGGCTCAGTCTTGGGCCCAGTCCTGTTCCGTATCTTTATCCATGATCTGGATGAGGGTAGGAGTGTACCCTCAGTCAGTTTGCAGATGACACTAAGTTGGGTGGGCGTGTTGACCTGCAGGAGAGTAGTAAGGCTCTTCAGAGGGATCTGGACAGGCTGGATCAATGGGCTGGGGCCCTTAAACAAAGCCAAGGGCCAGGTGCTGCACTTGGGCCACAGCAACTCAACATACTGCTCCAGGCTTGGGGAAGAATGTGTGGAAAGCTGCCCAGGGAAAAAGTAGGTGGTGGTTCTGGTCAACAGCCAGCTGAACATGAGGCAGCAATATGCTCAGGTGGCCGATGACACCCTGACTTAGATGAAGGCTAGTTTGGCCAGCAGGACCAGGGCAGCAATTGTTCCTCTCCAGTTGGTACTGGGGAGGTCACATCTCCAATCTTGTGTTCAGTTTTGGGCCTTTCGTGACAAGAAAGACAAGGTGCTGAAGCAAGTCGAGAGAAGGGCAATGAAGTAGGTGAAGAGTCTGAAGCACAAGTCACATGGGGAGCAGCTGAGGGAGTTGGGGTTGTTTAGCCTGAAGAAGGATCAGGGGAGACCTGATCACTCTATAACTGCCTGAAAGGAGGGTGTAGACAGGTGGGTGTTGGCCTCTTCTCACAGGCAACCAGTGATGGGACAAGAGGACATAACCTCAAACTACACCAGAGGAGGTTCAGGGTGGACATTAGGAGGAATTTGTTGATGGACAGGGTTGTATATTGGAACAGAGTGCCCAGGGAGGTGGTGGAGTCACCATCTGTGAAAGTGTTTAAGAAATGATTGGAAGTGACACTTAGTGCCACAGTCTAGTTGACAAGGTAGTGTTTGGTCAAAGCTTGGACTCTGTGATCTTAGAGGTCTTTTCCAACCCGGTTGATTCTGTGAAAATTATGGGGAGTAGTGTGTAGAAATAGGCAACCAGATGCAAAAGCATGGGAAATAGCTGTAGGACAGGTTGAAGCAGGCTTAGGGAATTCTGATAATAACAAGTGAGAGAGAAAGAGAGAGAGGTGGCATTGCATGTTATGGTATTTGCAGCCTGTAATTGTCAAGGCTTGAGAAGGTGCATTAGCTAGAGAGCAGTTCAGCGAATCTGTTGCCTGGAAGCTAAGCCAGTGCTGCAATCCTTAGCTTGGAGATAGTTTCTTCCAACAGTTAGATCTGTCAACCTAAACATCCTACTTATCACAAGCCCATATGAAGTTATCAGTGGTAACAGCACTGTATTGTGCGGTGCACTTTGTGCCTCACATTCAGTGGTGTGATGCAGTCCATTTGAAGAACAGGTGAAAGTAGTAATTCTTGCTGTATTGGACATACTTGTACATCTCTGAAATGCATGAATAATTGTTAGACTTAATTGTTCATCTCTAAAACTGACAGTCCTGAAATGGAAAGGGTAATTTGCAGCTGTTTCCTCATTTATGGGGAGGAAATTGGCGGGGGAGGGGTGGGCTGGGTTGGTTGGTTGGGTTTTTCTTTAACAGATCAGTTGTGCTGATACCTGTTTTTGCAGGTTCTTTTAAATTCTGGGGCTTGCATTCTTTCCCAGGAAGGGAGCCTCATCTCTGCTTTGTTGTGAATGGATTTAGGAGCACTATTTCTGTAAGCTTCAGATTCTGTTTATGAAATTAATTAGCGTGGGTAATTCTCACACTGTGTAAACACAGCTACTGAAACAGATACATACTTTTTTCTAGACATTTTTATACTTTGTTTAATTGTAGATGAATTACAGGCATAGTCAGAACTCTGAATAAATACTACAGTTTTGCAACAAAGTGAAACCTTGGTTAGCCTAAGTAAAAAAACTCAATGTTGCTCTGTGCTAGTACACAAGAAGATGAAGTTCACAATGAATTGCAGGGAATATTTACATACTGACTTTCAACAAACCTGATGGTTATCTGGGTTTATGTATAGCCTCAATTCTACGCATAGGCTATAGAATGCAAGATAACACTTGCTCTTAAACGTACTGTGTTCCCAAATGCTTCCAAGAAGTGGCCACAAGAAGTTCACAACAGCTGCTACACAAACTGGTCCGAGACTGTCCCTGTAATGGAAAATTTGCACCCGATGACAACAGTTAAGAGACGTACTGGTTTACATGTGGGGTCAGAATAACTTCCAACTGCAGGTACAGGTATAAAGATGATGTACATAAGGTGAAGTTTTTTAAGGCTGCTGTTTCATCATTTGTCCTGTATAACTATACTTCAAATCTGTAATGACATTAAGCCTTTGGTATTGCAGTACTTGACAAAGCATTTGGCTCTGGTGCTGCATGATGTGGAATTGGAGTGGTCCAAGCAGCTGGAGAATGCTTTTTGGAAAAGCACCTTCTGGTGAATAGCTTCACAAAGGTAGCAATAGTTTAGGCAGACTTACACCACTGCCACCCTTTACTATCAGTCTGTTCTGCTTAGCTGCTGCAATCCTTTAGAACTAATGTGAATAACCAGAGAAAGAAAACAATCTGGGATAAAATATTTTCTCTTGCTTCCTCCAAAAGCGGGGTTTTTTTCTGGTTGAGCAAATGATGTGAATAAATTTCTCTTGTGCTCACAGTTACTGCCCTTGCCTTTTAAACAGCAGCATAAAGGAGAACATGAAATGCAAACTCAAGCCACCCCACCTGCAGTACCTGTAGACATAATTTCTTGCAGCGCTTCCATTTTACTTCTGCGTAAAATATTTCAGGTAGGATTGCCTCTGTATAGGGACTGGTAGGGACTGTTAGGCTCAGCAGAGGAAGGCTGTTCTATATTCCATACAGTTGTATTTGTAAATACAATGCTTTGATCAAAATAAGGTAGAAAGCAGTTTCCTTTACATAGGTCAGTATGTCCAGATGGTGCAAAAAAATACTATCACCACACTTTCTCAGTTTGAGTTAAACTTGTTATTAAACTGGAACAAATAAGCCTAATACTTGTTTCTTTTACTGCTTTAGATACTCAGATTGAACCATTCATGAAAATTGGCAAATAAACTAATGGCCTTGGAAAGGCTACAAGTCACTTTAGTGGGCCTGTTACTGAATATCCTGAGGAAGTGAGAGACCACCTTACACAGAACGATGTCTTAACCTTTGTGGTAGTAACTGAGGCTGCATTTTCAATATCTAATAGCAGATCTCTTTCACATTCAAATAACAACTAAATTTGTTTGGCAAAACATGAAAGAAGATCTTTGTTAACAAAGGCCTGCAAACCTTTCTTTAAGTCAGTTCTTAAAGAACAAGCAGCTGTGGTGCAAATAATTTTCCCACTGTGCAAAAGGCTAGTGGTGCTTCCTGTGTAAGATTACTTTCTAAGATTAAAAAGTAGTTATTTCTCTGATGCCACCCCTTTTTCTATCTTTTGTTTTTGGTTGAGCTTTCGAACTGTGAAGGTGTCTCATACATTAGGGATCAAGAGTGAAGAATTGTGGTCACCAAGAACCAGTATTGATGTAACTACTCTACCAGTCCAATCTGAGATTCTACCCACATTCTCTTCCCATTAGTGCATTAGGACCAGGATGCATATGCTGCACAGCTGAGCCAGTCCCATAATAAATGGATTATAGCAGCAGTGATAACCAGCACAGGCACAAGGTAACCCTCCAAAGAAGCTTCAGCATCTTCATCTTTCAAGATTTACTCCAATCAAAAGTACTGACAGAGAACTCCTCAAGTTGAATACAGGTGTATCACAGGAACTTGCATAGACCTTTATATTTGCTTTAAATAAGTAAAAATAATAACAATAATGAAAACATCTCTAAACTGCCCTCATATAAACTGATATAAACTAATTGGGGTAGAATGATGGATCAGTTCTGTGTGGAGTCTGGTCTTGCAACTCTCTAGATGGAGGAACCGTGGACTGTTTGGACCCCTCTTTTTCACTGCTCAATTTTTGTTCCTGTTCTCAGCACAGTGATAACTGTCCAGTCTTTTGCCTGTTTGGTTTGTGGATGCAAGGTTATGAGAAAGATGTGTATATGCAGCACTACCTTAATAGCTGTAAGCTGTCCCTTTCTGTCTCATGATAGAAACCCTGTAAAACTCATGGACATAAAGAGAACCTGATGGATGGCTAAAGGCAGCCCATGTTTACACTCTGTATGATGCTGGGATTCAAGAATTTGTAGTGACTGCTGTCTTCTACAGGTTTTGTGGAAGCAGATACCTAACGCCCACAGCAGTGCAGGAGAGAGGAACCACTGCGCATTGATTACTAAATCACTGTTGATGATACATGATTCCACTTCACTGACAACACAGATCTTTACAAATATTGTGTAGTATCTAGTCTCACAACAAACATACAAAATGCCTTCACCAGGGAACTTTCAACTGCTTTATGACTCTCACATGCACTGCTGGAATATTTTGGTGTGATCTAAACTGTGGCAGGATGGCACCAGAATGGAGGACTTTGCCAGCAGCTGCTCTCTCCTGCTTCTCACCTTTCAAAATCTAACCTGCTTTCCTAGTGCTCCTATTTCTTTTCTACTCCATGCCCTAGATGTCAGTTTTCCCTTTCTTCAGACTACTGGATTCAGTGCAGGATTCGGCAGAGAGGAGCAACACCTAGGAAACAAAAAGGTAATCTGTGTCACACTGAAAACTCCCAGATGCCAAATTCTATCGTTACTTTACAGCTGCCTGGCTGAGGATCTTCTCTTCCGTAACGAGCTGACGATTTTAATTTATAAGTTGTGGCTTTAACAGTTTTGTGTGATAAATGCTTAGGAGTTGGTCTCTTTAAAAACACACAAACAAATCAGAACAATCATCCTCCCCAAAGAAACCAAACCTCCAACAGAAAAAAACACCACCACCAAAAAACAACCACAAGACTCCAAGATTTTTAACGCAAATACAACTTCAGGCTGACTGAATAATTTATATAGTTCCAAGAGGCATGATCGTCTCTAACAGGTTTTCTTTTTTTCAGAGCAATTAATTCACTTTGGAGGAAGGTTAATTACAGGTAGTCAAGCTTCCCATTAGCTGAACATGAACTTCCCCAGCTGCTGCCCCTAGCTAGGTATGCGATTACTGCTCAGCAGCTCTTGCTCTCACTGGCTCTCTTCTCCCAGTACATGGTGAGGTGCACAGGATAGTGCTCTGTTCTCCTTGACAGAGAGAGGGGGGAAAAAGCAGAGATAACAGGTCCTAACCTGCATTCACATTCCAAAGCCTTTTCTCTTCATGTATCAGTAGACATCTGAGCAGGGAAGATGCCAGCCTCATCCTGCTGGACCATGTCCAAAGGAACATCTAGCAGGCCTCCTGCCCCTTTTGAGCAGGTAAGGCAGGGTTATTTGCCAAGCCAAAGACTAGTTTCTTGCTTGTGTTGAGGTGTTCTTCATATGTTTACAACAAATATAACTAATAATTAAAGGGGCTGGTGTCAAATCATCTACTTGAGTACTGACAGTAGGCTGTGGTGGCCCTGACCCTCCCTGTGCTGCAACTAGCTCTGCCAGGAAGTGTTTGATACCATCACATTCACTGCCAGCACCTGAGGGGAAAAGTAGCAAGACTAAAACTTCACTTAAAAAAAACCCCAAAAATCTGGTACTGGGTTCACACGCAAAGTGGAACATAAAGTGTAGGGTTTTTTCGTGTCTTTGAACATTCTTTCAAAGTCTAGATTTCTAGATAGTCTTATATACAGTGTGTTTAATTTCCATCTACTAGAATCTAGAAGGGAACCCATGCAGCAGCTTGTCTGTGAATTTCATTGGAAGGAGTAAAGAACAATAGATCTTCAAGTATAAGAAGTATAAGAAGACAAAACTGACTGATAGGTCAATCAAGTCCCAAGCAGATGTCGCAAGAGAAGATATGTTTTCAGAGAGTCCAGTTCTGGAAATAAAAAAATGAGAGGTTTCTTTCTGATGTGGATTCAGATGATAAAGGAACAGACAGCTTGCTTGAGTTTGAGGAAGGAGTTGAGCTCCGTGTCTCAGCCCATGCTTATCCCACTTCACCTTCGATGCCACAGCCCAGCGCTAGTGGGGAATGCCCCTCCTTGCTGAGCAGCTGTGGCAGTGCCTGCAAGCTGCACATTGCAGAGCAGTTAGAAATCCAAGCTCAAACCACTAAGACTTTTTAAAAATATTACAGAATCCATGTTTTAATATTCCCTTAAATTCTAGTGTTTGGCGCATCTTTGTGCCACACAGTTAATTTAGGTCTCCAAAGCCAAAGAAACCTGGGATCTTAACTACAGAAATCAGAGTCACTCAAGATGGTGGTTATCCCTGGGTTAATCAAAAGCAGTTGTACAGCCCAGCCTAGAGGCTGATCATATAGTCTGAACTTCCCCCAGTAGCACCCAAGTAGGTTTAAGGCTCTGTGTCTACCCCCCTGACAACCCCCCAGCGCAGCTGCCCCCTGTCAGCCAGGGTCGCTCGGCTGCAGCTGTTCCCTGCCTGGAAAACTGGGGGGCTGCTGTGGACAAGACTTGGGAGCTCCTCTACCCACCCCCAGCCCTAGGAAGGATAAAACATTCTCCCAGTTCTCTGCTCCCTCAGCCAAAACCATGGCTTGAGGATTTCTAAACTTGAAGACCTTGTGCAGCTGAGCACCAGTCAGGGCCAGCCAGGAGCACCTCGGGAATCCCCCATCCTCTGCCCTGCCACTCGCAGGGGAAGGGGGAGTGAGAGCTGAAGCTCTGGGCCAGCCAGAGATTCAGCAGCTCCATCGCCTGCTGTGGGACAATTCCCAAACCCACCGACCCCACTGTGCTGCAAGCCCAGCTGTTCAGTGTCTGCCTGGGCAGGTAGGACTGGAAGTAACTTACCGTGTTTGGGCTATGGGGAGCAGAAGGGTTTAGAAAGCTTGAATTGTGGTGATCCTGTTTTTCAGTCCTGTGGAAAAAAAGGTGCTACTTGTGCTACAGATTTTTATTTCTTTTTAAATTACCAGAGGAGTCCAGGCATGAATGGTTAAAAAAATTAATTTTTCCCTTGTTAGGGTCCCTGGTGCCCACCTCTGACAGGGGAGCACAGAGAAAGAATCTAGAATCTGTGTCTGCTTCTGCCAGCCCCCTTCCCTCTGGGCTTAACCCCTGCCTCACCATACACCACCTGTCCGTGCATGCCATGACATGCCATGCCTGCAAGTTTTCCTTTTCAGTTTGAGAAAGATATTTCTGTCTTGCACCTGTGAGAAACACTCGGTGGAGCCTTCATCCAAGGCACAGCCATGCTACAGCACAGCATTCTCTCCAGGGAAGCCTGCACAGAGGTCAGCTGTCATTGGGGATTGGACCCCTCATCTGGGCACTTCCCCACTGTGCTGTGTCCAGGTAAAACACCAAGTGATACTTTGGCATCTACCATGTGTACCTCGAGATGAGCACGGGCTAAACACAGTGCCACTGACTCTCCATGCCTGTGTGCATCTCGGCTGTCTCCAAAAGCAGAAAAGTGGAGGTTTTCACTCAGACTCTGGTGTGGTGACATGACCAGATCAAACCCTGTTCAGAGAGGACACATGAAATCCTGAGGGGAGAGACAAGAAGAGTGAAACCAGGAGGCTGATACCCAGCTAGAAGGTATCAAAACTTCAAACTGGGAAAACTTCGGATGAAATCATTCTACCCAAGTTCCCAAACTGAAAAAAGAAACAACTTCTCTGGGGAATAGTGGATTTCCAGCTACTCACAGAGAGGAAATCTTCAACACATGTTGGAACAGCACAGCAAGGGGTGCAAAGGTAGCATCTGCCTGCTTCTGTGTCTTTTTGTTTGTGACTGTTACAGGTCTTCTTTGACTAAGAATATAATTAATCCATTAACTTAACTAAGGGGGGCAGGTAGCTGGGAAATTGCTAGACCTATGAAGGATATGCCTGTTCTTTAAATTATCTCCTCATAGTGGGCAGATCCTTAATTATTTCCTCCCTTAGATTCTTCAAAAAATTTTTTCAGTGTGGATATTGTACAATTCTGACTTGTTAAGGTCCTTGCTGCAGCCACTAGTGTCCCACTTTCTGGGGTATTGTAAGCTGTGTAGGAAACAACAAATTGGGTGAGACTTCTCTAATGCATAGGAGGCGTAAGTAAGCAAAAATTATGAGAATTAAGTAGATAATAGGGCTGGAGTATCCACAGTGGGTCAAGTGTGGAAGTACCAGTTAAATGAAGACTTGGCTGAAGTTTGCTGCAAAATAAGCAGGCTAAAACCTATCTAAAAGCAAAACCTTTGTTTTCCAACCATGGATCTATCCTTCTGCAAGGGATCCTGATCCCAAACCCCGTGGAGGAATGGGCAGAAGAGCTGATGGTTTTGTGCTAACCTGCCTCAGAACATGGGGGTTCCCCTACAGAAATGGGTCCTCATGTACCTTTGAGGAGATGGAGAGCTTTAACATCAGCTTTGGAACATAGCAGGGAAAGAAAGTCACTGTAGAGAAGGAGTTTATTTAATGAGATGGGCACCACAGAGATCTGGAGGAGGCAGATCTTCAGACAATGTCACGGAGAAGACTACTGCAAGTAAGTCTAGAGATGAGGGACGGGCTATTGGCAAACAAATATGAACTGTCATGTCCTACCCTTAGTGATATATGTCACTCAGAAACTTTTTCTATTGCTCCACTGTGACACGAGGAGAAAAACAGTGGCTCCTTTCCCCTGACAATCCATAGCAATTGGGACTCATCCTTCCAGGCAGGACACAGCAAAAGTAAGTCAGGGAGCAAGACTGTTACTTGAGTTACTGCCCAGCACACCATATGTCACCAGGGGCAAGACCATAGCTTTTGCCACTCTGAGTAGGATCAAACTCTGCACCAGCCTGGATCCAACCTCCCTGATCTTTTAAAATGCATCTTTTTCTTTTTATTGACCAGAACTTCTGGTGTTAACAGTTTTTTAAGGAAATGTTAATGGCAACTCCCTTTATCTTGGAGTAGGTGCAGGTTCTGTAAATTCCTGTGAGAACTGTTAGTCTGCTGGAACAGAGGTGATACAAAGAGAAAGGAGGAGGAGGAGGAGAAGGAGTGGAAAAGGGAAGGATGGGAGCAGAATGAGTGGATTCCCCCAGTTACTTCCTGAAGACAACTGCAGCTTCTTCTGTCTCACTAGAGCAATAGACTGGGAAGTGTGGAAAAACAGAGTGTAGTGTTTATTTATATTCTTATTTTTAAACAAATGAGTGGGGTTCAGGCATCCTCAACAGACGGGTTTTATTTATATGAAGTGTTGTAACCCTCTGAATGACAATGCTTGGTTCCAAGTCCACATTGCCTAGAGTAATCACTCCTAGAGACTCATCTGCATTTCTCTTCCCTGCTCTCAAAAAAGAGAGCACTGAATACCACTTTTAAACAGCAAGCTTCCAAGGTTTCATAGGTATAACCCTCTAAAATAAGCAGCTTGAATCAGCAAATATCCCCTTTGAGACAGTGTCTCTGCACGCAGATGGTCTGTGCTACCCTGAGGATGAGCTGGGCTGGGTTAGCAGAGGAAAAGCAGAGCAGGTCTGATGGATTCCCACCTCTGTACTGTCTCCTGGATTGGGGCACTCTTTTGCCCCATGGCTTCTGCACCCAGTTCAGCTACTGGTTATGTGATGTTAAGCAAAACTGCTGACACTGCAAGCATTTAAGATATTCTCTTTGTAAGGTAAGGTAGGCATTTTTACATTAATAAAGCCATTCCCTATGTTAATTTTTTGGCAGAAGGGTGAAGAAGTGGAGAAGTGTCTCAGGAGTGCTTTGCCAGTTGTTTGAGTGCTTGCTTCACAAGTTTGGAAACATACTTGTTGCTTAAAGGTGATTTGAGTACAAGAGTTGCTCTTTAGTCTGCACACTCTTACAGGAACAGACTGGTTCCAGAGGTGTATCTGGGATGGCTTATGAGCACAAAGTTACTGAGGTGTTTGGTGGACAGGAAAATTATTCTTATCACAGGGACACTATTGAAACCCTTTCTGGCTTCCACAAGAGGGGAATTGGTCTGGGTGAATCCCCCTTTTGGGGATTGGTCTGGGTGAATTTTCTTGCAACACCTTCTGGTTTCTTGCCCCTTCTCTGCTTGTCCTATAAAGCACACAGAGGGAGAGAGCTCAGGGAAAACATCCCTGGAGGTGCTGGAGATAGGTCATGCCTCCTGCCCTGGTGGGCTTTCTGTTTGCCTGGGATGGACCTACAGCTGCAACCCTCCAACACCTGTTGTGTGTGTTGCAGTGATCCCTGTCTCACTCAGGAGGAGCATCTGGCTTCTGCCCCCTGCCCTCCCAGCTTGTCCAGGTGCCTGGCACCAAGGGAGGAGCTGCGTTCCCTGTCAGCATAAGCTTGTGAGCCATCCTCAGGCTGGCTCTGGCAAAGTCTGTGTCCCAGAGATGAAACTCACTCCCTTCTACAACCTCTGGAGGGAAAAATAGATCCTGGCTGCTGCTCCCATCATAGAACACTGCACAGGGAAGTTTAGCAAATCCAAGGGACAGGGTTGCTATCATCTCTGGTTGAACCAAGAGCTGCTGTCAATATATCCAGTTCTGGGCTTCACCACCAATGTACCCTATCAGGACTGGTGAAATGGATATGGGAAGGTAACCAGAGTCTAGGAACAGCATCTCTGATCATCTCTCACTGAGCCTGGTGAGTGGCAGAGGGGATTTCCACTTGAATACTTACCCAGATAGCTAAAATCATCCTCTGTGGCATGTGGAAATATAAACCTTCATTTTCCCGCCTGCTAAAGCCACCTGCTGTTGTTTCCTCCTGCTTTCTACTTTTAGCTCATTAGTTCCACCACAACTACACTGTGCTGTCTCTCTGTCTTTAACCAAAGGCACGTCAGAGGCAACTAAATGCGTCCAAGCAGCTGTTTGACCCGTTTGCTGCTGAAAAGCAGCATGGACCAGCGTCAAGTCCTTAATGAGTAACAACCTCAGGGAAGAAGCAGCCCCAAAACTCTGATAGCTTCAAATGCTGCCAAGGTCTTTTTGTCACACTCACCTTTCTAGATTCAGTGATACTTGAGTCCCTTCCAAGACAGGATATTCTGTGATTTTTGACTTGTTCTGGGTGAGAAAGATGGGCCTCTGTGGCTATAGTGATAATTTTATGAGTTAGCTTCTTAAATGTCAGCACAACAACTGCTCATTGAAATATGTTGCCAGCTTACTTTCTTGATGGCGATATCCATGCAAAAACTTCCCATAATCTTCCACTAATCACAAAGAATGTGAGTAAGGCTCTGAAGAGGTACCCAGGAATTTCCAAAATTTCATCAAGTGCATTGGATCAGGCTTAATCGGGGAAGGCTCCACTGACTCCTTTCCTTTGCTGGGAAGATGGTCTTCCTCTCTAAAAAGAGAGAGTGTTATCTAAATCAGCATCACCTTTATAATCAAAGTACGGTTCCTCCTTGGCAAAGATAGAAGAGAAAAGGTGTCATGTAGAAGAGAGAGGCAGGCAGGATTTGCCAGTCACCTGGATGTGTAGCAAAAGCTGAAAAGCGTTTGTGAGCTTCAGAAATGGGAATAGCAAATGCACCAGAAGTGAAGAGAGAAAGGAAGTGTAAGAAAGGAATCTCTCGTTGATTTGCAAAAGCATACTGGAATATGGACAAGGAGAGGGGAAAACAAGGTGCTAGGCTGAGGACAGCAGTGCAAACTGGAAAATTCAGATGTTGCTCAGGAAGGTATTGAGAAAAGGGAAGGGGGAAGGGAAGGGAAGGGAAGGGAAGGGAAGGGAAGGGAAGGGAAGGGAAGAGACACAAGAAACAAGAACCTGGAGAGCAATAATTTGTGGAAAGAGGAACTTCTGGTACACAGCAGGGGATAGAGACACTGTGTTGAGAGCAGCTGGATGTGAAAATTTTATGACCTCTGTCTATGGAGGAGAGTGGAACTGAACAAGATGAAAATGAAGATGAAGAAAACATTATACTTGTCCAGGAAGTCATTTCTGGCTGCGGATGACACTACCTGGAGCTTTCTGCTTGATCCACTTTCTGCAAACAGTGCTAAGACTTTCCCTCCTGCCAATGCCTCTCCATGTCCCCTCATCTCTCTGCAGCACTGAGAACTAAGTCACCTCCTCACTTCCAGCTGCAGTGAAGGTTCTTATTACAGAAAGTTGGTTTGTGATGAATCCATTTTTATGGTATTTTGCTGAGTACAAACTATTAACATTTGAATCAATAACCATGGAACTTGTAAAATTTCATGAACAGCCAAGAGATTTGAAAGGAGGAGAAGATGAAGTTTACAGTTCTAAAGGTCTAGCATTAATAAAGAAGCAAAACGTCAGTTTCAGAGAGAGCTACAGAAATAGGTTTTTTTTCTTCTTGTAGCTAATGCATTGTTTTTCTTCTGGAGTCAGACGACTCTTTAGTAAATGAGTGAAGAATATGGATTTTTAACTGCTGCCCTTCTCCTTTTCTTTCTTTCCTTTATGTTCTTCCTGTCAGACATCGGTTACTGCAAACCCACAAAGATCTCATCTGCTTTTAACTTCCTCCTCTCGGCTCAGGGTCTGCACTGCTTCTTCTCCAGCACAATGCCAACTTCTTGCCAGACACTGCTGCAGCTAGTGTCTGTAGCTAGTGTCTCTGAGCTTCAGAGCATGCTGACCCCAGCTTTTGCATCAGCAGCAGCTCCTCAAGCCCACAGCGGCTCCACCCAAACCTCTGGTGAGATATTACCACCACCAGAATCCTACTCACAGGAGATCAGTCATCAAAAGAGAGCTGTAAGATATGCGAGCACTGTTTTTCAAGATCAATCCCATGAAGGGACTGCTAAAGCATGTTATATTGAACCAATCTTCCACTGCCCCTTGGTGTAGTGCACTTCTCCTCTGCCCCCTCCAAAACACAGTTTGAACACAAGGAGATTCTCTAGAGCAACAGTATGGCTCCAGCAAAGTCTGACATGCGCTAAATCTGTTCTCAGAGGCAAGTGGGAACCCTGCAAATGAGGAAACCTACCTGAGGAGTGCCCCATAGTTCATTGCCTAAAGCACAATCATGTCTGTGCTGATGAAAGTGAGTGTTCCACCAGCTATTGTTCAGGAAAGTCTGAAAGCAGGGTACAGGTAGGTGACAATGCCTTGCACAGGGTTCCTCAGGGACAAATGTTTTACAGAAATCCCGACAAAAGGCTTCACCTTCTGACTTCAGCCTTCTGGTACGGATCAGTATGGTGACAGGACAAAACTCCTACCACTGGACACAGGGACCCATGCACAACAGGAGTTAAGTAAACTCCCCTTGAGGAGTAGAGGGATGGAGGCACCAAATACAGTTGAGTAAGGAGGAGAGGGAAGGGATGCAGGTGGAGAGACCAGGAGTCAGGGAATAATAGCTGGGGAAGGAAAATTAGGTGGGAGACTAAAGTCAAGAGTTGAAAAGGGAAGGAGGGTGGAAAAAAAACCCCATATGAAACAGGAAAGATGTGGCTACAAGTAGATAAAGGAGAGTAGAGACTGAGTAGGAAAATAAGCAGCACCAGAGGTTTGTCATGCTTTTCCTGTGTAAACACACATCGAACTTCACTAGTAGCTGCCTCTGTTGAACAGCAAGGATCCTATTGCCCTGAAAATGAGCATGTGGAGGCATCACAGAGGATAGGACTGTATTTCACAAAAATAACAGATCCTGAACAGGTCTGCCAGGACTGTGCCAGCACCCTGGTTGTGTTGTATCCAGCCTGTTTGTGGGGTACAGCTCCCACAAGGCAACTTGCTCTCTGGCTCAGTGCTTGCTACCCTTTTCCATTTTGCTTTTGCTGTCAGAAAAGGAAACACTTTGAAAATCATTGCTTAGGACACCAGTCTTTCTAGGATTAGAATTACCTATGGCACTTGGGAAGGATGGTGTGTTTTATCTATGAAGGGATGTGAAAACCACTTTCTTGGGAACCATACATGTACACCCTCTTCTTTCTCTGTCTCCACTATTTTCTCTTCAACACCACAGCCAGAGGAAATGTGAGGAACCAGCATCCCTGCTAAGGGCATATGTCTGAATAGGCACAAGCTTAATAATGTCCCTATTTAAATATGTATAGAGCCAATTGTGAATTGTTAATGTAAAGCACTCACATGCTCAAACATTTTGGGGTGGTTTGGCTTTTCCTTGGCGGTGAGGTTGGGACACCTTCCGCGAGGTCAGTGCAAAGGAAAATATTGGTGTCTTCCCTTCTCCTGCTGCTTTGAAATCCGGATCTCTGTCGTCTTTATTCCTGGTCTTTTGTGGCTACTGCGAAGGAGCATCTTCCATAAGGCACCGTGTGCTTGTCCTCCAGTGGCTGCTGCCCTCCCGGCCCTTTTCCAG
>VYXB01002029.1:126835-165393 GCA_013397135.1 Pachyramphus minor | reverse complement strand
CTTCATCATCCCCCACCTCTCCTCCCCCCCTTTGTCTTTTTTTTTTTTTCTTTTCCCTTTTTCTTCCTCTCTCCCTCTCTTTCTCCTCCTTTCCGTAAGGCTCACTACAAGGGGCACCGCGAGTAATGCGGGATCATTACCATATGGGGCTCCTCTGGGGCTAGAGGGACCCCCGCCCCCGCCCCGCAGCCCCCCAGCACGCAGCCGCGGCGGCGCTGCGCGGGAGCGGATCCCGCTCTCTCTCCCCTGCCGCCTCCCCCCACGCTCGCACCCCCTCTNTGGGTTGCAGCCATCGCCCAGGACCTGCCGCTCTTTGGGAAGCGGGAACCATCCGAGGGAAGCCCCCGGCGTTGCTCCGGGTGTTCTGGCCTTGTTTTAGCCCCGGACCTGCCGGCCTTTTAACTTGTTTTAATTCTTAACCCTCCCCACAACCCCCTTTGTGTTTTTTTTTTTTTTTGAAGTCTCTTTCCCAAATCTCGACCGAGTTAATGAAGTTATGTGATCCTACAAATGTTAATTGTCTAAACTTCTTCTCCTCTCTCCCCTCCTCCTCTTTTTTTTTTTTTTTTTTTTTTTTTTTATACGGAGAGGCGGCGCCTGCATGCACGTAGTGTGACATTTTCATAGTCCGCCTGCTGCTGCCAAAGGGGTTCGGGGGCAAGACAAAAAAAGTAGTTTTTTTCCCCTCCCCTCCTCCTTTTCCTCTCTTCAGCCCGCCATCCGCGGCCCCGGCGCTGGGTGTTTCCCCTGCGCCCCCCATGCGCCCGGGTAGCACGGCAGGCACTTAGGGCTCCCGTTTGGCTACGCTTTTTTTTTTTTTTTTTTTTTTTTTTTGGAANTTTTTTTTTTTTTTTTTTTTTACCCCTTGAGAGGGAGAGGGAGGGACACAAGCTGCAGATCTGATTTTTTTTTTCTTCCTCTCCCTGTCCTCTCTCTCTCTCCCTCTCTCTCTCTCTCTCTCCTTCCTCCATCGCATTTTGTTTTATTTCCCCCTTCCTCCCCACCTCCTCTCGCAAGACGAGGGTTGCAGCCCGCGGTGCGCGCCTCCCCGAGCCGCCAGGAAGATGAACAAGCTCTACATCGGCAACCTCGGCGAGAACGTCAGCCCCCTCGACCTGGAAAGTCTCTTTAAGGACTCCAAGATCCCCTTCTCGGGCCAATTCCTGGTGAAGACGGGGTACGCCTTCGTGGACTGCCCCGACGAGAGCTGGGCCATGAAGGCCATCGAAGCACTTTCAGGTGAGCTGCTCCTTCCACCACCCCCACCCTCTCCCCGCAGCCCCGACGGCTCCCGCCGCCCGCCCTCTTCCGCGGCGGCGGAGCGGCTGCAGCGGCGGGCTGGGGGAGATGTTGGGGGGGAGGTCCCTGCCCCCTCCGCCCCCAGGTGAGGGGCGAACTGTTGTTTTCCGAGCGCGGCTGAAGCCGCCCGGCCTTCCCGCGGAGACTTTGCGCGGGGCTTGCGCTGCGGCGGCCCTCCGGGAGTGGCTGGGGAGTGGGGCCGGGGAGGGGCGGGAGCCTGGGCCCACGGCCCCGCGGCGCGGCAGCTCCCATGTTTTTCCAAGCCCCACGGTCAGCCCTGCCCGGCCGGGGGCCCTCGCTGCATTGGGGCGGGGAGGGGGGGGCGATGAGTGCAGTGAGGCGGAGGCGGGCTGCGGGCGCGGAGCCCTGCGCGGAGCAGCGGCTGCACACACACGCCCCCGGGCACAGCTGGACTCCCCCGCGGCCCCTCACGGGGGCCACCTCCCTCCGGAGCGGGCTGAGGTTCCCCTCGGTTTGGCGTAGGCCGCGGGGCTGGGGGCGAGTCGCCGAATTGCTCCAAACTTGGGAGGGGGGAGCCCTGCCTGCCCCCCCGCCCCGCTCTGACCGGCTATTTATTTCGGTTTCTCTTCGCTGCTCTCACGCACCCATCACCGCCTCCAGCAGCGCCGGCTCCTGGCCCCGACATCCTGTTTTTGTGTGCTTTAAAAAAAAAAAAAATAAAAAAAATTCTTGTGAAGCGGGTCTGCGGAGGTCTGCCGGGAGAGGCTGCCTCGGAGGAGATGGACTCAGGTCTGCCGTGAGAGGCTCTCTCGGAGGAGATGAGCTCGGGCTGCGCTCCGCGCGTCCTTTCGGCTCCCTTCCCGCCCGCTTCCGAGCTGAAAACCGCCCGAAGTTGGCAGCGCGGGGGGCGGCGGAGACCCCGCTCCCCCTCCCCGAGACGAGGCCAAGCCCGGCTCCCGCACACGGCGTTTCGCCGGCTGTTTGCAGCGCGGGGCGGGGGAAGGGGCCCCGCCGAGGGCAGCGCGGCTCCCCCGCGGCAGCGGCGCGGCCCCGGGCGCCGGGATGTGTCTCCTTGCCGGGCGCCGCGATCCCGCTCCGGCGGTGCCCGGCTGCCGATGAATGGGCTAACGTGTTGCGCTCCCGTTCCTTGTCTCGCATCCCCACGAGCCCGCTCCGAGAGACAGGGACGCACAGCCGCGCTCGAATATTTTCCCCTTTCTGTTTATCTCGGCAGGTAAAGTGGAGCTGCATGGGAAACTCATAGAAGTTGAACATTCGGTCCCGAAAAGACAAAGGTAATTTATTTTTATTTCCCACCCCCCCCCTTGCCCTGAGTTACCCAGTGAGAAGCAATTTGAAAAATGCTTAGGTTTGTGTTTCTCTTCCCTGTAGATAAATGGACTGCTTTCTTAAAACCACAGGCGTGCACTAAGTGCTGTCCGAGAGGTTTTCTAGTATCACCCTATGTATTTCTAATGTAGTGTCTTGACCAGGCTGCAGTGGTACTATTTAATTAAAAAAAAAAAAAAAAGACACCTTTTTGTGGGAGAGGACGATTATAATGGTCTGATGACAAATGACTGTGAAGATTTTAAAATTTAAAGTTCTGTGAGAAGAGTTAAAATCTGTGCTAGCAGGAAATGAAATGTGGTGTTGTGAACTGTATAACGGGCAAGCATGTGAGCTCTGTTTCAGCAACAAAAAGCACCTTATAAATATACTGGTGTATATATTTTTTTGATCCTGCCATGTTGGAGTCTGCAGCATTTTATAGGCATGTAGTAGAAGTCTCATCTGTATTTGAGAGGATTTTATCATCACTATTTTGAGCTGGTCTATAGAAGCAGCATGAGAATGACTCCTTCCCAGTAAGACCAGGATTTATGGATCCTTAATTTCTAAACATACCTTTAATTTTTGTGAGGCAGTAATTTTGTTGGACCTCATGTAAAGAAACAATATTTGGAATAAAGCAGGATAGTATTTTTATGCTGCCTATAGCAATTCAGCCTGCTTTCACAAATATTTAGATTATAGAAAACGTGTCGTGCACAAGAGAGTAAAAAAAAAAAAAAAATAGATCAAACTTTCCACGTGCTTGTTCCTGTACTCCATTATTCAATCTGGGAAGTATGTCTGTCTGTGTAGCTTTATTAAAAGGGGTTTCTACTATTTCAGGATTATTTTTTAAAACTACAGTGTTTTTAAGATAGTTGATTGGAAAAAGTGATTAAGATGTCTTGATGGGCATTGTATTTTGAGAATTAAAAGTTTGATCACTAGTGTTAGAGGAAAGCTTCACTTGAGAAAGTATGGAGGATTTTTGCTCTAGTTAAGGGAGGGGGCAAACTCACTCTGGACTGATTCATAGCATGTGAATCTTCATAGTTTTATTTATTTGATATTTTTCATTGGAAATTAATGTGCTGTATGCACTCTCTCTCATTTAATATGCAAGGTATATGGTTTGGATTTACAATAGCCTATATTTCAGATATTTTGTACACAAAATTGTTGTGGATGAAATATATTTTTAGATTTAAGAAGAAAATTCCATAAGCCATATAAGAATTGACAATTTCCTGTTAGTCTCAAATAAATTTACTGTAATGCTTATTAATCTTAAGCTTGCTATTTATGCTGTCTATTTATTTATTTATGCTGTTGAAAAGTAATTCATTACACTGATATAAATACAAATTTAAAATCCCTGTTTCTGCCGCAACTTTTTTAAAAAATCATTGTTTAATGTCTTTAAAAGTATTTTTCTCTTCTTTCAGCTGTCAGCTGAAATGGTGTAAAAGACCATTCTTTGTGTTGAGTTGCATGTCCTCCTATTTGTCCGTGAATTAGCAATTATCAGGAACATTTATTTGTCTGTAACTTGTTAAAAATAATTTTGTACTGAACTTAAGCACTTATGTAGGCATGCATTGCCTACATATAGACATATTGAAAAAATTGCAAATGTAACTGTATCAGACTACCTGTGTTGCTTCTCCCAAAGCCCTTATTTGTTGAAACACTGTTTTATTGTGCAGTATCATGTTGGAATGTATTAGATATAGTTCAGATTTAGACTGCTGTTTAACAGAAAATTAAATTGCATTTCTCATAACTGCACTTCCTTCCCCTTTGTTTCCGCTCCCCTTCTCCCAAAATCTAATATAGAAAGCCACTTAAAATTCATTCAGTGGCCTCCATATGTAGAAGTGACTCTGGTTCCTTTTATAGATGTCTAATATTTTTCTTTTTTGAGTGGAGTCAAAAAGTTGGAGATTTTTTTCCTTGTTTTCTTAAACATTGCTTACTGGGCACATATTTAGAGTTAGTTGCTAGTTACGTGTAAAAGAACAGTTTTCAAATGTTGAGTATTGTTGGTGCTTTCAAAGTAACTTATTTTTACACGACGGAAAGGTGTAGATGCAGCTGGGGCAGGGGGTGTTGCCCAGCAGGCCCACCCAGTGTGTTTTCATGCTGCAAGGCCAGGGAGCACTTTCCAGAGAGCCCTGTGCACTCCAGCTTGTGAGATACGGTTAGAGAAGTGACGCCATTTAAAAAAAAAACCTGGATGTGTCAAGTCTGTCTTTCAGCATGAGTGTACGATTAGTAGTTTGGTCAAATGATTACTTCATAAGAGCAAAAGTTGTTTGGTAGTGCACTGAAATTATTCAATACATTGTATTGACCTCTGCTGCTCTAAGGCTGCTTCATGGAGAGTCCTAGCTCCTCTCCTCATAGCTTCCTTAAACATGATAATTAGTAGGGCTTCTAGGTTTTTTTTTTGTTTGGTTTGGTTTTTTTAATCAGAGTGTGTACATTATTGCTTGAAAAGGTAGTTTGTAGCCATCTCTAGAGAAAGATACCTGAGGTGCACAGGAGGAAGGGGTGAGGGTTTGGTAATCCATATCCTTGTCACATAAAGGAAGGTCAAGAGGTGGTGTCAGCTAGGGTTGCCATAAAGTTGAGCTGGATCTAGAAGATGTGGAGTGTGCCTGGCTTGTTATTCAGGGTGAAATTCTTGGGCCCAGTAGTCACTGCATTCCAGCCCTTGCTGGATCTTCTGATTTGAAGTGGGCACACCCAGGTTTGAAAATTGCCTTCCTACCTGCTGTGGAAGGAAGGAGAGAGCCTGTGTGTGGCTTTCTTCCTCCCCACCCCCCCTGGAAGCATTTAAAAACAGACAAGGGGATATGCTGTGGTTGAAAGAAGGGGCCTGGTCAAGGTTTCCTTGATGGAAGGGTGGGGAATTATTCTGGGGGAGGTGCGAAGTATTTAATAAGCTCGGAGTAGATTCCTGACTTACTATTGAAATCTCAAGGGAATGCCAAAGGAATGCAGCATTTCTGCATTCAGACCCCTTGGTGTGGAGAAAGGCTATTGCAATATTTAAAGGTTTAGGTCACTTCATGCAAAAGTTAGAGGAGGCATTGTAATGATTCTGACTGCTAGTCGGGCTCTGAGAGGGAAGGCAGGGCACTGTTAGTCACATTCACTACTTAGATGAGTTTTCTCCTTGCGAGGCAGCCCATGGCGTACGTGGAACTTGTGGTGCAAGGCTTTGGGTACTACCTCGCTGCAATCCAAGAGCAGCTGGTATCTCACAAGGCGATGTAGGCTGCAATCTGATTATTCAAATAGCCCTGATGTCACTTGTGCGCAATGAGGGGGGAGGGCAGGCGCTAACTGTGGGCACCTGGGGGTGCGCCTGGGGCAGCCTCCTGGCTCTGGATTCCATGTCCAGGTGGGATTCCCACCCCGACCTGGTCCCCTGTGCCTGCTCCCGGGGCCTTCAGATACCTAAAATGCTCACAAGCATGTTAGTTGTGGTAACAACGAGGTGTTTTTCCAATTAGAAGGCTAATTATTTTTCTTCCCCACCTCGAGGGCTCTTTGTTGAGAAAATAAATTCACTGTGTCTCTTCTGGGGAGTCTGGGAAGGGAGAAGGAGAACCAGGTAACAAAGGTGTACCCTGTAGGTAATGCTGCTATGGGGAAAGCAACAACTTGCCAGCTGTGCTTCAGCTCTGATGCAGAGGTGTCTCTGAAGGCTGATTTAAGGAAAATAGGCCTCAAATGTCCCTCATGCAGCTATCTCTGTTCCAGGAGTGAGCAGTGGATGGAAATTGGATTGTATTGCTGATTTTTCAGTATAATGAGTGTTTGTATCTTGTATGCACAAGGTGGTGGGAAATGGTTTGGTGACGCTAAAGTATATGTGGTGTCTGCAATGTTCACAGTTCATAAGAAAAATAACTTAATGGCATTGATTTGTAGTTTTGCTTCTGTAAATATCAAGCAGGGAGAAAGATGTGCAAAGGAAGGACACATGATGGAAAATGTAATTTATTAGCCATATTTGTTCTCTTTTCTGTGCTGAAACTTAGAATATTTTTTGGGAGTGAAGGGCCAAAATTTCACATAGTGATTTAAGGTTTTTATTCTCTGCTTCCCCATTTATTTTTGCAGATGTGAACAGAAAATTTTTTTGTTTGATCTTCGAAAACTTACAATTAGAGTGGAAACACTAATTGTGGTGATTCCTATACAGACGAGTTGTTATGGCAAGAACAGATAATTCTTCACTAACCATGTTAACTGTTACATTGTTGGAATTTTAATTTTTATTGCTCCTCATACTGTTTGATCATTAATAAAAAAAAACCCCTTCTTGGTGCAGTTCTTAAATCAGCTGGAACACATGAAACACAGCTCTAAATGCATGTCCTGAAGGGTTGGTCTTGTTCTCGTTTTGCTTCCTTCCTTTTATGGAAGGTACCCTGAGAACATGCTTGTAGTGGACCCTAAATTGTGCATAGATACGGTAAATTTTGAAGGGGTGGAATAAAAAAAATAACATTTTGGAAGTGTAATTCAAGGGTAGTAAAAATATAATCAGGAAATGTTTAAGATTTTTTTATTTCTCCCTTTTTTTTCCCCCTTAAAGCATGGGGTAGTAGCATTTTCCACATTTTTTTGAAACCTTGAAGGTGGTATTTTTGTAAAATGGGGCTGTGTTCATTTCAGTTGCTCTTTTAAGTGCAGAGTATAGGAGTCTACAGTGCTGGAGTCCTTTTATGGCTTCTGGATAGCTACTGGGTGGACTTCAAATACTTAGTTTTGACCTGAAAAATTCTTAAATGGTCTGAGATTTACCTACCCAACAGAAAATGTGAAGCTTCCCACAATGGCTGTGAGAGAGGGACCCAGAATTAAAATACACAGTATACTTAATTATGGATAGGACTAGTCCTTCAGGGAACTTCACAAAAAAGACTCTTTGCTCCTTAAACCTGTTCTTCTCTTTAATGTCATCTTACAATTTAAGATTTTATCCTCCTGGGATTTTGGTAAAAAAATATATAGTGCTATGGACCACATGTAAAGACGTTTTCTCTTCTGGTGACTTCATCCTTACCTGAGCCCAGTGAGACAGGCACAGGGTAATATTGATGCAGAACCTTTTTTCTTGTAATTTAAGAGTAAAATGTATTGTTGAAATCTGATTATTCAGAATCAGTAAATAGGTGGAGAACATGTGTGAAAATTAAATGCCTTAAAATCTAAGTATGGACAATAACTCTTCATGTTTTATGTATAGGGAGGGATGGGTTGAAGAGTTTGAATAGGTTTGATGCACTTAGCAATACTGAGGTGCTTTATGTATTTCCAGAGTTCTTCAAGACTGTTCTCTTTTAATGCAGGTTCTGTCATTTTGTTTCCATATACAAGGTGTTTATCTCCACATCAGTCCATTCTTCATCTCTAATGATGCAGAATATAGAATTATATTAAGTTATATGCTAATTACTGTTGAAAGCTAAGAGAAGACGTAACTTCCCCTTATTTTGTCTAGAAATGTGATAATACTTGTGCATTATTTTATAGTTTTAGTCCTGGGCTTTAATTTTCCCCCCCCCCCGCACTTGTCAAGTGTATGCACTTATATGCCCTTTCATCCTGCATCTTTGCTGTGTGAGTGTTATGTTTGCTGCCCAGCTAAAGAAAATATCATTGAATGTGCCATCCAAAAATCTCCCTAGGTGTTCATGTTTGGGGTGTGCTGGTGTGATCAGTAAGCCCAGTCCTCACTGCTACCCAGCCTGTCTGGGCGTGTTTATCCACCTGGATACTTCAATGGGAGTTGTTCCTTCCAATCAACTGGAATATGTAATTTGGCTTTGAAAAGTTTCTGTGTGATAGCAAGAGCTCCTGTGTGTTTGGGCACATTTCAGATAACTAACAAAAAATTACAATTTCGTATTGCTTCCTGGTTTTTCTTCTTTCCAGATCTGTAATATATGGGCCACTCATTTAAGAGCTGGACTTGATAATCCTTGTGGGTCCCTTCCAAGTCAGAATATTCTATGATTCTGTGATTGGTTTGTGAGTGTGTGTTGAAAGATGCATATATTTAACAGAGAAGGAAATCTTGATGTTTGTAGTGGGATACTTAGCAAATGAAGTTCATTACCCTAATATTGACCCTAGTAAATGTTAAAAATACTGTATGTGTAATGGCAGTAATAGAGTAGCCCCCAAAAAGGTGGTGTACTCATTTTTTTTTTCTGCAAGTGCATTGAAACTTCAAAATTAAAAATTATAATATTCTTATTTGCTGAAGAGTATTATTGTGTTGGCACAAGAGAAACCTGTAGTATAAGACTATCTCCTGTGCAATGTAACCTTAGCAGCAATGTGCCTCCCGTATTGCTTGGCTCTTCATGGTGCAGTGGAATCAGCACCAACTCAAACTGGTTTATTGCAAATCTGAATGGATGGAAAACTGACACTAACAGGTAAAATCAAGTAGTCTGTACTTCTAAGTTAAAATTTGGAGAAGAGCGCAGTTAAAACAATTATTCAAAGAGCAATCTGACTCTTCTTGGATATGGCACTAAGTACAAAAATGAAACTGTCTTGAAATGAAAGGTCTGCTGGGAAGGGCATTACTCCATTTTAATTTTTCTTGCTGTCTTGGTGATTTTGTGACTAGCCTCTGCATTACGTCTCACCAATCAGAAAGGTTTCAAAGAGAATATATATGTATATGCATGTCCCGTGTGTGTTTGTGTATATATATCCACATATGCATTTTAAAAGATTGTATTACCATGAAATAATTTGCAGTTTGAAAAGAGACCAGCTAAAAATATCTGGAGAATTCATAAAAATAGTAAGGTTGGAGTTTGGTTTTTTTTTCTTTTGCTAGTACCAGTACTCTTGAACACAACTGGAGCTGAATGTTCACTTTTGAAAGATTAACTTTCATGCTCAGCTGAACTTTAGGAATGCTATTTTAAAATATGTAGTCTACACCATGTGTCCAATACATTTTTCCTCTTTGAAAATGGCTGTGCTTTGTTTTGGTAAACTGCCTTTTATTTTTACGTGTTAAATGTACAGGTCCTATAGGCTTTCCATCAAAATGGAGCTTGCTTCATCTTAATGGAGCCGTAAATATTGTAGTGCAGAAATCAAAATTCCTAATAAAGGGAACTCTGGTCTGTGTGAACAAAAAGTTCTTGGAAAATAATAATAAAGTTAAATTATTAGTTTGGTTTACAGTTACTTATTTTCCTGAAATTTCATGTTAAAGAGCAGTTAAGAGATGGAGTAAAAAGCTTGTTATGTTTACGTTTGAAATTATTCATTCAATATCTAACATGCATGGATCAAGGTGAGACTCGGATTTTCTAGGAATAAGCAGGGCAGGAGGGCCAGCTGTGAGAAAGGGGAAGGAAAGTGGGGAATCCCCACCTTCAGTGAGCTGTACTGTGCAGTTGGTCCAAGCAGCTTTTATCCTAGGGCCTGATCCTGCAGATTCTCTGCCCCTTGTTCCCTGCCATCAGAGGGAATCCTAAGTGTGCTCTAGGGAGACTCTTGGGAAAACTCTTGGGAAACAGAGTTGGTGAAACTGCTCTAGCTTCGACAGGGAAAATGTGTATGTAATCTAGCAGAGGCAAAAGACACAAATTTTGTTTGTTTGATTTTTTTTTTTTTTTTAAAAATTTCTTTTAACAACAGTAATTTTAAAGCAGTTACAGAACTGATTGTCCAGAAATCTTGTTTTAGTGATAGAGTGGATTATTTAGTTTATATACATAGGGGAGATTCTTTATGTGGGGGTGTCTTCCTGGTTATCATGGAAGAACAGTTGAATTTTTCCTCCTACATCTAGAGTAAAAGTTTCAAAACAGTGTCCCTTTAGGACTGAACTTGAAAAACATAATCTGTGGGATGTTGGAGGGATTTAGGTAGCAGTTTAATCCATGACAATAGATTACATTTATAATGTAAACCTTTATCTTTTTCCTCATATGAATTAAAATTCTGATACACATGCTTTAAATGATCTTCTGGTGAAAGTTTTGTGGCAAACTTAAGCACGTAGTGGCTAGGAAAAAATAAAGAAATTTTTCTGTCTTGGAATATTTGCTAATTTAGAAATAATTTTTCAGGTGTCTTTGCTAGCTGTAGAACAGCTTGCACAGGTTCCCCTTGCCTTTGAGGTGTTGGTCTGTTAGAGAGGTGTCCTGCTGTGCTGTAAAGAGCACATGGGTCTTTCCTACCAAGGGAACAGGACCCCTGAATGAACCACATTTTTCATTGTGGAAAAGCATTGGTCTGGTGTGCAGAGGGAGCTGTTTACCAGGGTCAAGTGAGAGGGGTTCCATGCTAAGATTATCTCAGTGGTATTGATCACGGGTGCTGGTGCTGGTCAACACGAGTTCTTACACAGTGTGGTTTGTATTAATGGAAGTTCTAGGTGGTGGTGGGCAGCAGCATAACTTGGTGTTATGCTAACTAAAAAGCACTAAAAACTGCCATTGCTAATCAGGAGGGTACTGTTGACCCACGAGAAGTGCTGGAGTATGTCAATACTTGTTTGTTACCTGATTGTGTGAGCTTTCTACCTCCACAGAAGCTTTTATTGTAAGATACTTCTAAGGAACATGCAACTTTTTTGTACCCTGAACAAAATAATTTAGAAATGGACAGCTCTTATTCCCTTTTAATACTGTGTGCTCTCGTTAAATTTCTTTTCAGAGTTTAATTCAGGAGCTCAGTAACCGTGGTGTAAAATTGTTCTTGTACTTCTAATACTAGTTAATTTGAAGATGCACCAGAGTGCTTATTCTGCTGAAGTATTTTATTTAAACCTACTCCCCCCCCAAAAAAAAACCCACATAAAGTTACAGTAGTCAAAAAGTAGGAGATCCTTTATTTATTAAGTACTAAGGTTTTTTCCTTGGTGATGACCCTAATAACAACTGGTGAAGTCCTGTTCTATTTGATAACTTGCTCTGAGTTACTGCTTATTATATTTGCTTAGAGTGAGTTATATACCTCTATTTAGCAGCTTTCAGAGTTTTTTCCAATGCAGTTGAGAGAGAAATTTTATAAATAATGTGATTTCTACACCTATTTCCACACTGACTGCTCTCCTAAAAAAAGAAGTGACTGTTATATGTAAATATACCCAAATTCTGCATTTAACATAGAATGGTAAGCTTCCCTAAAGTTGTGATGTACACACCCTTTGTACAACTGGTGTTTATGACAGTTTTTCAATTAAACTCAAAGCATGAGTAAAATTGTGTTTTTAGGTATGTGGAATGTGCTTAACCTATATATAGTTGAAGCTACCCATTGCTCCTTGAAAGTAATCTTGGGAAAGCAGTTGGAAAACTTGTCATTATGATTTCTAGAACCCATAGAGATTTCAGATTGAGTTAAAAATACCTTTGCATTAGACTAGCTTTGCTGAAATCATAACATTGGGTTTGTTTGCCATGGTTGGATTTTGCCGCCTCTGTGGCAAATAATAAGCGTGTGTACATTGCTGCTCTTCCTGGCCCTTGGGCTCCCATCACCTGACCCACACTTAGTTCACTTAGTATGACTATTACTGATTTTGCATACATTAGGTTCAGCACCTTAACGTGAAAATGCTGTTTCTGCACACATGAAGGATGGTTCAGGTCCAGCACCACACGTGTGATTATGTCAGTCTCCCGCTGTATAGCAGTGCTGTGTTTTGTGCTGCAGGGCTTCAAAAAATGACTTTTCAAATGAAAGTTGAAGCTATCTTAACTTTTTAGCTAGGGAGTGCTGGTGGAAGCCATGTGTGGTTTTGTATTGCAGAAAGCCTCTCTTTGACATAGTTCTAACTTGTGTCACTGGATGTATCGTTCTAGGGGGGAAGAAAAGGGAGGTAGAAGGAAGGAAAAAGGCCAGAAAGGGAGGGCATGAAAAAATCTGTCCAAAACTTAGTCATGTTTCACCATGATGAAAGCCTATAAATTCTAGAGGGAGAAATGGCATTTGAGCAGTGATAATTTTCTGGAGATGGCTTGGTGCATGCCTTGCCTGGTGAGAATGGGGCTATATGAGGAAGGCTTGTCCTAGTATGGGGGGCCTGAGCAGGTGTCCTGACCTGTTTCTTTTCCCTGTAACATTCAGCTCTGTGAACTTTTCTTGCACTCTGTGGATACCGTGCATGTGGTTACAAACTATTAAAGCATGTCTTTGAGGTTTGGGGGAGGAGAGGGAGGGAGTGATGGCTTTGTTTTGAGGCTTTTGGTAGCTCCAGTTCTGGTTGTTACTGGTAGTTGTGTCTCATTGTATAGTCCAGTACTAGGCATGAAGTGTTTGAAATAAGCTGAAATTCTGGGGAATGATCGTGGGGTAGATGAGCAAAGAAGACATACTTAGTAGTTCTAGCAAAAAATGGTTAGTAATCCCCTAAAGAAGGATGACTTATATCTGTGGGTGAATCTTACAACATCATAGCTCCTTAAGCTTTTTTGTTAATATGCTATTTTAGCTTTCTTCAGGTCTTTTTTAAAATGTTTGTAAATCCTCAGTTGTTGGTCATATCTGTATACAGATGGAACAGTTGACTTTAAAAGCTTTGAAAGGTGTATTTAAACTATACTAAGCTATCCTCTCTGGTAAAAGCAACTTGATCTACTAGTGGGGGCAAGTACCACCTAATTTAGGTATCTCTGTTTATAAATCAGTACTATATGATTGTAAAAGTAAGATAGTAATTACTGCCTTGGTGTGATAATAAGCTTGAACATCTGTATACAAACTAAATTTGAAGTAATTATCTGCTAAATAATTTATTAAACTTGGTCAAAATTATCATCTTCATTCATATGAACTTTGTTCCTAATCTGTATTTAAATACACAGCAAAATGCTATGCCTTTGAAAATTGCAAGTCGCTAAATGCAAATAACCTTGACGTTAATGATGATTAACTTGTACATTATACTTATGTTTCAACTGGTTAGCTGTAGCGTGGTATAGGACTTTTCTCTGTGTTGAAACTACCGGATCCAAACTTACAATTTTGCTTAGTTTAATATGGAGTGACCTAAAATGTTAAATGCTACATAAAGAGTGTGGTTACCAGTGCAGAAATGTAAACTCTACTTTTTGTTCTCTGGTCATGGCAGTGTATTGAAATCTACAGTGGCAGTGAAGAATTTGTTTGCAGTGATCTTCATCCTCAAAACATGCTCTATATTCTGCTTTCTTTGAAAAAGAAATGAAAAATAATGGAGTTATTTAAGAGGTGATAGTGTCTATCCTATAATTGCTTTATATGTCACCACTTAAAGTCAGGGTAGATTTTTTAATAGTATTACTAAAGTGGGGAAAATTATTAAATGTTAACTGTAAGGGTTGCTAAAGAAAATACTTAGATCTGTTATATACAAGCAATTTTTCAGCATAACTTGCCTTTTGAAAGAAATTGTAGAATTGAAATGCTGCATAATTTTAAGTCAGTGAACAATTACATTTTAGTTGTTGACTTTTCCAGTTGAACAGAATGAAATGATACTCTAAGGCTTTAATCAAGCCCTGCTATGAAAGCTCAGGGATTGCTTTCATATATTATACTATGTAAGCCTGTGTGCACTAATCAAAGCTGCTATGACAAAAGCACAGAAGATTGTTTTCGTAATTCTTAAAAATGAAGTTTAATGAAAGATATAATTAACAGTGTTTCTATTAAGTAAATATAAAAAATTGCAGAAGACTCTTTACACACAAGCTGTGATGCTTTAACTATGCCAGTAAAAATTATTTGCTGTTCCTGTGGATTACGGGTATAGCTTTACTTATCCTGGCCAAACTTGTTACTCTAAAACAAACAAAAAAAAGACAACTTTGCATGTTTGTTTATAAATACTTTATAAATTCAGTTTCCTAAAACAAATCAAAAAGCTAATTTTTTTCAGTAACCAGATCAAACCTTAAAGCAGAAAATCTGTGCAAAGTGTGGATATTAGTTTTACGTACCAGCTGAAAGAGGGTGCATTCTATACTTCGTTCCATACTTCGAAGGGATAAAATTTTTTGAGGAGAATGTACAGGCCTTCTAAATAACAGGTACCTTTTAGCTGAAAGTACAACTATGAAATGTTCTCTCCACACAGGTTTTTGTGTAATTAAGTACGATTTAATTTTGGAGGGAGAATTCTTCAGAGAAAATTAGTAAAAAGAAATGAAAATATCTGGAGACCATAAACTAAATTAGTTTCTCTTTGCAAGTAACTTAAGTACAGAAAAAAGCATTGTCACTTTTTAAAAATTTCTGCATCTAGTGATGTTCTGCATAAAAATGACAAAGCCAAACAGCAGAGTGTTCACATTCGGTGACTTCTGGATTTTGACAGGGCAAGAGAAAGGAAGGGAGGCTATTTGGTGGTGACAGTACAAAACCCACATGCTCTAGCGTTCCTTCAGTGAAGGTGTTATATCTCATCTGATTTAGGTCACTTAATCAGTTTAAGGCCACGTGGAATTGCCATTAGTAAGGGCCAGCACTTGAGTGCTCTTTCTTCTTCTTGGTATTCAGTTAGTCCAGCGAAGTGTGCTAGTGAAATAATTACTAGAGCATCAAAGTGAAAATTTGTATCTGTGCAGTCTTAGCTACAGTGTGCATCAGTTTATACTTTGAAAGCTTCTGTTCTATATTAAACTTGTGTGAGCGGGGTTTATTGTACTCAAGCTGTTCAGGTGGAAGAAATTATTTATTTTAAAGCAAAGATAATAAGAGATGTACAGTGGACTTGATATCTCTGCTGTAAAACTGATTTATACATGTTAGTGTGGTCTAGAAGATTTGAAAGAAATTATTTGTCTTTCCAGTATTTTTACAGTTTTTCTTGATTTGTCTTGAGATTGAAAGGTAGAAAATATTTTTTAATTTAAAAAAAAAAATTGTCATGTGAGCAAGTTAACTGCAGGTCTTTGGTAAGCTTCCCTAGAATATCAGATGAGGAGCGTAGTATATCTTTCAAATGTTCAGTTATCATGTCAGTATAAGATGTCCTCTTGCAAAATTGAGTAATATACATATTTTTGAAAAACAGTAATAAAAATGGAAGTTTCAGTCAGGATAGATGCAGAGTGAAAGCCATGCATGCATATGCACACACACTCTACATTCTTTGAGTGGAAAGACTACACACTGGAAAGAGCTTGGAAACTGTGGCTATATGTTTAAAAGTGTTGATTTACTCTGCTCGTGTTAATTCTGCTTTTAGTTTATCTCGCTCTTTTAAGCACCAGGATTACTCATGTTTTTAGATATTGTTACATAGACAGTTGCCTAAGTGAAGTAGGTTACCCCTGTTAGTGTTCTTTCGTATCATGGAAGAGTCTTGAAAATGTTAGAGAGCCTGTCTGGTAGCCGAAGTTTACATATGCACTTAAAATTAGATTAGCAAAGATTTTTCATTTATTCTAGTTATAGCATATAAGTTTTTTGAAATTAGATGGTGTTTTCAGCAGTGCAAGTGTTTTAGTGTTTTCATTTCCCAAACCCCACGGGAGTCTTAATTTACTGAGATAATTTTGGGAACTGGACATCAATTTGTGTCAGTTTTTGTAAAGTAGCCTGAGAGAGGCAGGAAACAGTCTTGTCTTTAAAATATCCATGTGTGGGGGTGAAACAGTGAGGCAGTGGAAAAGTGGGATGAGTCCCTGAACTACCCTAACACTGTGCTCAGTTTAAGTTCTGAAGTAGCTTGTTCCCAACCTGAATGTTTAAAATTGGATATTTAAAAAAAAAAAAAAAAAAAAAGAAAAAAAAGGAAAAAAAGTAGCAAATGGAGGTTCCCTGCTTGCTGAGACTGTGTAACAGAGGTCTTGCAACTACACACTGTAAAGCAAGAGCAACTCTTGCTATTTTACTTCCCCTCTAGCTCCCCAAACCAGAACTGAATTTGTTTAATATGGAGCATATAGTGAACTCAATTTGAGTATGAACAACCTTAGCTTCATTTGAGCATGACCTGAAAGAGACCAAAATAGGTTCGACTCCCTGTCTATCACTGTGGTGTAAGGAATCTGGAAAGCATTTCCGCTGTTCTCTGCAAACACAGGCTCGTGGTTTAGCAGTTGGTCTCAGCAGCATGGTGGCTACTGAGTTTGTCTACGAGTGCTGCTAATTTTATTTAGATATTTCAGTCTGAGAAGGGTGAATCACTGAGTTATTGTTAGATGAGATCTAATCTGGTGCCATACCTCCCATACCAAAAAAAGTTGCCAAAATTTTACATAGTACATAATATCTGTGTCACTTATTTTCATCAGGTTTCCAGCTGGTTTGCAAAGTTCTGTGGAGTAAGAGATGGTAGTAGAGAAGATGTGCAAAATAAAAACACTGTGAGGGTGTATCCAGCAGGTGCTTAGAATAAAGTACCTTGTTGACTTTTTAATTATTGCGGTCTTGGTACCCTCTTTTGCTTCAGAAATGGCAGTAATGTATCCTAATCCACACTATTTCTTTCTCCTCCTTGGGCTCTTGAAAAAAAGCTGAATTCACTGGAAATTTAAAAAAAAACAAAAAAAAAAAAACAAAACAAACAAACAAAAAAAAAAAAAAAAAAAAAAAAAAAAAAAAAAAAAAAAAAAAAAAAAAAAAAAAAAAAAAAAAAAAAAAAAAAAAAAAAGGGGGAGAAAAAAAAAAAACCCTTTTTTTTTTTTTTTTTTGTCCCCTTTAATCTACTGTTCCCCAGCCCCTAGCTTGATTATGTATTGAAGGGGCACATTGTATGTATGTTTCAGTCTGGAGCTACTTCTTACAGCCCCTGTGGGCACTAGGAAAACAGGTAATGGGAGAGAAGAAACCTTTACCTATTTTGGTGGCTGAAGGAAAGGAAGGGTGAGGAGGAGAGATAAAAGATGTGTGCCCCATCATTAAAGGATTAGTAGTTCACACCGGTTAGGATATTGAGTAGACAATTTTTTTTTTTCCGTTCTTAAAGTACTTTTGCTTTTTAAAGTGTTATTTCCAGTCTTTCTGTAGCTCTTGAGTGTTTTCAGTTATCCACATCCCAGTGAACTGCAAGTTAGTGGTAGGGTGAGAGAATAAATGGCAAGTGACCATAGCTTAAAAAAAATTTGGTCAACAAAATCAGCTCTGTAGTACAGTTGTTTAAGGAATAGAGACCCCTGCTCAGAGGAGGAGGGAAAGAGAAAATGTGTCACTTAGAAAAAACACACATGTACCTCCACCCCACATCAAACAGAGGGCAAGGAATCAAAATCAACCTAATTAAAAAAAAAAAAAAATCAGTTTCTCCAAAGAGTTTTGGCATAGGGGAAAAGAAGAGGCTTTAAATGCCACAAGCCACAAAGATAGACCCATTTTTCTAAAGGACACTAGAACTTCTCATTAAATTTAAAGTAATGCTTAATACTTTAATTTAAAAAAAGTACAGCCTTCTCTCATTAACAACACCTGGAAAAATGAAAGGTTTTTTAAAACAAGAAGTTCAACATTAATATGGTAATGGCAGAATCTTTAGAATTTTCTTCTTAAAATGCCTTTATGGTCCACTCATGGGAATTTACAAATAATGAATATAAGCTTTTAGTCTAATTAGTCATGTGAAGAATTGTCGAGCTCAAATTCTGAAGCAAATGGTAACAGGTGAAAGCCTACTATCCAGTGAACTTACATAAACATAAGAACGGGGATGTGTCAATATAAATCTTCTGGTTGTGCTTCTTGAGCTATCAGTCTGTCCACAAATATGCAGTCTTTTTCAGGGTATTCAAGTTAATCCTGCAAGGAGAGTACAGCTCTGTGCCCAGTCCTTTGGCTGGTGGCTTTAGGGAGCGGAGCTGTATGGTTGTACTGGCCCCATGGACGGCTTTCTGGTTGTTCATCCTGGTGAAAAATAGTAAATAAACTTGATGTTTCACAGGCACTGGTAGGAAATTTGATCATCAGCAGAGAGGGATCTGTGAGGTAATCCAAGAGTTGTATTTTCATCCTGAATGCTGAGATAATGCACCTCTCCAAAGCGGCTACTTTGGTGGGTTTGCATGCGCCAGATGAAAGGGAAACAGCGTAGTTAGGAGCCAACTGTTGTCTTGTGTGAGCTTTGAGGAAGAAAATAGTCTAAATTTTACGGAAAATCCTTGCTCTGAGTGGTAGTACAGAGTGCTTTTAAATCTGGAACTGGGATTAAATAGTGAGTTAACACAAAGAAAAGTATTGCTGCAGTTTGCCTGTGGCTTAGCCAAGCTTTGTCTGCTTGAATTGCTGAATTGGGTCTGAAATTGGAGCAATAACATTTCCTCTTCAAATATTCTGCTGTCCAGATCAATGTGTAGAAATAAAAAGTGGTGACATTTCTTAACAAGTCAGTATTTGAAACCATTTTCCTTTCTTCTGTAAGGTAAGTTCATCAAGATGAACTGTTTTGCAAGCCAGTGGTTTGATTTGATAAAATATAGTCATCAGTGTGCCTTGTAATATACTAGAAATTAATTACCTTTTAATAGGAGTGATATAAACACTTCTGTTTTTCACTTAAACTGAGTTGGTTTTTAAAAGAAATTCAGAATACCTTCTTTTTAGGTAGGAAGTTGACCCTTTGATTTTCTATTTATCAGAATTACTTGTTAGGAAAAAGCAAATTGAGATATATAATTGCATGTGATATACATATAAAATTTTATATATAAAAAGATGGCTTAGAATGAACATTCAATAGGCTGTATTTCACAGAATATGCTGAGTTGGAAGGGACCCACAAGGATCATAGAGTGTAACTCCTGGTCCTGGACAGGAACATTCCCAAAAGTCACACCATGTGCCTTGAGAGTATCGTCCAAATGCTTCTTGAATTCTGCCGGGCTTGGTGCTGTGACCACTTCCCTGGGGAGCCTGTTCCAGTTTCCAACCACCCTCTGGGTGAAGAACCTCTTTCTAATATCCAACCTAAACCTCCCCTGACACAACTTCAGCCCTCATGTCCTGTCACTGGTCACCACAGAGAAGAGATCAGTGCCTGCCCCTCCTCCTCCCCTTACCAGGAAGTTGTAACTGCAATGGGGTTTCTCCTCAGTCAGTGCGTCTGGTCAGCCAGCTTCCAGTCAATGGACTTATTGCTGTTTGTTAGGTCCTTTCAGGAATCCAATGTGGACAGCTTAAAAAATTGTTAAGTGATTGCGTAAACCCATGGAGTTTGTGTGAAGTCAGGGGACAGGCAGAGACTGCAGCACCTCTTGCAGGACACGTTATTCCAGTGGCTCAATCTGTATTGTCACCTTCATTTACCATGAAGAAAATAAGAACCCCCTTCCCTCACCTTGTAACTAAAAAACTACTGCTGCTTTTTTGCCCAACCACACTGATATGAATTGAGAGTTAAGGATTATTTAGTTTGTCCTGTAAACCTGCCCTTTTTTCTTTTTCTTCCCATGAAAAGAGCATTAAAAACACTGATTCACTCTGTTGTGACCAAACATCAGCTACTTGAAGCAACCTGAGGGGGAGAAACTAATGAACTCTTTGGTGGGGTAGCTTTTCTGTGTGTTTTTTTCCTGCCTGTTTTTATTTTACTGACTGCAGAGTAAACAATAAGACAGCTCTTCCCTTTACCTTATAAAATCAGTTGATTGCCGGCAGTTTTCCATTGGCTATAGGAGTTGCTAATGTTGCTTCTGTGGCTGTTCTCGTCAGGACTTCTTATACAGAACTTATTTCTTACCGTGTGGTATTAGCCACAGTTAACAGAAGGGTATTTTTTGCTGTGTTGTGGTTTTTTTTTTTTAATATTTCATCTCCAGCTCTCTATGTTCAGTTTGGATTGTCAGTGAAGTAAGCCTGAGAATTGGCTATTTTTGTCTTCATGCAGCTCTTTGTAGCTCAGGGAGAAAAATGGTTGTTTCAGTGAGTGGGTTTGCAGCGGTATCACATGTAGCTGTCAGAGCTGAGGACCACGAACTGGGAGACAGCACTGAGTGCTGGTGGGTATTGGCATACTCTGCATCTGTGCCATTGGTGCGAGGTGCCAAGACTTTTTCCAGGTAACCAGCGTAGCAGTACCTACTGAGAACGGATGAAATGAATAAGTGCTTGCTCTTTGCATGTTCCTTAGAGTGGAAAAGGGAGACCATTTACTTTCTATCCCATAGGTATTGAGTTCAAACAGTTGAATGAACTAACATTGTCAATGTTCACTTGATCTCCTTTCAAACATGTTTAACTCTTTTTCCATAGACTCTTGTTTAAAAGGAGTACGTTCGTGCTTTGTGGGTTTAAGGCATTAAGGTTGTGTGTACTTCATATGGCTGCTGAAGTAAGAGTCTACTAAGTGGTGTTATTGTTGAGAAATGGGAATTGAGGAGCAGGAGGTATCTGGCGGAGGGAGGATGGTGAGAAGGGTCTGGTAAGAGCGTAGTTACAACTGTGTGGGAGTGGAGTCACTTTGATACTTGTTTATGTTTGCCTCTGAAATAGTCAAATTTTGACACACCTATGAGGTACAAAAAATTTTGGACTGTGCGCAGAAGCATGATACTTCATTGTTCTTTGCTTGATAATTGTCTATCCTCTGTTATTTAAAATTATTTTCCCTTAAGGAGATGTGTGGATCTGATGTGATTTGTCTTTGCTAAATGTCGTATAAAGCATAATGTGAGATTCTATTAGTGACAGTGTATAGTGAGATTTTTTTTAATACAGAGATGCAAAAATAGACCATTTTGAGAGCCTTTTAACTCAAGAGGAACCTGATATGTTGAAGGAAAAAAGTGGTGTATATAGTGAGGGCAGAGAAAGAAGGAAAGTATATATAAAAGAAAGAAAATACTAAAATAATGGCTTTTCTTCCTTTCTCCCACCACATTTTTCCTAAGACATGTCTAATACTGTTTCATATGTGTGGAGAGTTCTTGTGGATTGGGAGCACTGGACGTCCCTGTGCATATGTTTGTTCTCTGTATTTATGTAAGAGAGATTACCCCTTCGGAGATCACTAAGGTGACTTTTACTAAATTATCCATCTTTGTGGTACTTTGCCCTTTCTGTCTCTGCACACCCATGTGGCACAAAATATGCTGCTTTTCTTGTGAAGGGGCACAATAACGGCTTGTTGTTTTACCTGTTTTCAGTGTTGTAGAGATATTTCCGTGCCCCAAACACAAGGCTCCACGTCTCAACATCCCCAGAATAAATATGTTGGCATATGGTCCTCAGCAGTGGCTTAAAGTAACTGAATCCTGTTACCTGGATAGTACCTGAAAAGAAGAATTACAGTGTGTGCAATTCCTCAAATTAGAATGTGTGCAATTCCTCTTAGGAAAAGTAAATTATTGCCAAACAATTGCTTATGGACTAACCTCGCACAGAAACCAGAGAAGTCTGTTTTCTTCTTTTCCGATTAAAGGTGTTTTGGGTGTCTTTGAAAAGGAGAAATGAATGGGAACACCTGTTCACATGCTGTGAACATAGGTAGCTTTCAAAAACCTTGATACGATACAGAGCACAAACATAATTTGGCCAGACTTTTTTCAGTTGACATCTATTTGCAATGCCTACTTAGAATAGGAGAAACGAGCTAAGAAACCTGCTTAAACTGGAAAACACCCTGCATACACAAGGCTTATGTGAGTCACACTGAGAGATGCTGGTAGTGTTTTATTAAGGATTTATTAAGACTAGGTGAGCTATATTTTTAAATGCAACTATTGTAATAAAATACTGTCAGGGGATGAGAGAGGACTATATCTTTTTTCTGCACCTAGTGTGACTGCAAGTAGTTGTAGAGTAACAAAACTTGAGGTTACATCAAAACAGAACATAACAAAACTCTCTGTAGGGATCTGCAGCCTGGGTTGTGATAGCTGTAGGATCTTTGCATATACCATACTTAGCTAAAGAAAACCATGTTGTGAGGAAGATGGAAAGCATCCTAAAAGAGCTGACAGTATCTGAGATGGGAGTGTATTTCCAGGAAGATGCTTCCATACTTTTCCTTTCCCCACCTATTGTGTGGAGTTTTGACCCTGTGCAAAAGTGTGCTCTCTGAAATCAGAACCCACCCTTGTGGAATGAAGCTGTTGCTGCTCTGATAAATTCAGTCAGGACTCAGCTTTGTCCCTTACCTGTTGCTAAACGCTCGCATTTGGTTTGGGATTTTTCCTGAAGTTGAGAGCTGATTTTCTGTGTGCTCACATGCAAGCAATAGAGAGAGTGCCTGCAAAATCACTGGTGCTGCAGTGAGGAGATGTACGGGGCTGCTGAAGTGCAGGAAAAGGACGGGAGGGAGCGATCTCTGAGGAGGAGCTGCAGGTTATTGCAGCACGTGGGAGATTCTTTCTCCATCTGCTCACTGCTTTGTTCAGTGCTCGTTCTGGTCCTGGGAACAAAAAACCACTTTGGTCATTTCTAGTTATTCTTTCTGTGTGTGGACAAGGGCAGAGGGGGAAAGGGGTTACAAGCTTTGTGTATTTCTAGGTAATTTTAAGGGATATATTTAGATGTCTTTTTAACAGGGGCTACTAGTAACTGAAATGGGGAAATCTCAAAGCTGTCTATGATCTTTTATCTTACAGGGATTCTGTGTGATTCATCTCTTGGCTGTGCAAAGCTTTATTCAATTTTTTCCCTATTGCTAATTGTGGTACAGAAATAATGTAAAGGAATAAATTTTTACATGCATCAGTAAACAACAGGTTTCAAAGTTGTGCACAGGGTAACAAGTTAAAATTACTTGCAGCCAAGGAACTGATGAAGGTATAAATAGTTCCAAATTAAATAGTTTGTATAGCTATTCTTGTATTTTTGAAGTGACCTTTCAGTTTTGTACAATAGGTGTCTCACTATTGCCATAAATTGAGGTGCACAACAGGACTGTACCCGTTTTGTACTTGGCTTGCCATTTCCTTTGGCTGTTTATGAAGGTGGTAGAGGAACTGGTAATTTTAAGGTGACATTCCTTCCTTGCTCATCTCCCTTAGTCCTCCTCCTTTTGAGGGATGTCCAAGTTATTTCTTATTCACAGATGTTGGCTGGAAGGAGTTCTAAATTGCATTAAACTTTGCAGACCCTTGAAGTCACATGGGAAGGGAAAAAAAACCACCTCCAAACCTTATGTTAGTCCTCAACAATAGATGAGTTAAAGCAGAGATGCCTTTTTTGGTCCATCTTTCAGGTATGGGACAGTAGAGAAGACATACAGGTTTCATACAACTACCACCTCACATTTACTTTCAGAAGGAAAACCTAAGTGCTTCTGGAAAGGACTTTTCTGCCCTCCCTTTCTCACCAGTGGATACACACAGCTCAGTGTGAGCATTTGTGGCCAAACTTGGTGTGGAGCTGGGGTGAGACCTGTTGTTGGTGTGGTGGCAGGCAGGGCTGTTGAGCTTGGATCCTTCTGTGAATGGCACTCCTTGCTGTGAAACTCATGAATTTCAATTTGAATCTACAAGTGTGAGAGAGTAATGGCACAACACAGTTTGAAGCACATTGAATAGCATATTAGCTGCCAGTTTTGTGGTTTGGGGTTTTGCTGTATTAAAATTTCCCAGTATTTCTAATATTGAATGAACATCCCCTTTTATGTTGTACTTTAGGACCCAACTTCCAAGTTTCAGGTTGCTGTGTGAGATTATTTTGAGGTTTCAGAGCAGTATATCACTACTCTAGGGCAACTGTTTTATAGCATTATTGCTAGCTGAGTTTAAGGAAAACTTTGCAAACTTCGAGGAAATGTTCTGCTTTCAGTGAAGCAGCTCCTGGCTTTCCTTGCTTTATTGAAAATGAAACCTTAAATGGGGTTGTGTGTGGTTTGGTTTTTTGTTCTCCCTTCCTTGCCTATTTATATGATCAAATGCTGAAATGTGCTCCTACTTGCTTGAGAGGGAGTGAAAACAGATGAGAAGTGCTGCACAACCAAGACCTGCTCATCTTTTCTGGCAAAAAAGCGCTTTTGTCGCTTGATCTCATGGTTGCTGTAGTGTTGGGGGTTGACACTGCCACATGAGGAGCTGTTTGGGCAAGGTGGCTTTGTGCTGTAACCTCCGGCTGTGCCTTGGACAAAGCCTGTTGAGAAGAACATTTCAAGATGCAAAACACTCACTGCAGGCCTGGGTAGGTGGTGGTATTAGGGAAAGGAGTGTATTTTAAAAGGATTCGAGGGGGAAAAGGAAAGCTTTTGATTTTACTGCTTGACAGGAATACCTCTAAAACTTGTTTTGCTGCAAGACTTCATTGGCCTGTATAAGTTTAACTGCTACAAAAAGTCCTTATAGTGTGAAGCATTTTTTTTTTTTTTTTTCTGTGAGAGGTCAGTATTGAGCAGTTAAAACGTGAAGTTAAACTGTTTGGACACAATACACTTCTTTTAGCTGCTTTGGTGAACAAAAACGTAACTGAGACCTTCTAAACTAGACTGCTCTCTGTTGTCCCCTCTCCTGTCCCCAGAGCTTCCCAAGATGGTCAGACCGACCCTACCAGCTCACCCTACCTGAGCCCAGCCGAAACTGTGTTAATCTACACATTCTTGTAAATCCCAAGGGTTTTGTGGCATCTCTGGCATTTATTTGTTCTCTCACTTTGGGGGAAGGGACGAGACAAAGGACTTGGCTGTGAAGGCAGCCAGCACACTGCCAGGCTTTGCGCTAGCACTTCAAAGTGAATGTTTTGTTTACTAGATAAGTGAAAACTGATGTAAATTTGGGGTGAAAATACGAGGAATTTACTAGACTCTTACCCTCCCTGCCAATCAGGGAGGAAGAACATTAGTCATGTAAATATTGGGAAATAGCCCATCATTAAACTTTTCATTAATCTAATATCAAAGCAAATGTATTAATTCAAATTTGTAATCCTGAAGTATTTTCCTGGTGGATTGACAAAACAAATAACAACAGAAAAATTCTTGAAGTGTGTGAAGGAGGACCCAGTACAAATATATGGGATTATCACACCCATTTATAACAGATAGAATTAGATACTGAAGGCCTTAAAGCTGAAATAGAAATAGTCTCCAAGAAAAGTGGAGACTTCATGAAATGTAGCAGCTGTCAAATGTGTAACAAGTATTTCTGTAACAGCTCTTTGGACTTGAAATGGTTTTGACCTGACATTCCCCCCTCGGCGATCTGTTGGTTTTTTTTGAGTTGTGTATTTGGTTTTGCCCCTCTTAGTATGACAGATGCTTAAATGTATGACACTGCTATGTATAGTCTATCTTGCAATGATGTTTTCTTTCTGGTTTGGGTTTTTTTTTGGCTTTTTTTTTTTTTAAATACTATTTTCTTTAATTTATCTGCAGGAGTCGGAAGCTTCAGATCAGGAATATCCCGCCTCACTTGCAGTGGGAGGTAGGAAATTACTTTAAAAAACCCTATATCTTTGCTTAAAAACTGTTTGTGTTTCTCTCTTTATCCACAGGACTTTTCCCCTTCCCCCACCTTTTACTTGCTTTGCACACACCACCCATTCTGTTCTGGGGAAAAATCCTTTGGAAGAGGGAACAATAGAGCCTTCTAAGCAATTCAGATAACTGCCTTCATTTCTGCTCTGTGAGCTAACCATAAAAAATGTTGAAATGAATTCTTTGGTGAATGCTGACTTCCTGATGCAGTCACTCTCTTTGACTGAAAGCTCGTCCTTTTGGACCTGGTGTTTGGTGTATGAGTTCAACACACTTAAAGCAAGTTCATTTTTAAATACTTGGCCGAACCTTTACAGAAGCAGAAACTTAATGCTGATTTTTTTTTTTTTTTTTTGGTGGTGGATTTTTGTTTTTGTATTTTCCTAGCTCCTCTATAGTGGTGGCATTTTGGCAAATTGTTCACTCATGCTATTATTGGCTATCATCTGTATAGTGTATACTTGCTGCACTTCACAAATAGTGTTCTAATTTTTACAGTAGATGGACTACCATAAGAAAAAATTTGTTTTGTTTTTTTTCTACCTTGTATGTGTGTTTAAAATGTTGTTTTCATGTTTTGTTAGTGATAAGTCATCCTTTTGCCTGAGGGAGATTAGAGGGTGGAGGGTGTGAGGATATAACTCTGGTAGCAGTTCTCCAGCAGGTTTGGTCTGCCTTCATTTAACTTTCCATCTGCAGCAACTTCTTTGTTTGCACTGCTTGATTGCTTCTTAGCTTTGAAGAAAAATGGAGGCATTGGTCTGTTTAACCTAGACTGTCAAACTAGTGGGTTTCTGTAAGGTACCAGCCCACATTGCCTCTCATTGCTTCAGCCTGCCTTTTTGGTGTCTACTGTGTATGTAAGCTTTTCCTCTGCACTTACCAAACCTTGCGTTCCCCTCAGCTGAGCAGCATCCACCCAATACCTGTATTTCAAATCCATAAATTTTTGTTAGTCAAGCTTCTGGGAAGAGTAGTTATTGAAATGGTTGAGGGTGACTAATTTGAAGATTAACTTATTTTTTGGTACCAAATTCCTCTGAGGATTTTGTGTAGGAAAACTATCAGCAGAGGCGTACAATTCAGAGATGTGAATAAACAGGGATGTAAGCACTGTTGAGCAGAGTACTTAAATGCTTCTACCTGCTTATGCCTCATTACACATTTGTAGCTAATTCTGCTTGTGTATTACAGATATCTACCCTGTTTCCTACTTATTTCCCGATTTTTTTAAAATTGTTTCCCTCTTCTCTATTGATACAGTTTCTGTGGTGACATCTGGTCTGACAGATCTTCTCTTTGCCTACCTTTTTAAAACACAGTGTCTTCCTAATGCTCCCAAGGAAGAGTTAAAATTGTCCCTATTAACATAATCTCAGTCTTGCCTAGATGTCCTCAAGTTAGTTGTACAGACCTGATCCTTTGAGTATAAAATTTAGAGACCTGGAAACTTCTTCAGTACTTTTTGATTCTCTTGCAACATCAAGGCTGCTTGCCATGTACAGTTTGTCCACTAACTTTCTAAAGTTTTGTAAGTGCTGGTGGTCTGGCACCTCTGCACTTAAGCAGGTAAGCTTTGTATACTCACAAAACAGTGCTGATGATAAAATACAACATCTGGTGATTAAATTCATCAGGGACTTGTCTTATGTCAGTTTACCTTGGGCTCTGGTATCTTTTGTTGATGCTAAAATGCTTGAAAAAACTTCCTTTGAACTGTGTAAGAAAAGCTTTGAAGAAAAGCTTCTCTTACAGAAAAGAGAGGCTTTTCTTTTAAGAAAAGCTCTGAAACTTTTCTGTAAGAAAGCTTTTGATTCTTCCTTAAAACAAGTCTTGGTAGGGAGAGTAGAAGTTTGTACATACAGAGAGGCATTTATATTGAGGCAATGTTCTTGCAGAATATTTGCTGAGGGGATGGTGTGTTAGTGTGCATGTGTGTCAGCTGGAGTGATTTTACTTAAATGGTGTCTTATAGTCCCTCTGTGCCAATTTTCTTGCCTCATCACTTCTTTGTTAATTCCTTGAATCAAGCCTGACTTCTAATGGGTGTGAAATCCTTAAAACCAAACAAAAAAAACAACTGATGAAAAGAGGTCCCTAGGTTAGCTAATCTATTAGCTCTCTTGTATGTTCAATATTGAAATATAAAACACACTTAGTACCCTGCAACACCTTTCCTTTTACTGTGACAGAGAGATATGTGAAAAGAAGCATGACTGTTCCTGTGAAGTTTCTTCCCTTAGTATAGCCACTCTTAGTAAGGTTACAGTGTCATTTTCTTTGCAAAAGTTGAAGTAATTGTCTTGCTTTGACTTTGTTCTTTATAGAAACAAGCTTTTTCCACAGGAGTGTCCCTAGCAGTCAGTGTGCACACCTCTAGTTCAGTGCTTCACAGCTGTTCTTGTTGCCAGTGTTTCACACAGTGGTGGTACCTGCATGCCGTGAGCCATGTGGGACTGGGACCCAGTGAGCATCTCTGTGCACAGAGATGGTCCTTGGCTTATAAAAAAAGGCATCCATAATGTTCTCAGGTGCAGCTTGTCAGGTTTGGAGAAAGCAGATCTGGAAGCATGGTAGGGATATGCTGGTTCCATAGGAATGTAGCTGAAGTGCTTGTAGTGTGAAGTGTAACAGAATTTGGTAGTAGCTCCCACTCCTGAGCACCACAGATAATAGTTCCGCCTCCTGGTTTTCAAAACCAGAAAAACTTTCAGGGAATACTGTAGCTTAATTTGAATTGAGAACGTTTTGAGATGCATCAGCTGAGGAAGGTGCCCCATTATTAATACAAGTCGTTTTGTTCTCCGTGCAGGTAGAAGCTGTCTTTTGAGATTCATGAAATGCTGGAGTAAATCAGTTTCTGGTGAAAACCTTGAAACTGTTCCACTGGTGTACCCTCTTATCTTTCTAAGAGACATGCATGCCTATTTAGTAAAATCTAGTGCCTTTAGTAGCACAGAAGAGAGAAAACATTAAACTTCAGTGATAAGAAATCTTTGACTTCCCCTTGGAAGTAACTGGGTATTCTGAAAACTCATGTGATTGGACACTTGACCGATAGTTATTCCATTTAAATTGGGAAATGGTGTAAATGGCCACAGAGTAACAAGCATTTATTAGCAAGTCGTTTTGTGAACCAAATACATAAATTCAGGTTACCTGTCTGCTTTTCTGGTTGCTTTTTTTTGAGAAAAATATTCCAATCAGTGTTCTCCTAAACATAGGTTGAAGTTACTGAACAAAATACTGACTCTTACAACCAGCTGTAGCAATTGGACTTGTAGTTGTTTTCTCTGTGTAATGTAAGATCTCACTGTGTACTTATCAGACAATCATGGTATAAGTAAAAAAGGTAAGATAACCCTTTTGGACCATATTCAGGTTTAAGTGGTGGAAAAAGAGGCAGATAATGACCTGCTGTAATCTGCTGAGTTACTACTTTGAAACAAAACCAAAAGGTTGCTATTCTGAAGAGCTCACTTGAAAAATCCAGCTGTAAAAGATAAAATTCTAATTTATTCCAAGTTATTCAAGGTTAAGTTCACACAAAACTTGTCTGGTGATTAATTTGAACTTCACAAGATTTTTGGTAAGGTTCTGCAGGTTCCTGTATGCGTGGGTTGGGTACTCTTATACTCCTTGCCCAGTTAGGAGGTAGAGGAAAGGTGGCAACTCTGAACTAAGAAAATTTAGAACTTGCCTCAGACTGTGTTTGGAGTGTGGACTGGTAGGGGACTATCTAGGATTGTGTTCTCTGCTTATCCAGGGAGTCATTTGCATCTTCCCCCCTTCCCTTACTGGACGATCTGTTTTTGAGAACTCTGAGTTAGTGACCATGTTCCATAAAAGCATCATCACTTCTGATGTGCATCTTCTCCCTTTTGTTTTGCTTACATATAATTTGCCTATAGAGGTTACTGTATCAATTTAGTAATTTGGAGAACACATGCATGATCAGATTTTATTTTTTAAATAAATCATTTTATCTTGTTACAAAGTCTTTTGTGAGGCAAACCCTCAAACAGTTAGTGCATTGTTTTTACTGATAGTACGTGATTATCACTTCTCCCCCTCTGTTTATCTCCTTACTTGTCAAATACAAAGTCCAGACTGATCCTAAGAATCATGACTAGTGAAGGATTTGGCACACCACCGTTTTCCATTCTCTGCATATATCAGTCTCATCTCTTTCTCATTGGAAACGAGTACCCTGGCTCTATGGTTGCTGCAGGAAAGTAAATAGATCTATTACTCTTTCCTGAACTGCAGTATGTAAGATACTGATTTGACTCCTAATTTGTAATGGCAAGTACTCTCTCACTTAGCTTGTGTGTATTCAGCACTGGAGGTGTATTTGCAAGATAAAATTATATGCCTTCTGGAAGGAGATCTAGATGTGGTGATTTAAAACTGAAGTACCTAGAGTTTTTTCCTGATTTAACACGATGGGGATTTGAGTCAAGTTCTCTGAGAAGGAACTGTGGTGTGCAATACCCGCCCCCCCCCCCGCCTTTCTTTTCTTTCTTTTAAAACATTTTAAAACTAGCATCTACAGAAGATGCTTCAAGAGATTCTTCCCAAAATTTTTTTCCATGTTCAGTGAATAAAACACTAGAAAACAGACTTCCAGGACACAGATGGTGCCAAAAATGGCACTTGCTGGCTCAGCAGGAAGGTAGCTGTTGAAGAGTTCCTACTTATCTTCTGTGGGCTTATTTCCTTCTTGGTTTGGATGGAGCAGATAAACAGATAGTGTTGATGAACTTGGTAACAAAAAAGGTAGACTAAAAGCCCAGCCTGTGAAGTGTGAACCTGTTGTGTGAGGAAAGAAAGCAAGAAAAATGCTGTGAATGTGTATTCCTAGCTTTGCTGTGAGACTTGCAGGTTGCTTTTGGGGACAGAAACGTGTGGGAAGGAAGGTCTGTTTTAGCTATTCCAAAGGCAAAAGGATGTTGCTAAACAGGGTTTGCTTTTCCTCACTTTTTGATGGAAGTGAAAAATGAAGTCTCGTAGTTATGCTGAGACTTCTGATGTTTCAGATTCCCCAAGCAGAAGTAGTAATGGAAAAGGATTTCTGGATCAGAGTTGCAAAGGGGCTTCACGTTCTGCATTGAGATTTGTCAATGCAAGAAAGCTTTGAGCCATCTTCACCCGTCTCCATGTTTTGTAGGAAAACTTCCAGTTTCTTTAAAAGAATGGAGACTGACTCTGACTGTGAGCAAATGTTTGTAAATTTTACAGCTCACATAACTGTCCTGAGGATCTGTAGTAGCTTGTGTCACTGCTTTGAATAAGACAACTAAACTGTGTGGGGTGGGTTGTTTGTTCTTTAAACTAGAGATGCAGTGTAGGAACTAACCTGCTTAAGATGCAGCTTATTTTAGAATACCAAGGATATGAAGAGGATAGGTGGAGAACTTATGGGTTTTAAGACAGGAAAAAAACCCATAAAACTATTGCAATTAAGAATAAGTTAGGATTATACAGAATAGATATTTCTCATAAAGCCAATATGTAAAGAGGAAAGGCAGGAATGATCTGGAGTTACAATGAAAAGAATTCTAGAAGTAAGGTGAATCAACAGTAAAGACGTTTAAAATATATTGATATACAGTCTTTCACCTCAAGCATCCTCCAAGAATCCCAACTTAATGTAGTGCTATAAAAATAATGTACAGCTATAAAAATGCTAGCAGAACACTAAGCGTGCACAAATCTGTTACTGGCTGCTAGGTATGGGAATCTGGTAGGGATCTTTGAGGAGGAAATAGAAAACAGTGTGCTACATTAGACACTAAGCTGTACTTTTTGCCAATTACTACTTGTCCTATTCAGCGGCTGAATGCAGAACATGTTTTTCTGTTCTCTGCAGCAGACTTTTCTATATTTGAAGACCTATGTTGCTTAGGGAGGGCTAAGAGGAGAGTTTAAGTTCTTTCAGTCTCTTCTCAGGACTCTTATTTCTAGGCTATTGATTGTCTGTTACCTGGGAATGTCCCATGAGGCTTTGCCAGAGTAGTTTCTGTAGTTTAGAATCACTTGGAGCTCTTGTCCTCTGGCATAATGTCACTTCATTCCAGGCTTGTGCCATCTTTAAATTTAATAAACACAAAGCTGATACTATACTAGATGGGATGGTCCCTGCAAACCCTATGAAATAGAGCCCTTTAGTCTGACAGTAGGCTGGTAATGACTTACCTGACAGTAATCACAAAGTCAACTTCTTGCCTGCTGTTTTACTGTTGTCAGTGTTTCCCTGGTAAGTCTGTTATAGGGGACAGTCTGAAAAGCCTTTTGAAGGGAGATTCCCGTTCCTTCCCCCATTAGTTCTGTTATAATGAGAAACTGGAGAGATTTATCAAGAATTATGCACATAAGACAAAGCTTGGATGTTGATCACCTGCTTATTTCCATTTCTAACTACAGGATAGAGGGTAAAGCAGCCTCTGGGGCAATGCAGAGGCTCAGAAAGGCACTGCTTCCTCTTGATCGTGGATCTATACATAGAGGACCATGGAGGGCTGCCTTTACTCCTCTTCTGCTAAAAAGAAAAGAGGGGATGATCTTTCCTTCCTTCCTATTATCTGACCTTGGACCCACACTCTGAATTAACTATTTTGCCTGAGCTGCACATATTTCCGTCATCTAGCTGGGCTTAGCTGCAGGTGAGGCAATCTGATATAGGGAAGAGACCATGTCTGGGGCAGACCACCCACTTTTGTACTTTGGAACACATACTGGCTTATGTTGGGGTTTAATTGCTTGGCTTAATTATAGGGAATGATATATACAGGTATATGTGAAGTAATAAACACCTGTTGCAGGTGTTTAAAAGACAGGGTGTGGGAGTGAAGGTCCTTGGATAAATGGGCAATATGTGTATTTCTCACTTGGAATGATTTATTCATACAAGTGTGTTGGTTACTGCACTGCTCATAATTGTCATACAGTTTTATAAAAAAGGGAAAAATCTAAAGAGTGAAGTTTAATTTTCTTTAAGAATTGGTCTTCAGTGTGTATTTAAATCAGGATCATACTAAAAGCAGTTGATAGTGATAGTTTTGTCAAACATCTGCCCGTGTAAGAGTTAATATCCTAGGAATCCCCACTGAGGATATTTTGGTGTTCTTTTATTGTAGTTGTAGGCTTAGAAAAGTAACATTGCATTAGTTAACACAATTTTTTCTCTAGGAAACTTGTATCATGGTAGTTTAAACAGTGAATAGAGAAGTTAAGAGGTGAGTTCAGGGCTCTGTTGTGCTAAGCACCTAGAAGATACAGAAGGTGGTCTTACAGCCACAGGATGCTATTCATAATGTTAATACTCTGTTTCAAAGAAATCTGAAGACTCACCAGGTCAGAGCTGGCTTGACTGACAGACTTTGGAGGAGTGAAAGTTGCACTTCTTCCTCCAGGTGGCCAAGGTAATAAGTTGAAAGAAGAGGAAGTAGAAGATTTTGGGCTGTGCTGCAGGAAATGTTGGGTGGTTGTTCACACGGCCGCTTTGGGTTGTATGGCAGAGGCAGGAGGGTTGACTGAGCAACTTTTGAAGAAGGTGTTGTGAAATGCCACAGCTTTTTGACCATAGTCTGAAGCAAACTGAGTAGTCCGGGGCATGATTTGTGAGATATTGTTAACCCTGTGGGGGAGGGGGGGCAACACAAGGAGTGGAGAGAAGCTTCCACTTAGGCCTGAGACTTTCAATCTGTTGTCTCATCTGAGCCACACAGCTTTGTGCTTCAGTGTATTGTCTACATATCTCTGTTGGAATATGAGCTGCTTCTGTCTGTGATGGGCTCTAATTGTCATAGCACAGAGAACTGGTGAGTTTTAAATGTTAAAAGTGGTCATTCCAACTTAGACATGCAGAATCTTTGTCTTTGGAGACTACATTTATGGCCCTATATCCTATTTCTCTTTCAAAATCAGTGGGAGAAATAGCCAAATGAAGGATCTAAAACAAAGGAATGGTTCTGTGCAACTGTTCGATTAAAAGCTTCTCCCCCCATCCAAATTTGTTCTGTCGTCCCATGTCTGAGATGAGGAAAATGTCTTTTCATTACTGGGTTTTGATCTGGATAAAGAAAAGCACAACATGTAATCCTTTAACTTTTCAGAAATATTCTAATACCTGTAACAGTTGTTAGTGTGCAACAATTTTGGTGTTGTCACCATGAGGTTGGTTGGCACTGTTAAAACAACGTGTTACTCACAAGCCTAGAATAATATAGTTACTTGTTTGCCCTGTCACTAACAGTGACTACAAAACTTGAGAAATTGTAACAAACACACAAAGTTTGCTTAGCTCAAAACACTTTTTTTGGAATCCAGCCACCAAATCTTACTTTTTATTTGTAATTCTCAAAAGGTGTCAGTGAAAACCTTTGTTCAAGGGCTCAGTTGCTAAAGTGTTGCATCCATTAGCTATGATTTTTTTTACTTAAGGAGTCGCTTTATTCATGATGCAACCTCTTTATCCAGCATTGTGATGTGTTTTTTCTTAGAGTTACAAAACCATTCAGGTTGGAAGGGATCTCAGGAGGTCTGTAGTCCAACTTTCTGTTCAAAGTAGCACTCTATTGAATTCAAGCCATATTGCTTAAAGTTTTGTCCAGTCTTGGAGACCTCTAGGAATGCAGTTCATCCAACCTCTCTGGGTGACCAATTCAAAGGACTAATTATCCTGTTGGTGAGAATTGTTTTCCTTATACCTGGTGAGAACATCTGTTGTATCAACTTAAACCTGTTGTCTCCTCCCATTCTACACCTCAGGGAAGAGCCTGGGTCTGTCTTCTCAATGACATCTGGGGCAGGCTGCTGCTGTGTTCCCCCCAAAGCTGCTTGTTCTTGGCTCACCAATCCCTTTTCCCTCAGGCTTTCCTCAATGGAGAGGTATTCCAGCCTCCAGCCATCTTGGTGGCCCTTCATTCCAGGTTCTCAATGGGTCTTTTGTACTGAAGGCCCCAAAACTAGATGAAGTATCTACGTATGATTGGTTATACCCTTAAACTCAACATCCATTAACTTTCCCCTGTCCATTGCCTGTGCTTCCTTTAATACAGCCCAGGTTGTGTTGACCTTCTTTGCTGCCAAGACACAGACATGGCTCTTACTCTGCTTGCTATCCAACACCACCCTTTTCAGCAGAGCTGCTCTCCAACCAGGCAGTCCTTAGCCTGCACTCATGTGTGGGGTGTTATTCCTTCCCCAGTGAAGGATTTTGCATTTATCCTTGTTAAATTTCATCAGGCTGCTGTTGACCCTGCCTAGGTCTCCCTGTGAGGCACCCCTGCCCTCTGGCATATTAACTGTTCCCCTCAGTTTGGTGACATCTGCAAACTTGAGAGTGTACTGCAACAACTCTTTCAGATCATTGAGATGGATGTTAAGTGTGACAGGCCCTGGGACAAAACACTTGTTATTGACCTCCAGGTAAACTGTGGCCAGGTAGGGTACTGTCCTCTGAGCCCAGCTGTTATTCAGTATAGCATTATTACTGAACATTAAGCTAGATGTGGAATCTCTGCAAGTCTGTCACCTATATGCATAGGAGAGGAAACATGCCTGGGAATTGTATTGCATCTCTGCAGATAGAACTTAGAGACTGTATGCCATTGTTGGCTAAATTTCCTTAAACCCAATGATAAATTAACACACTGTTCAAACCACCCTTAATTGAGACTGCTCAGAAGCAAAATAAGTAGCACCAACACACTGCTGCTTTCTTCATTTCACAGGTAATCGCATGATCTTGTTTCTCAGTGGTATGCTAATAGCATAAAAACTAAACTGCCAAGGGGCTACTTGGTGAAAACTGTACCTTCTGAAAACTTGCAGTCTGAGATTAGCAAGTTATTAAAAAAATCTCCAACTATGCTGTTGACCTATGAAATAGCATATTTTTTTATAAGAAAAATGTACTTATCTCTCTCAAAGCTATTGACATAGTTTGTCTTTCACATGGAAACTTATTGTTTCCTAGTTATTCAGGCTACCTGACATCTCAATCTTGCTCATTTAAGTTTTTCTGTGTGAAATAAGCAACCAGTAGTTTGTACTGGTGTTGGGTCTTCTGCTGAAGTGCTGGTTTTAGATGCTGGGAGTACAGCCTAACAATTCCAAATGAAATTGGATGTCCGTATCTCTGCTGTTGGCATGTACGAAGCTGCTGGTAAAGCTATGTGCTTTTATAAACAAGCATGTCCTTCAAGCGTTGTAAAATTAGTGTGATATAAATGTGATTAAGAAATGATTTACTTCTGTCCTGCTCTTAGTGAAGTTCTGAACTAATTTTAATTACCTGCCTTGAAAGAAGACATCACTAGCAGGGACTCCTGCATCAGACTTACCTGTTGTATAACTTGGAAAGAATTGAAGGAAATGCATAAATGAGTTGTTCTTTGGGCAGTAATAGGAGAAATGGTGTGAGCTCTTGTTCATGGTAGCCAAAGGAATAGAAAAATGTTAACTTCAAGGGGCCTCAATGATTCTTAATCTACTTAGTTTGTGCATGAGGAGCATAAAAGCAACACTGAGTCAAAAGAGATGTTAATGTATAGTCATGTCAGCCACCTTTGCTGTGCCTTAGGAATGGTACAGGAATGTGGGCAAGGATATAGTGATAATTCAGCAGAGCACTCTATTGGCTTTTGGCATTTTGCAACCCTGAAACCTACTAATAGTAGTTTGTATTTGTGAAATACAGTGAGTTTGAGAAATCAGTCTAAGTTTTCTGTGAGCATGTTCTTGAACCAGTGCAAACTTGTGGCATCCACAATATACTGCTGTGAAGTGGCATGGTTTTAGGGCATGTTGCAGGAAGAACCATCTCATTTCACATTGTTTGAACTTCTACCTACCTCCCAGCTCCTGTATTGGAAGAGTGGATAGCAGTAGAATAGTAATAGCTCTGTTACCTTTTCTCCCTTTTTATTTCCCTTATTATTTTAGTGACCTTTATTCCTCAGCTATTTCTTTTTCTTGCTGAAGAGCTATAGCCTGCTGAGTTGTTTTTGGAAGCTCTTTCCCATTCTTTGATTATCTTTGTCCATTCATGGAAGTTTTAAATGATGTGGACTTGAGGACTGAAATCTGCACACAGTTATATCATTCATTTTAGGTTATTTCATTTTATGAAGGTAGTTGCTGTCAGAGGCATCTGTGTATGCCTTGGGTTTTGCTCCTTTAAACAAAAAAGAGCTGCCATAAAATTAGTGGAAAGCTAATCACTGAAATGGGGTTTGCTCCTTATGTCTCAAGAGATCAGCAGCCTTTTCTTTTTTATGATGGCCATGGGAAAAATCGGCATTATCAGTAGTGCAAATCCTCCTCTGGGCATGCTGCTGGTTGCCAGGAAATGTTACATTTGAATCATATGCATACCACATGTTGACCTAAGTTTATGCAAGTGGCTCTTGTGTGGAGGGAGGGAAACAAAATGTGATTATTTTCAAGGGGCTGGCTAGTTCCAGTTCAATTGATTATATAAAGCAATGGTAGTCAGCACATCTCTTCTCAGAGCTGTGCTTTTAGGTGTGTGGGACTTCTGTCTTACTTGCTGGCCGAGTACAAACTGGCTCTCAGGCTACCTCTCCAGTGAGCAAGTCTGCTATGGTGCTGCTCCTGATACAAGCCTTCTACTTCATTTCTATGTGTACAAGCACCCTGCTGCATTACCTATATGTTCCCTCCCACAGTGAGTGTTTTGGTTGTAGTCTTGAACTTGACCATTCAGGACTGAGGCTCCATCTGCATCTCTTTTTGCATCTCCTGCTTGCTTTCATCTAGCGATACAGAAAAATCTTGAGTTATTTCTTGGATGAGTACAGGAAAGGAACAAAATGAGCTCAGCTGCAGAGGAGACACATGACCAAAAGGCAAGCAGCGAAGCTGTTGTACCAAGCAAGGGGTAAATGCCACAGGCTTATGGGAAGGCAAGAGATACCAACACAATCTGCACCTGCATGCTGCTATTTTATCCAGCCTACTAATGCTCAGTCCAAAAGCCTGGATGCTGCAGGGGTTCAGGTGGCTGGCTGCTGGGCTGAGACCCTGAAAAGCAGCAATGAGGACATGAAAAATACGTAGGAGATCTTTAGGATGTATGTGAACACCAACTGAGCTAAATCTGCTGAGCAGGGGGAAGAGAGTGAAGTTCTGTTAATGTTTTTGTGTTATTCTAAAGCCTGAAGCTTTCTCTGATCCCATGTCCCAAACTGGTAGCCAAGTACATGTGGGCAGCAAAAGAAGGGAATGTAACTTGAAAGAGCTCCCTTATTTTCAGACACTGAGTGTTGTGGCAGTCAAAAGGGGTGACATGACTAAAAGCCATCAAAACCACTTCCAAGCACATGCCTTTTAGTGAGGCAAATGAGCAGGATTTTTAGAATATATTGCAAACAGGAAATCACTCTGAAAACTGTAACCCACCATTAACTTGCAGGGGGAAAGGAAGATAGATTAAAACTATCCTTGCAAATAGTCACTTTGTTATAAAGCCTGATAGGGGATTGAATGCATATGTAAGAAATTAATTGAAATCAACATTTCTTGGTACACCTTTTATTAGGTGTTGAGTTTTTTTTTTTTT
>VYXB01002029.1:41146-117346 GCA_013397135.1 Pachyramphus minor | reverse complement strand
TGCTGGCAACAGTAATTTTACACACTGTGCTGTCTCTATTTACTGCCCTAAGAACAGTGCAATGTGCAGACCAGTCACAGCAGCCAAGGCCATATGAAGCTGTTAAAGCAACGCTGTCATTGTCTGTCCGCATCTTGTACCATCCACTCTTGCCTTCCAGCCTGTATAACACTGGATTTAGTTGTCACAGGTAGTTGCTGTTGGAGTATGTGTAGTCTGAGGACCATTCTGATCAGCACACAACACTTAAATGTTTCATTATCCACTGGAGTTTAAAAAGAAAATAGTAAAGATACTTTTCAATATCCTATGTAAAGTTTCCTATAACAGAACTTAAGGTAGTATGTCATACTCATGAAAACAGATGATTAAGTTGGTGCAGTTGAAGATTTTCTGTGCAAATAGAAAATTCCTGTAAACTGATTTAGGTTATTTTTGTTTTTCTTAAAAGTCCTGACTTCAGTCCTCATAACAGCTGAATGACTTCTTCCACTAGAGCTCTGGAGAGCACGTGGCAGCTAATCTTGATATCTGTGTTCAGAATGAGCAGAGCACACCATGGGCTATTAATTAGTACCTGCTCTGGTATTTCTGTTTCTTGCAAATATATTGAGGATGCTGTGAATCACACACTTACTAAATTGTAAGGTTTTATGGTGGGATAGGCATGGACATAACTTTAAGAAACAAAGCAACTTTTGTTTACGAAAACACTTTTGTAACCTTAGGCAGAATGCTGCTGTCTGGCTTATACCTTTGTCTTGTTAAAATCTTATTTTATTGTTGTGTTTATTGCCATGTTTCAGGCAGCTCAGTGCTTCATAGTTGTTCTGTTCATTTACATGATTCATCTGATTCAGCTGGTGAGAGTTTGGTGCTCTGACCTTGCTGCTAGCCAAAGATTTTTTTTTTTTTTTAAATTGCTTGTAGATGGCCTAAGCACAGCTCTTGTGCCACTAGAGTGGGGGGAGAAGGAATTGATATTCAGTTTTCTGGAATTGTGCATTTTCTAGTCCTTGTTGACTTGCTCACTGCATAGCTTATTATCTAAGTGTAAGAGTACTACGTGAGTCTGCCGGTGCCTCACAGTAAAGAATTTGCTTGGAACTATTCAGAAGATATTTCAAATAAAGGACATTTGCTACTGAAAAATGCAACAGACTTGCCTGTGAGAGTGGCTAAAGATGGTTGTGGGTATATAGGTATTAATTGAAAGCAGAGGGTCAAATATTATATGTACTGCTAACATCTTGGATGTCTGATAATTATTTTTATTAATGAACAAGACTGACTTTACAGTATTATTGTCTGTGGTCTAAATTTGGGAGTACTGAATAACATTAGAAATGGTGGCCAAAATGATAAGGCTTCTTGCTTCCTTTAGATGACTCTGAACAGGCTTTCATCCACAGATGAAAGATTTTTATGGGATTTTTTTGAACAGCTGATGCTAGAGGTACTGAAAAGTTTGAAAATTAGTCATATGTAGAACCTAAAATAGAAAACCACTGGGGAATGCCAGACCTTTGATAACAGTTGAGGTTTAAGAAATTTTTTGCAGACCCTTTATCCTTCTTGCCTATCTGAAATATTTACTTTTCAGTTGAAAGAAATTAATGTAGTCCATTTGTTCTCAGTTTACTGCTTAGCCCCTCTTCAGGATTTTGATTGCTTTGCAGCCATTTCCTTCCGATAGCATCAAGCTCAGGGACTGTGCCAGGAGCCTTAATGCTACCCCAGTGAGTCACCTGGTAAAACCGAAGCAGTCCCATGTGATTACTCACACACAAGATTTGGGCTCATCTGTCTGTAAATAAGCAAGTGCTTGTCTACCTTGTTTTTCCTGTAAACTGCTGAAGTAGTGAAAGTGATTTCTAGGCATGTGCCCTTGACACACAATGCTAAAAATAGGGCAGTTTGACATTGCTACAAACTCAGACTTCCTAGTTGTCTCAAAGTCACTCCCCTATTTAAACAAGTATTTGAATGGGCATGTTTTCACGCATGTTCTGGGGTGGTTTTGTGTTCTACTCTAACATTAAGAGCTTTCAAATTTATTTTTTCTGTACAGGAACAAAGTTAGGCAGCATATCTGTTTGTAATGCTCTCAGTAAGTTATTATAATCTCAGTGGAAGAGAGCAGAGGTAGGTTTTGGTCTTTTTAAGGCATCTGTGCTCTTTCTTTGACATTTCCTTTTCCGAGTATTTTAGGCACTTATTTGTAAAGTCACATCATTCTTTTTTGCTGGTTGTTGTCGCCGTTATTGAAACTACTTCAGATGTGGTTGACACCTTGTTAGAAGAATAATCAGTTATATTAGCCAAAGCTTGTCTGTTTTTATGACTGTGCTTTTGTCACACCTTTCTTCCAAAAAAGCTGAACTAGTTAAGCCCCTTATAGCATTTCACGCTGTGTTTTATCAGTGTGACGCTATGCACACCATGTGAGGGTTGCCGTACCTCCCTCGGATGTGTTCCGTGAAACTGGTGCCTTGGACCCATGTGCTGTGCTGTGGTACCATGTGGCGTTTCCCCTGGTTGTGCAGGAAGCAGCTCCTCAGCACAGTCTGGGACTGGTTGAAACACAAAGCCTGCATCGGAGCCTGAACCTGGGAGGCAACTCCCAGGAGTAGGAGGTGCTGGGAGTAGGAAGGGGGATGTTTGGAGCTGGGTATGTGAGGCCTGGGGGAAGGGGAAGAGAGATTTATTTTAACTAACCGTAAGCTTAATGTAGCTTCCTTCCTTGCTTCCTTTGCCCCCTGCTTTACCTTTACGGTAAGTGCATACAATAGTCTGTGTGGCTTTATCTCTGCTGCCCAGAAGAAATGTGTGTTTTTGCCCCAGATTGAGCCCCCAGCACGCCTGTGACATGGTGTGACAGTGGTGTGAGGATGGCACAAGCAAGGGCAGGCTTTGGGCAAGGCAGAGCACTGCAGGGTGGTCGCTGTGTGGGCGAGGACTTGGTGTTCACCCCCCAGCCCAGGGAGAGGAAACATGTTGATCTGGCAGCCCTGAAAACTTTGAGGCAGTGGAAACGTGGTGGGTGGGGTGCGGGATAGAGTGGGATAAACTGAGTAAGCAGCACGCATGGGCCCAGGACTGCCTGTGAAAGTGTGGGAGATGGGAGCAAGCTCTGTTTTTGGCAGGGCCTTGCTTTACTAGGCTGGTGCTGTTGTTGCTGATGGGAGAGCAGTGGTGGATCTCGTGGCCTTCTAACATTGTCCTGCTGTTCAACCTCGTGTCTCCTTGATACCTTGTAACCTGCTTATAGCTCAGCAGATCCATTGCTTGAAATGGAGAAATACCTTGTGCCTCCTTGTGCACTCTCACATGAATATCCACAGGCTCAAGACTTCCCTCAGTCTTCTCTCGTTACTGGTCTTTTAGTTGTTTTAGTTGAGTCTTTTAGTTGTTTCTTGGAGATCATGTCTTGTGGGCTTTGGAGAGTTCTTCTTGTGCTGCGGATTCCTTTAAAGAAGTTCATATGTTCCTTCAAGTGGTGGCATATGGAGAGCAAACAGGGCTATGGGGAAAGACCCAAATGGGACTAGCCAGGTAGAGGGAAGAGCCATTGCAGGTTCATGCTGTTTCATGGGAAATAGCATTTGCAGGGAGTCTTGTCTCTTCAGATATAATCTGGCTTGTGCCAAAAGGGTTGCCCTTGCAAATAGAATAGTTCTCAGGGATATACCGACCTTTAGTGTTGTACAGAATTCCTTGACACTCATATCCATCAAACTTTTGAGTGACGTTCACTTTAAAACAATCGGAGATCCTTGAGAAAATGAATGTTTAGTCTCTGTACTTCATCACTCTCTATTGCTTTAGAAGCAGAACTGACGAGTTCGCAAGCTGCGATTAGTTTCTTTCCCAGCTTGAACCACTATAAAGTACAAGTTACACAGCATTAAAAGACAGAGACCAGACTATAAAGCAGTACAAATTAAGCTGTGCATTTCTAAATCATGAATAATTCTGAAAACCTTGTTGTATGAGAGAAATGCATGCCCCTGCATTTTTGAATCAGATGCAGAAATGTCATATGGTTGAGACAAAGAAAAGGGGAGGAACGTGACTCATGATGCATGAAAATATATAACTCGCTGCAGTCTTTCACAGCTCATAAGCAACAATCTAAAAGGAGAAGAAACACAACTTTAAAAAAAAAATAAATCTGTGGGTGAAAGGTCTTCTGTTGGGACCCAACAGGTTGACACCCTTGCTGGGGTGGCTGTACAGCTGCTTTGTAAGCAGCAGCTGGGCTGACTCAGTGAGTTTTGGGGCCAGCCACCCTCTCCAGCCTCTCGACCCAATGTCACTGTCTGCCATAGCTCTTGGCATTGGGACCCCCCGGCTTGGCTGGAGCTGCAGCATGGAGCTGCGGTGCAGGAGAACATGGGTTGCTACTGGTGAAGCTGCAGGCACATGTCTGACTTTTGCCTTAGACTTTCTCCCTTCTCTCTCGGTTGCAAGGGATGCATTCTTGCTTCTCATGTGCCCACTTTGCTCTGAGGTGTGTGGGCAAAATGAAGCTCTGCCTGCCACAGCCAGTACCAGGTGTTCCTGCGTGGGAAGCCTGGGGGTCTGGTTTTGCTCGTATGTGCTGGGAGTGCAGCCTCCTCGGCACGGATGAGCCTTGCAGGGCATGAGCTCATTCTCATGACACTTCACACAGCTGCATGAGGCTGAACTGCTCTATCTTGTCGCCAGCTTTGCGGTCTTCTGAGCTTTTCTGGGGAAGTTATTGTTGTAAACAGGCATGTGCTTCACATATATGGTTTTGTGCTGGTGTTTTTAATGAGGGAAGAACACCACGCGCTGCACCAGTAACGTGCGTTGCAGTCGTTGTACAGATGGCCATATCCTCACGTGGTCTGGTTCATACCAGATTTACAACTGCGTGTTCATTATTAGACTTGGAGCTGTGCGCAAGTGCTGTTCGTAGAGTTGCCTGTGTGTTTAAAGGTTGCACAGATACAATTCTTCTTGGTGATACCTAGTAGAGAACTGTGCAGCTTTCTTTATTTAGCAGCTGACAGGTGAACAAAATAAATCCCAATATACCTGTTGTGAAGTACTGTTTCCTAAAGCCGAATAAGTAAGATTGGACTCCTTTTGAGGATCTGGAATATTTACTGTCTCTACTGGGAATGTAGGGGTGCTGAGCTTTTCTGCTGGCTTGTTTTGGATTAAGGAATCTAAGTTTTTACATCCAAGTTGGAAAGCTGCACTTTTTTTGATCTGATTAGTGGTTTGTAACCACTGTTACAGCACAACTTATACTTGTCATGGGGTAATTTAGAGGCATACACAATGGAGCATTTATTCAGTTTTATTATTATTGGACAGTGTGAAGAGGTGATTGTATTCTACATGAGAAAACAGAATATTTCAGCCTCTCCATGCATAATTTACCACTTGGAATTTTGTAATTATGGTTCTAGTCAAGCTTGCAGTTGGTAACTCCAGAACTTGAACGATTTGTCTTCTCTCTAATGGTTAGAAAATGAATGTTTAATTGAAAGGTTTAGAGTGAGTGTCTGCTCTTTCCTCATGATGTAACAGATGAAGGATAGACATACAGATAGTTTCCTGCCTGGTATTCTCATAGCTCTTCTTGCAGGCTATGTGCTGGTGATGTGTACTTGCATATTGCAACTAAAGCTTTTTAAAGCTGGGATTACAAGATTTTCTTAAACTTTTTAAAGCAAATTTAATAATAACTTTATTTTCCAAAGCTGATTATGGTTAAGCATTAATGGATTTTGTAGTTTGTGCTATTGTATTTTGGTATACCTCTGTTACAAACTCAGGTTGTTGCCTGTTGTGTTCATGGCATAAGTGGTAACGGTGTTGATGCTTCCTGTTCTGCAGTACTCTTGAGTGCTAAGCTTTTTGTGGTCAATCCCCATTGCCAGATTTATAGACTCCTAAAAAAAAAAAGGGGCAAAAAACTAAATGCAAAAACCCTTCAACCTACAAACCAGTAACCCGAACCTTCTCTGTCCTTTACTACTTACAGCTGTGGTCAGCTCTATGTAACCTTAGCATTCACCCAGCCTAGAGCTTTGTTTTCCCTTCTTCAAACTGCTGCACACCTGCTTGATACTACTTCTACAATGCTCTTCATTTCCATTTAAGAGTGCAATAGAAAGTAGATTTGGAAAAAATAAATGGGAGAAAAAGTAAGTTCTTATAATACTGCTTTTTTTCCTTTCATATTTTGTATTTTAAAGGGCTAGTGTGTTTACACAGATGTACGTGTTTGCTCCCCCAGTATATGAGCTATATAATAGATGGATGCTGATGTTTTGTGCTCATGCACTCATGTACAGATTATATATTAACAAATCATGTTTTGCCTTACAACCCCGTTTCTGTCTTTTGATGCTGCATAACTTGCTCTTCATAGTTGGCTTACGCTGAGAATGAAACTAAGGAGCTTGCAAACACCTTGGTACTGTTTCTAAAGCAATAGAGAATGATGAAATGCCGAGTCTAAACATTCACTTTCTGAAGTATCTTGGATGATATAAAAGTTAAATTTATTCAGTGATTTGATGAATGCAGGCTTACCCTAAACCAGTTACTGATGTATCAAATTCTATTTGTAGAGGTAAGAGTTTTAGCAGATGATATTTTCCCAGTGCCAAGTGGAATGGCTGTAGGTATTTCCTCTTATTTCACACTACCATCATCTTTGAGGTGAACATCCACTTCTCAGCTACTTCTGTCACATTAGTTTCTTTAGCCAAGTCCCTCTGGAGCTCTAGGTTTGCTCTTTATGTGCCATTGGGAGAAGTATGTGGATCACTTTGAAGGCATCTCCAGCAGGACAAGTAAAACCTACCTCCAAGGAAGACCTAAGGTTGTTAAGTATTTTTGCTGCCCTCTGTGAAGATGAAAGTCTTCAAATGCATAAAATCTTTTATTACCTGCTGTGAAATGGTAGAAGTTTTAGTAAGTATAAAGTCTGTGGTGATATGGGAATGGTGTCTGTAGTGGTGAGTGTCTAAAAGTCATCTGTTCTCCAGTGCTACAGACTCAAACATTGGCTTGAAATTCCTCGGGTATAGCTGATTGTACCTTATGCTGGGTAAAATGACTTGTTTAGACCTTTAATAGCTCTAGTAATGGTGTTTCATATAGCTGTTTTCAGAATTTGGGGGCCACAGCAAAAGTCAAAGCCAACTTCAGTCAAGAATCTGATTTATCAGACCAGCCGTGGTTCTGACACCAGATAACTGTGCTGTCATGAGGCAGGTTGTAGTCCTGGTCTTCAGCTGCAGTTCTACTGTGTCATGAACAGTGGTGGTTGAATTGAGTGGATTTCAGCAGATACAGAAGGTCATTGAAAGCTCTTGAACTCTGATTCAATAACCTTTGTATGTAACTTCCAGTGTGTTCATATTGACATTGTCCTCTTTGAAATAGTGTCTGTGTGGGGAAAACACCACAGAAGCCTCAATAATAAGATAAGGGAACATATGTACAGGGTGTGTACGTGTACAGGGTTCAGGGCTCAGAGTACAGGGCTTTTGTCTCACAGTAAGATGCACAAGAAGCCTGCCAGTGCATGGAGCTATTGTACACCTTTTCCTAAATTAGTAATTTTTGGTGTTTCTATCATATTTTAAAACTGTCTCAGCTGTTGACGTGAGATCTAGTCATGTATTTCTGTGTTTTACCCGAGGAGTACTTGGTTTTTAATACCTTTAGGAGGTCAGCTTGAACTGAATTTATCCTAATAAACACATAATGCTATGACAAGATGCCGAATTTAGTAAACAATATTCCATATGTCCTACCTGACTTTGGGATGTCACTTTTTAAATGAACTAAATGTGAGTCAAGTGACCATTATTCACTCAATGCTGCTGCTGTGCAGGGCTCTTTGAGGTGTGTGTGCTTTGTACACATCCCACAACCTATACTTCAACACCTGAAGCAGTTTCTCTTACCAGCCTGCTCTTCCATGCTGAGTCCTGCTATCCTGCAAGTGGGAGGGGTATAAATGAATATGTATAGTATGTTGTGTGTGTAGATATGCATTTGTACACAGTGCATATGCTATTTAAACTCCTAGAAAAAGTATAGAGTCAGCTGCATGTATTCAAGCACAAGCAGCTGTAATCCACATCTGTAGCGGTGGTAGTGAAGACCTATGCAGGAGTGCAGAGAGAGATGGGGAGCTGGACCACTTCTGTGAACAAATTCTTTAAATTATCCTGAGGATGGATTTTCTAAGACTTATGTCTGTCAACTGCAGAAAACCAGTCTGAATGTTTTTTGTAAGAGGTTTCTAGGAGAATGTGCTAACATGGTTAGTATGACAAGTATCTTCACTGTCTTCATATTCTTCTTGTTAAAGGCTGCCTTTAGCATTTCTCCTGTGATGAAAAGCCAGCTGAAAGCATTGGTACCTACACTGTAACAAGAAACAGATGAGAGGAAGTGGGTAATGCTTATTTGTTGGCTTTTTTAAAAAATTAAAGACTGATTATTTATGTAGCACGTAATCACGGAGGCAGTCAGAGTGCAGATAAATCAGGCTTCCTTTTCCCAGAATTTGGACAGAGATCTCTTGAGTTATTATTTCCTGATTTCTTGTCTGAAGGTATAAAAATACCATAAGCACTGACGTTTTTAATGGGAGTTTTAACACAGCCCAAACAGTGAGGAACATAATCTTATACAGACATCATTCTTCAGAGATTTAGGTTCTCTATTAGTGGCATGTGCACATTTCTTCTTTAGTGAGATATTAGGGAAAAAAGAACTTATTGAGGTAACTTTTGCTTTTCTGCTTAAAAAAAAAAAAGGGATAAAAAAGGTAAGGGTGGGGTGGAAGAGCAGAGGAATGAATGATTTCTGATTCCCCCCTGGAAAGGCCACTGCTACCTTTTGAGCTTCTTGATACTGCTTGGTTGTCTCAGATCCCTTCATATGTGATCCCCTGCTCTTCTTGTAAATGTACTGAAGGAAAACTTGTGTCCTTGAGTTTTAGGCAAAACTCACAGGAGAAAAAACAAAAAAGCACTCCAAGTTAGCATTGAGGTGACTTCAAGGGAATGATGAATGAGAGTGGAGCAGTTGGTCCCTCAGTCCAGAAAGTCTGGTCTTTTTCCCATCTGGAAATAAGTTGCTGACATCTCAGTGGATGGCTGTTCTTGTGATGATTCTCCTGAAAGGGTCAAGGAAAAAAAATCCGGGCAAACCAAAAGTGAAATCTGTCTTGTCTGTCTCTGAGCATGCAGAAATGAACATAAATTGAACACTTCTATAAGTTTAGCATAAAAAGACTCCAGTTGACTGAAATTGGGTGTCTGAGACTCTGTACCTGAATAGCTGCCAGAAAAAGGTGGGTCCAAGGTAATTTTTAAAAGTTAAGTTTATCTGTGATAGGGCCTAGTGTACACTTCAGGAGCTGCTCTGTGATAGCCACTGCTGATAGAGGTTAAGGGGTGCCCTGCATTGTATTGGTGGGAGACAATGCAAGGAATGAAACTTGTATGTTTCCTGGTCACCTTCTATTCATATTTTCAGAGCGTTAACCCTGAGGTGGTTCCTTTATCATATTGGAAATCACAAGAGCCTTTATTAAAGGTAAAGGGGACACACCCTGTGCATGTTTTAGTGTGCAGAGGCAAAGTGTTTCTGCCTTAACTGTGTTTTTGTTCCTGAACACCCCAGAACCCAGGCTGGAGGGTGACAAAACCCAAAGTCTGGGTTGGGTTCCCCCCACCCTTCTTTGAGGAAAAGCCAATATAATAACCAAAATATAGTTAACTGTCTGTCGCTTTCTTGTGAAAGTGCACTGTTGCGGATAAGGTTACGTGCAGAAATCTTCCTGCATGCTAGTTGGGAATAGCAGCAGATAACTTGGAGCCTGCAGCTAAGATGAGTATGTTGGAGTGTCTGTTTACAAATCAAATATCGGCCTGGCATGGCCTACCCTGGCAGCAGAGCTGTGTGAGCACTAAAATTAAAGAGGAGGCTGGAAAGGGAGACATTCCTCATGTTCTGGGCTGGTCTCATTGGTTCAGTAGCATGCACCACTACTGTGCTGCTGGCATGGTAGCCAGCACAACTACAGTAGCACATTGTGCACTGGTGGGTAAGAGCTCAACAATAAGGGACTGGAAAAGACCACTTTCCATAGAGAGGTTTTTAGAAGGCTGAATATTACCAAAATAATTTCACAAAGCTGTATAATCTGAAAAGCAACTGAAGTGACTGCCCTTGATCTGCTGCCAGACCTCATGGGGTATTGCTTTCCACAGGCTGCTGCAGCACACTTAGCCATGTTACCCCATCCCATAATTTTTTTTTTCTGCCATAGCTGAGCTTACTATTTATGCTGGTTTGAAAATTAAGCATGCTCTCAAGTAAGCAGAGGGAAAAGTGATTTTACTGTTGCTATGTGGAAGAATGGCCAAATACTCCCATGTATTTTTGGGGTGGTATAGAGTGTTTAGACTTCAAATTCTAGCCAAGGGTGTTCAGGTTTCTAAGCTTGCCTCTGTGCCTGGCAGCAGTTCTTCTTGTGTTGTCAGTCCTGCTGCCAGAGACGTTGTGATGTCCTGGAGGGGACAATATGGCAGCCTCTTAATCTGAACCTCTCAGATATGCTTAAAGTAAAAGACCTTAAATGTTGGTAAAAGGTCCCCGATGGGTAGAACACTTTCTTTTTTGAAGTTTAAAAAAAAATAAAAATGAGATGCCCTCAGTGTCTCCTCCTGCCTTGCAGTTTGAAGCAGTAAGTCAGCAGAAAGGTGCCATTTGTAGTGCTTCCATGAACTGTGCTGGTGGAGAAGTCTGTTCTCCACATTCAGTGTCCATGTTTTATTTAGAGCTTCTGACACATTCTCATTGCTTATTGGGAATTTTGCTCTCTAGTTTCTGCTTTGGGGTTCTGTTTGGTTTTTTTGGCGTTATAACTATTTCTCATCTCTTCTGGGGTGCTGTGCTGTATGTGACTAGTGTTCATTATTCATAATTTAAGAATGTGTCTTTATAGTAGAATATGTGCAACAGGCCCAGCTTTATTCAGTTGACTCATGTCTGAAGACCATCTTGGAGCATCTCTATGCTGAGCACAGTCCTGCCATGCTTTCTTAGAGGGTCTCTGTCATACTTTTGATTTTCTCCTTTTCAAGTGTCTGGTTGATGAAAATCATGTCATCAGTGTAGTCTCATGCTTTCTGGCTTCAAGGCTTCTTGTATATGACTGCTTCTGCATGCCAAGCTGTTTCCATCTCCCTGAAACCAAGCATGGGCGGGGGTGTGTGTGTGTGTGTGTGATGGTATGTGGTTGTAAGGGAGTGTGCATTAGGTGATTTCTGAAGCTTCTGCTACTGAGTGCCTTCACCTCTCTTTTGTGTTCGTCCTATGTTCCCTTGCACTCAGAAGCTGGTTTTGAGTGGTCAATGACCTGCGATGCTGATGTTTCTATCTGCTCCCTTCTCTGATCTGGTTGTGATGCTGCTTATCCCTAAAGTCTGTTGTACAGATTTTTTTTTTTTTGAGAGCTTTTATGATGCCCCTCATGTTTTACAAGCATCTCTAGTATTTATTACTTCTATGATAGCTGGAGACTTCACCAATGTCCTTTTCTGCAAGGCATAGATCATGTTTCCTGTGAAATCTTTGCTGAACACTCCTGCCTCACTCTTCACCTCCATCCCCAGAAGGCTGGGCAATAGCTGCGCCTCGGGTCCTTGGATCCATTCCTGACCTCCCCAGCCTCCCAGCCAGCTTACACTTCCTTCAGCAATTGGGCTACCTACTCTTTATTTTGAGACCCGGAAACCCATTGCCTGCACCTGGAAGCTCTTTAGGCCACCCTGTTTTTTTGCTACTTGTTACACACAGCTGCTGATCTAATGTGAGAGGTGAATGCCGCTAATGGTTGGAAATAAAATTTTTACCTGCTCTAGCAGTCTCCGACTGCTGCTCTCAGCATCTACTTGCTATGCTCGGCTCCAAGTAGCATGTTTCATTCTCATCCAGATGCCATGAGCAGGGATTTAAGAGCTGTGGCTCCCTAAATATTCAACAGGCGAATAACCAAGATTTCTTAGTTCCTCTTACACCGCCTCCTCTTTCTTTCCATGTCAATAGCAAAGCACTGAAGTACTCTTTCCCTCTGTGCCTAAAAATCTAGTTCCCCTTCTGTTGGGCTGAGTATTTAGCTATGAATCAGTGAAAAATCAGAATGAAGTGTGCATTCATACAGGCGTATACTGGGGATTTACACTCCCACTTCCCTTATTTTAAACAGTGCTGGCTTTTTAAATGTCAAAAAATTTAAATTTTAAGCTTAAGAAGAGGGAGTTATTTTGACAAGGGAAGATAGTTTATTGTACAGTAAATGTGAAACTTGTAAATGGCATACAACTTCTCCATGCTTTGTGGTATTCTTCACCTTTACTCTTAATTTATTACCTCTATGGATGGTTTTGATTAATGTTCAGGGGACTATTGCTGTAGAGAGTTAAAGGACTTTTAGCAGAGGACAGCTTGTGCAGCTACTTATGGAACAACAGTGAAACACGACTAGAGCCACTTATTCAAATACTTGCAGTGCCTGATTCAGTGCATAAGAAAGAGTTTGCATCCAAATTAAGTGTCCAGGTTTCCGTAAAATAGCAGGTTTTTGTTGGTTTTTCTCAAAACCAGGAGTATCAGTCTAGCATCTGATGTTACCGAAGTGTTCAGATGTTGGCACAAGGATGACTTTAGCAAAGAACAGATCTGCTGGTTTTTTTAGCTGCAGGAGGCTGGTGTGTTCAGCAGAGAGGATTAGTTGAATTTAAAATTTAGGTACAAAATACAAGACAGAGACTTGAGTCTAAACTTTCCTGTAGGACCACTGAAGCCTGTAAGAGTAGAGCACAGCCTTTGTTGTGCTGTATTTGATTTCTTCTGCTTTTCATAGTTAAGTCTGAGGAATAGCAGACGATTGATGATTTTCTGGGCAAACAATTCCTTTTGAATAAAGGAACAACAAACAACCCAAAACCATATATCGTCTATGTTATTTAGTATTCCCTCTTTCCTCTATGAATTCCAATGCTTGTGAGGAATGAGGGTATTTTGGTTTTCAGGTCTGTACAACTGCAGAGTAACAACTACTGTAGAGTGAGTGCAACGGTGTAAACTTGCTTCCTTCGTGATTGCATCTTTCATTTTCCCTTTATAAGAACGAAAAAAATATTCTAGTTTTATTAATGATGAGGCTGAACAATAAACTTCAGAGTTGAGATGTTGCTGGTGACTGAATGCATCCTGCAAGGCTGAAAACGGAAAACTCTTTCACCTCTTTATAGAGTAGAGGGCTCTGAATGCAAGTAGATGGAAACAGATCACTCTTAGACTTTAGGTGTAATTAACTCATTTAGCTATGACCATTCTCCTTGAATTGTTCCAGTCATCTTACTTGTCATTCGACTCTCCTTCAAAACTGACTCTTGAAAGTAATTTATAGTCTATGAGCTGTCAGTTAGCACTTAGCATTCACACTCTGAATTGTTTTGTTTGGGTATATATAGGTCAAATTGTATTAGCATAGTGCATTGCTTGCAATCTTAATTTCTGCTTTAGATAATTGCATTCAAAAGTTTGTGGCTATTTGTAAACATACTCTTAAACCTTAGCTTTCAGATTAGAGCATGAGTTGGCCTTAATGCTGGGATTCTTTAAGGTAGACTTGGAAATCTCATGGATCTCAGTAAATCTGTATTTAACAGAATTTCGCAGTAACATCCCTTTAGCTTTAAGGGAGGTTTGAGTAACTTAGTTTTGAGTGTTTTAAAATACATTTTTTTCATTTGTATTACTATCTGAATAGTTAGGTAGCTGCTAGATATTGTGTTTTACTAGAGAAATTTTCTGCACTCAAAATTCCTGTTTCCCCTTTGCTCCAAGGTTCATGTTTTTGCAGTCTGAAGGCTTTGACAGCACGTAGCTGTTGTTGTTTGCAAAGCTGTCACCTCTATGGTAGCACTGTGGAGACCTTTATTCCAATTCAATTCTGCAGATGAAGTAACTCAAGCACTTGAACGTGGGATACCCTTGTTCTACCCTGATCACTCCTAAAGTTCATGTAACTTCTGTTTCTGTTTGATCCCAGGCATGAGTTCCTGAGTCCCACTACAACCTCCCCTAGTTCTTTCATTGCCTGGTCCCCACAGCACGGACTAGATATGTCTAGTCCTTCCCTCTCCCTGGAAATAGCCATACAAAACAGGAGAGGTGGGTTAAGAAAAAAAAATTTTCTCCAGTTGTGGGGACAACTTTTGCAATTTCAGGTGTAGCTGTTGCAACTACTCAAGTAACTGGGCTGCTCTGAGAGTTATGAGACTGCTACTGGTGGTTCTGCATTCAGGTACAGCAGTTTTGTCATGCCAGCAAGATAACTGGAGAGATGAGGCAAGTGACATGCACTGATAGCTCTAAGGAAAGCATATGAAAATATGCAGCAACATGTCTGTAAGCCTCAGTAAATGCAGATAATAATTCCCTCCCTTCAGTAGTTTCTTGTATTTCAGAACCTCTTCTAAACCTGTTGTTTAGAGGCCAAACCTGGTGTGTCTGGTCCAAAGCAGTGCCTGTACATTATTAGGACTGCTGTGAAGCCAAAGGCATGGCATGCATCTTACGGGTGACCACTTTTGAAAAGGGTAAAGGGGTGTCTTATAAATATAACTCCAGAAAAATGCTTCAACCTTTTTATAGTTTTTCCTGGTTATAAAGAGATTGAAGATATTCATGAAGGGATTGTTAAGAATTCTTTTTCCTGAAAGCTTGTCATCTTGCATCTTGTGCACGATAGAGGGGATGTTTCAGATGTGATCTCCATTTGAGTTCTAATATACTTCCTCTTTATCTTCACTAATCTGTGAACTAAATCCATTTTACAGGATTTGCCTCTGTTATTCCCTCTATCATTTTTGGATAGTTACAAGCAGATCTTAGAAGAAATTCTTAATGTTAAATTATGGGACAACCTTTCCAGGAAAGATTTCCCTGGTATCAAGTACTGACTTTTCTCTGTTTCTATAATGCACTGTCATACCTGTACCAGAGGGAACACTTTTCATACATATGGCCTTTGCTTGAATTATGCCTGTGCTCTTGTGGAGAGATTTCTTGGAATTTGTAATTGTTGATAGGTTCCAAAAGATGGTCTGAAAATTGATTTTATTTTTATGGTTTTTTTTTTTAGTCTGTCTGTTATAATTGCAGGATTTCAGCTTTACAGAAGGCAATTTTTAATGCTACAAGGGTAGCACTAGCCTTGTAGACTAGTAATGAAGTGGCATCAAGACTTTTAAATAGCTACAGAAAATAGCTTTTAAAAGTGCTATTTTCAAGCGTGCACACACAGTAGAGAGTAAAGCATATAGGAGAAATATAATTTTCCCTAATAAATTTTGCAATTAAAAAGAACACTTTTTCTCTAATGGCATGTAGTTAGCAAAATTGAGAGGACCAAAAGGCTGAAGGGCAAAGGAAAAAACACAGTCGTTTCTGTTCTTGTTTTCGCTGCCTGGAGCAGGACACTGCAGCTCTCACTGTGGGGCTGAGCCGTTGTCTTCTTGACAGAGACCGGTGCCCAATGCCTCCACAGGAAAGTGTTGAAACTGCCTATAAGGCACCAATTGTATTTTGGTATAGTGCTGTGAGTAAAGCAGAAAAATCATCCTTTATCCTAGCGTCTTTTCCAAACATTCTTTAAAAATTTACTGGCTCCTTTGCTTTTGTGTAGTCTGTCGTTTAATCAGAGTTGGGCAATGGGTGTTCACTGGATAGTAATGCTTTTATAGCTTTTTTTTTTTCCTTCCCTTTGGCAAACTACAAATGAGATCGTAGAACTAGTGACAAGTGTTTCCACTTAAACTGGCCGCCTCAATGCAAGAGGAGGCAGATGAACGCTAGTGTTTCTGCTGCATCCTACTACGTTTCACAACACCCATCTGCCAGCCCGGCATGTGATCCTTCCCTCATGCCGAGCCACAGAAGTGTCCTGGTAGCCCGTCTGCCTGAGGAGGATGGGGCCTCAACAGTGCCCACGTGGAGATTCTGGGAAAGGGGATTAGCCACATAAAACAGCAGTTCCTCTTTTAAGGACCAATCTGTGCTTTTTAATTTTTGGGAAATAAGAATGGGTGCTGAATCAGGAGCACTTGCATTAGTGCAAACCTGGTTCATAAAGCCCAACATTATCTGAAACTGCTCTTGCAGTTACACCTTCAGTGTAAAGAGAGGGGAGATTAATGTAGTATTGTAGCAGATATTGTGCAGTGCTTAACGGTGTTCAGATAATGTTGCATAAATACTTATTTCTATGTTCTCAAACTTGTTTTCATTTAATTTACATGAAGGGTGAATAGAAGCTGCCAATTTGGCCATCTCTACATGATTCGTTATTTCATAATACCTGTATCATATTCCCTCTCACTGCTTTCCAAACTGAATTATCCTGTTCCCTTTAATCTCTTTGTGAAGGAGGCCACCCATGCATCTAACAAGTGCCATTTTTTGGCTTTCTCTTAAACATTTCTCAAGTACTTTTTTTAACCTTGCAGACCGTTTAATGCTATTTATCAACCTGGATACTATGATTCCTTCTCCCCCCATCACACACTTCCTTAGTGTAATGCACACTAATCTTTCCTCCCTATCACACATTTAGGAGACTATTTCCAGTTTAGGGTGTAATGTGGGAACATGAAAGCACAGGAAGATTTTCGTGTGCTGTATTCAGCATCTGGGCTAATTTTGTAGCCTAAAAATTTCTTTTTCAATTTCTTCTGTTTTCAGGGTTTCATTAGAATATTCTCTCAGTGAATTTTTCCATCGTGTGAATTTATATATTGAAAAATGGAGACGGAGTTCTGGTAGTGATGTTGATCTGTAATGATTTACCATGTTGGTTATACTTGTTGGATTCCTTAACTTTTTTTTTTTTTTTAGAAGCCAGCCTTCTTCAAGGCAGGTTCTTTAAAATGTTCTTCTTGAATACCAGTGTGGTTTTAAAGCATTTAGTCCACTCTCTTTCCTTTACCTTTCTTTTTTTATACATATGTGCAGGGTGGGTGGATGTGTATATATGTAAAAATTTAAATGGTCCAGCAGTAGTATCTGAAAGTACTTAAAAACACATGTGGTATGTGGAGTTAGTTACAATAGTTGTAATCATGGTTGCATGTGATGCTCTTGAGACCTCTTTTCAGTTACTGTCTATCTTTTGGTTAATTTGAAACACCAAAATTGTGATAGTTCACATCATCTCTTACCTCAGTTTTTTTACTTGAGCATTTCAGATGTTCCATAATGAGAGCAAGGTAAATAGGGACCTGTGTTTGCTCTTTGCACTGCAGAGAGAGACATGGGCTCAGGCCAGAGGATGGCTCTGCTGTCCCAAGTCCAGCCTGTGCAGTGAAGATGATTAGTCTTGTAAGAGTTGTGACCCAGTTTACTCACCACATGCTTTCTTAATTTTGCAGCAAGTTGAAGACTTTCAGGAAGACAGACCCTTTTGGTTAGGGGAAATGAATGTTGCCATGGCAAACTGAATCCTGCATGTTCTAGTCTCTGGTGCTATGCTAACTCCTTAAGCAGAAGTCACTATTAGTTGCTAAGTGTGTGCCTTGTCTTCAGCTTGTCTCGTGATGAGCCAGAGGTCTTGCAGAAGTGCCGTGTTCTCCTTACTACCAAAAGTGGCTTTGAAGCTGCCCTTTGAACAGGCAGACGTGCTGAGCACTATGGAAAATCAAGCTCTTGGTGTTCAAATTGGTCACTCAATTAGTAGTCCCTTTGACAATTTTGTCTTTGTTCTCTGTGGTTCAGCATTACATTCTTAAAACCCTGGTAATGCCACCTAAACAGAATTGTATTATAGGGTAAACTTATTATTAGTTTTGAACATTTGGATATAACTGTAAGTTCCCAGGAGAAGAATTCACTCCAGGGTTTGTATGGGATGTGGTAAATAAGCCAGAGTTATTGTTTTCAGGCGCTGCCTTTCTGGTGTGTGCAAACAATGACTTCAGCAGCTTCCAGGCTTATTTTTCTGATTCTTCCAGACTATGGTCATGGTTTCATGAGACAGTAAACTGGGTATTGGAGGGCCTACAAGATGAAAAACACCATCACCACATGCTGCAATGCATTGAGCCATTGCAGGCTGGCTTTGCTATTCAAATGCCTTCACAAGGTTTTGGAGAAATAACTGTATCCCTGCAGACCATGTGCTGGATTGGATACTCCATGTCCATGCTGCTCTGCCTTTACAAAGAACCAACATACTCTTATTTTTGGTGGAAATGAGCAAAGTTGCTCTGTTTGTGCTCTGGATGGGTGGCAGTAGTCCAGACAGGCTGCCCAGACTGGGAGGTGCACTGGGCAACCTGGAGCCAAGCTCACCTGTCTATCTCAGCCTCCATTCAGGCAATGCAGTGTTACCCAATGAAACCTTCCAAAAATGACTACTTCCTCAAGGATTTATTAGGGGCTTCTTCATATTTAATTTTCCTTGTAAAGCTATACTAGCTGGACCACTTGTTGAGGATATGACTTTTACCAATAAAAAGATTAAGCCAAACTGAAGGAACTTTAGAGAGCCTTTCTGCCATGGTCAGTCATTTGGCAGCTGGTTTAACTGCAAAAGTAGCATCTCTGCTGAGGTAGTTTCATACCTCAAAGGCACAAAATGCCTGGTCTGCTCCTGCTGCACAGAAAACTTTAGTACACCAGGTCCTGATGGGGGGCCTGATGTCGGACTAGTTGGGCTCCATTAATATAATTAACTGAAAATGGCATTATGGTGCCTTTTTTTTTTTGGTGGACTTAAATATACCAAGAAAGTACTTGAACTGTGCAGATGGCATTAGTGGTTCAGCCAGGCTTGATAACTGGAGTGATATCAGCATTGCTCTGTACCCAGTCACGCTCTCCTTTCCTTACCTGGCTCTTTTGTTTTCTTTCATCCCCACCTCTTCTCTGTTAAATCAAAAAGCCATGTGTACACACTACTTCTTTTTCCTCATATTGTTGCTTGATAGCTGTCTTTTTGGTTTGGTTTTTTTTGTTTGTTTTTGTTAATTCACACAGTACACTCAGTCTTTGCAGGCAGATATTTCCATGTGGTGTTTTACTGAATGACCCTAATCCTCCTGTGTCTCTTTGCCTCTGCTATTTATGATTTCAGTTGTATTGACTAATTTTAACTCCCTGTCAACATAGCACAGGAGTCATGGAAACAAGGGTGGTGGTCTAATGAATTTACTTTATGTGAGTGGAGAAAATAACTTCAGGTTCTTCACAGCACCACGGTGAAGCTCCCGTTGCAAAGTGCATGTGTGAGAGAAACAATATGGATAACTGTCCTAGTGGACCAGATATCTTGAGACTTAATTTGCTTATGGTGTATGGCAGAAATCCTACAGCACTATAAGATATCGTGTATGAAATAGTCTGTTGTGAAACGTGCAGAAAACAACTGCTCTGATTTGTTCAAAGGTGCTACTTCTAAACCTGTGAAATCTGTATGAGAACTGGGATATTTTAATGTGTGCATCAGTCTCTTGGCTTTACTGAAAAGTAATGTTTCCTTCTTTCTTCTTTCCATGTAAAGCAGCCTCGATTTGTGGGTCTTGGTGTCGGGTAATGCTGTTTATAATGAAGTCAGAATTGGCTTTTAGAGCCTCATGAATGAAAGTCCACAGTATAAGACTGCAGCTTTTTGTGAGAGAGACATCTGTGCTATAACAAGAGCAGGAGACCCAATTTAGACAACTGCGTGAAGGAGAGCTGAAGAAAAGGAAAGACCTTTTTTTTTTTTCCTAGCTTAGATTAAATATTTGTACAAATAAACTTTTCAGCTGCTCATCAGAATTGCTGCTGCACCACCAACTTGGCTTTGAATTTTGTTCTGGTTGCCCAACAAGGCTGTACATGAAGAGTGTTACGGAAGAGCAGCTTAAACAAAACATGTTTGTTTTGCAGCAGAAATAGGAGCTTTGGGCTAGAGAGAAAAAAAATTGGGGAGAGGGATAAGATAAAGAGACATAAAAAAACGAAAGATGTGTATAGGAACTGACTGTTGCAGTACATACATGTGAAGCAAGACAGACACGCAGGATTTGAGTTCTGTGTTTTGAAAGTGAGTTACTATAGAGGATCTGGCTTTGAATATAGCTGCAATGACTTCTCCCATCTCGATCAGCTGGTTCAGTTAAGTGTTCTCACCCATGAAGTTTGCTCCTTACATGTGCACGTATACCTCAGCTGCTGCAGAAACTTTCCTACTAGTGCATTTTAACTACAATCCAGTTAAAACACCCCTGTGGTGTTTATCATGCTTTAAATCTTGCTGCATGAGGCTGATGGTGATGAAAATTCAAGTTTCTAATGAGGACAATGCTGTGCAGTGCAAGTGTGTTTGACTGAAGAGGATCATTTCTCATTTTGGTTAAAGCAAGCTTCAGTCCTTTGAGGAAACTCCTCGTAAATCTGTTTGGTAAAGCAACTCTTCTAAGAACATGGGAACTCAAATCACTTGGATTAAAGCCCAGATGGACACTGTCTCTGAAATGACTCAGAAGAGGATTAAGGAATAGCATAAGTGGAGAACTCCTCGTGAAGAGGAGTGGGATGCTGAATGTGCTGTCCTGGGCTGCTCCTCAGCATTAACAGGAAAGGAGCCTTTTAGTTCACAGGCTTCTTGGAGCAAATGCAAAGATAGTATGTTGAGATGTTTCTGATGGCTGATCAGAAACATACTGACAGTAGTTTTTAGAGAGAATGTAGTATCTTAGAAAAGTTGTGTGAATTCAGCTTTAAAGTCTTCCTTGGTGAAGCTGGTGACTTTAAATCTAGAAATACCTTAAAAAATATCAATTATTATCCAGCAAATTCTCATGAAACTTCTGGCATTCTAGCTTTGCTTTTTTCCTGTATGATTAAGGATGATAATGAAATTTTGTTGTTTTGAAGTGATGTGGCTTTGGGGCAGAGTGGGTATGAGGTAGCTGGTGGTTAGCACAGTTCAAATATAGTAATACTCAAAGATGTTAGCTCATGTTGTAGTACGCTTGCTGTGTAATACGGCATGGGTGTTGGCATATTGTAGGGACAAAGGAATTGCTTTATCAGACTAATGGACTCTTCAGTATCCTATTTCAACTAAACTTCTCAGAATGGATCTCTAAGCCAGGGACTTCTTGTTTTAAACCCCTGACCCCACCTGAGATTCTGCTCGCCCATTGATTTCAATGGATCACTTAAGCTGTCTGTGGAAGAAGGCTTTCCTCTAATCCTATGTGGTGGCTCTCCTGGCTTGTGTGGAGGTACAGCTGCAGACCTGCAAGACCTCACAACTCTCCCACTTGTCTCTGCCAACATTTTAATTGTCTTAAAAGGATCTTCCACAAACTTTTAATTTATTTTAATCCCCTGGAGCATCTCTGCTTCAGTAATATTTTGTGAATTTCAGAGCAAACACTCACTTAGTTTCCAGTTGTCAGATCTGAGGAGTGGCAGAAAAATTATTTTTCAGGGAACTGAAAAGGCAAACTCTCAGACTAGGCTAATCTCTACTTGTAGAAGGAGAGGACAATTAACAACTTGTCTATGAAAACAAAACAGTTGCCAAGAAAACTTACTAGAGTCTCTACAAGAAGGATGGGGAAATTCTGCAGTTAGAAGCAGTAATGCATTGCTTAAACTTGGCGAGCACCACATTGCCTTTTAAATATCTGTTCTCAAATGTTACCTTTGAAATGTCTATGTGCAGATTAAATTTCAGTAGGTGGTAAAGAGTGGAAATTATACTAATATAAATTGTCTTCAAATGGCAGTTTGTATGCCCAAATTTATCTTAAAAATGTACATATGTAAAATGTATACAAAGTATATGGTGCCTTGATAGATTATAAACTGGGATTTTTAATCTCATGAGGGTGTAGACTAAATTTTACATTTTTAAGGACTGGAGTTTTGTGCACACTCAGTTGCTAGTTATAGTGAAGGGAAGTGTAGTGCAATGGAGAAGCTGCACAGAAGCTTTTTTATGTCTGCTGCTTTCCTTCTGTCTGGGTTTCCTCCCCTTTCCTACTGACATTTTGACTTTAGAGACTAGCTGGAGAATGAAACTTTGGTCACGGAAGAGATTGCAAGTTTACTTTTTCACCTCTTGGTGTAAATGATGAACTTCTCCAGAATCAATTTAATTTCCGATACAAAACATCAGGACTCAACACACCACAATGATGTACTTGTGTCCTGTGCTAGTTACTGCCACAGTCCCTGTTTCCTGCAATGTTATTTCTCACCAGGAAGAAAAAAATATATAGCATATGAATTTTAGAAGCAGTACAAATGTGGGTGCCTTAATGCTTTTACTGGAATACTCTGACACCTTGATTTTCCCCAAAAGTCTGTGTTCTTCCCCCTTCATCCTCCATTTGACTAGAATAAAGGAAATCATAGAAGATAAGAGTACTCCATGCAGATTTCTTTTGCTCCTTGTCATACACATTTACCCATTTCTCCCTAGTTTTCTACTGAAGGAAAAATTAGTTGTGACTTTAAAATAACAGTGAAGATACTGTTGCGAGTGGTTCCCCTGGAATGGATCTATGGGAAAGCTGTCAAAATAATTGTGAAACAGCTCTTGGTGTACTGGTTATTCTGGTTACCTTCTCAATGTAGGCAATACCTCACTAAGGAAGAAAATACCATTTTTATGTATGATCTAAGTATGTTGTGAGGAAAGAACCCAACAACTCCAGACAGTGACAAAACAAGATATGTATTCTTGGAATACATGGAGGACGTTTCACTCTGGATTTGCTCTCCTCTTAATTATTTCTGTTTATGCTTTAGCCCACTTTGATAACAGGTGACTTGGAGGTTTATTTTCAAAGCTTGGGATGTATAGTGCAGCGTAACTTCTTGGAGTTATGTTCTGTAATTTCACATTAATAAGGCTTCAAATGCAGATTTTTCTCTTAGGAGGGAGCACACAACCAGTGTATGCTTGGTTTTCCCAGAATAGTTAGCATTTCTTCCTTGTTGGAGTGGCTGTCTTGAATGATCTGTATTCTCATTCAACTATTTTACAAATTTTAGTGTTTTTACAGGCTTTTTTTTTTGTTAACTTTGAAATTTAAATCTGTCATTTTTTTTTTGCCTTTTACAGGTGCTGGATAGTTTGTTAGCTCAGTATGGAACAGTGGAGAACTGTGAGCAAGGTACAGCTCTGCTCTCAAGTTGCTTTCAAATTTGTAGTGGGAAGTGAGTGCACACTGAACTTAAACTCTCTCCATTGCATTTTCCTTTCCAGTGAACACTGACACGGAGACTGCAGTTGTAAATGTAACGTACGGCAATAAGGACCAGGCTAGACAGTAAGTATCTTATTTAGTTGTTACTGTCATCTAACTTGCACTTTGGAATTCATGTGCAACTTGGCTTCCAAATACATCATCACTTTAGCAATAGGTTAAGCATTGACTTTTAAGAAAGTCTGTTTTCCCCGCACCGAGTCTAGTGTGCTTTACCTTAATTAACTGTTTTTATCATCAACTTTTCTTGTGGTTTGAGAAAAAATAAATTTTCAGGAAATGGACAAATTGAGCAAACTTCTTTGAATGGGGAGAGCAGAAAGTTAGTAATTTGCCAGTGACAGAGGATGGGAGTTACTGTTTAAGGATTTTTAGCCATGTTTGAGCGATACCCTTTTACAGTGTTCATTCTTTTGCATCTGTTTCTTAATGGACAATCATAGCAAAATAACAGGGAAAAAAATAGAAAAATGCAGCTGCTAACCAGAAGACAGGGTTTTTTTAAATTAGAAATTTAATGCTGCCTTCAAACACACAAGAAGTATAATCTAAATACCTAAAATAACTTACTTGGTATTTTTGAAATTTAAACCACATATTTTATACTTATATCTTCAATAGTTGGTAACTTTTAATCTAGATATTAAAATTTTAAAATGTTTTACTTTTTCAATCAGTGGTTGTAAATACTTTTCCTTTAAAATTTTATATTATGAATTATGCTATAGGTTTAATTTTGCTTTTCTACCCACATATAGAAAAAGGATTTGTGTGTTCTTACAGTTTTAAGCTGGTGACATTAGCATACTTCCCCCTTTCTAGTCATAGTAGGTCAAACAAAACCAAACCCGTGGAATAGCCTACAGTGATCTTTTTATTTTAACTTTGAAATTTCTGCCACCTTGTGGCTAACTAAAACCAGCAGTTAAAATGCAGAGTGTGCTTATGGTATGCATTAATTCAAAATTACAAATGAAATAATATTTGTACATATAATTAAGTAATTATGATCTGTGCATAACTTGAATGCAACACATGTATTTAATCTTTCAAAGTGTTAGGTTACTTGCTAGTACATTATAAACAAATGTGATGAGAAACTTGTATCAGTGGTATCTCCTGTGTACACTGGAGCTGAAGGAAACAATGTTTTCCTTGAATTCACTATTCAACTTTTCTCAAAACCTGAATTGTTCAAGAAGTTCTTCAAGTTCTTCTGTTGGTTTCGATTCTTTTGCCCAGTAATTAAGAAAAAGGCTGAATTTCTGGTTCTGGAGAAACTTACCATGAAATGTTACAGATTAGTATTACATGTGCCAGTTCCTCCTCTGCAAATGTAAGAAGGAAGTACCAAAAATACCCTGGAAAAAAGCATGATTTTTTTGTTGTTGTTTTGAGCTGTCTGTTGTCTGTGATGTGGGTTCCTGGGCTTGTGCACTCCCTTCTGAAGCTGAAAAAACAATGTGTAGTTTCTCCCCTTTCTAACTGTACTTGCTAAATTTTAAGATCAATCTTGAGGAAATGCTGGGGTAAGCAAAGATTGTCCAAGATAAAATTTTGGTTTGCGTAAGAGAGCACGTGACAATAACTGGAAACATTTTGAGTTTGAAGCAGGTGAATTGGTATCCAGTGTGAATGTTGCAGGGGACCTGAAGCAATACAGGTTGAATGTTGACCCAGTTTGGTTTCCTTGAACAGGTAGGGCAAGTGGAAGAACCTAGATTTGCATTTGTGTGTGGTTTCATAGGGACACAAGGGTTTCTAAGTGGATGAGTCCATATTTTGTTCAGAAAAATGGTAGCTCAGATTGTCTGAGTTCAGGAGGTGACCTTGTAACCATTTAGAAATCCCTAGGAGAAGTAGCTAGATTGAGGTACGGAAAAAACTGTGAGGAATTGCAATGAAGGATCATTACAGGACCTGTATGTGCATAGCTTTTCCATATTGACTGTGGTGCTGTTTCAGTTAAATGCTTTCCCCAGATGTGAACTGGCTGTGGTGGACAGCAGTGGCACTGGAGAGGGAGCAGTACACAAGTGCTGATAGCTGATAAAAGCAGTGCTGGTCATCCTATGCAGCACATGCAGTAACAGGAACTGACTTTATCAAAAGCTACTTAGAGTTGTCAGGAGTCAGCAGCTGATAACAAGCTTTGTAGTTTGAAATTTAGCTGGTTAGGGAAAATGTTGCTCTTTGCCATGGGTTTTGGATCAAACGCCATGACTTGAAGATTTCTATGCTGAAACATATAGTGGGTCCCTAGTTCTAAATGCACCTTTTCTGCACGTTTTGCAGTGCACATACTAACCTCACAGTAGTGTTGGCTGACAAAACATGCAAAGTTGGCTACATCCCCTCTGGATCGTTGTATGGCATTGCCATGCCTGCTGGTGTGTACGCCGAATACTACGCGATGAAGGTGCTGTAACACAACCTAGAGATATTTTTGATAAGCAATTCTACACAAGTGTGGTATGCATTGCTTGGAGGATGGTACTTTTGGACAAAACCTTTGGTTCCATCCAGCTGGGAAACTGAGAATTCTTCTGTCTTGCAGTCTAAGTTGTGACAGAGGTTTTTTCCTCTAGGCTGGTACTACAGTTGCAGCATGTTCAATACAGGGCTATATCAAAAATTAACTTGGGAGCTGAAATCATCGAAGAATGCTGCAGTCTTTTTGAGAAAAAAGTCTTAGAGCACACAGCACTCAAAATCTGAGATGTACACAGTTACTGACTTGAGTTGGGACAGAAGTCTATGTCTTTGACCTGTTGTAGTGACAGCTCTTCCCTAGCTGGAAAGCATGAGGCTGTCAGAAAAAGCAGGATGCTGTTCCTCAACTATGTAGCCAGAGCAGGGGAGCCAGCATGGCAAATCAGCTACTTCNTTGACCTGTTGTAGTGACAGCTCTATGTAGCCAGAGCAGAGGAGCCAGCATGGCAGATCAGGTACTTTTGGAGAGCCTGGTAGCATTCTGGAGGGGTGTACAGCAAGCACAGAGCCGTGTATGGGCCTTGGAAAACCACCCTTCACTCTCCAGGACTGTGCCTAGCAAGGAGAAGGCTGGGAATACCAGGATATCTCTGTGACCACATCCTTCCCCTCCTTTCCTGCAACCACTTGGGGGAGAAGGAGGGATTTGTTTTGTCTTACAAACTGCCCCTGCTGCTGTCCCTCTCAGAAACTGGAGAGGGCCTTACAAAGCATGTGCATACTGCTGTGGCATTGCAGTTGTGAACTTTGTGGTGAGTTGTGGAATATTTGGAAGAGAGGAGAGGGTGAGTGACAGAACCTGTATTCTGTCTGTGGTTTGTTCTGAACAACCCAACGGGCTGTATGCAGATGCTGTGGCAGCTTGGGATGTGCTTGCCGAAAGATACCCCTCCTTCTCCCAGTATCAACCCCTGGCTGCAACCAGCAGGACATGCTGACTGAGTCCTTGTGACATGCTGCCACCTAAATTATGGCCATTACCTTCAAAAGTTATACCACCCTCTCTTTAGCTCCCCAAAACGTTCCACTGCAGTTGTCTAGTACGTGCTCTGCCTGGGATTTTGGAAGTCCACCTGTGGTCACCTCTTAATTAGAATACTTGTAAAAGAGGTTTTTTTTACCCTTTCAGTGAAGGACAAGTGTGCTTGTGTGCATGTGTGTGCACACATGTATCCTTAATGAATGAATGAGAGTTCACATAACTAATATCTCTACATGCCATTGTGGGTCAGGGCTAATGTTGCCATAGGAAGAATAGTCCTGAATATTCAGTGGTGTATGATTATAAGCTTAGATTTATTTTTTCTTTGTTTTTGTTTTCAGGAATACTAATGAAAACTGTATTTTTATTTATTGTAAAAAAATTATTGTGTCAAAGCAAATTTGCCATGTATATCCATCTTCTCATGCAAATATATCTGTTCAGGGAAGAAAAAAGAGAGGTGGTGTATGTACAGGCTGCATGTGGGAGTGAAATATGTTCTCCATCTAGTGCTTAGTGTCATCATGCTATCAGTGGAAGAATGATTTCCAGCAAAAGACTCGGTGCTTTCACTGTAATAATTTTCTAGGATGTTTAACCTCCACTAGCATCAGAAGGGAGAAGGCTGGGCAAACATCCTCTCTTAGGGAGCTCACAAGAGGACAGCAGAGAGATGTCATTTTGATGGGAAAAACTCAGGTGATGAATTTACAAAATATTTGTTTAAAGGTTTCATTTTTATATAGGAATTCTCTTGCTTCTGAGCAGGTGTTACATGAACATAAGCCAGGCTGCTATATGTCTTATCAGTGCACAGGCAGTAGTCGTTGCAGTCTCTTAATGAATTTGTTTTATTAAAAGATTCTGAACTACACTAAGAGATTTCTGTGTACCAGGTCTTGCTGGTATGTGAAGTGGAAACATTTTCCATTTCTACTAAATATAAATTTTTAAAGATGATTTGGGGGAGGAGGACATTTCTTAATGAGGCAGTTTACTGAATCTTTTGCTATCTTTGTCCTCATTAAGTAACTCTAAGGCTTTTTAGCCTTTGTGTGAAAGATGGTTTGTGGTTTGTTTCAGTAGGTACCAGCAGTGCTCTCTGACAGAGGTAATCTGCTTGGCCTTTATTAACTTGCGGTCATGGAAGGAGATTTTCCCCCCGCTTCCCTGTTTGGGAGAGCAGAGTCTTTGTGGAAAGTCAGAGATGGTGTTGGTGTGGCTTGGATCTGAGTTTCTGAGGTGGTCAGTCAATTCAAGAATGTGCTTCACAAGAGGAGCTTGATTTTAAAGTGTATTTGGTGGACTGCAGTGTGAAGATAGCTTTGACTAAAACAGATGGCTCTGGTGCTGTGAAGAATCAGATGCCTCCTTTTATCTGAGGCTCAGACTTTCCCAGGGAGCAGGGATGACTCTCTGGATAGCAAGTGCTGTCCTAGATGCTGTTTCACAGGAATTCTTCATTCATCTAGAAGACAGTTCTTAGTCACTTGTGTCTCTTCATGGTTTTTCTTCCACATCTTTCCCCTCAACCCCTGAAGCAGTGCCTAGATGCCCTCTAGAGTTTGTTATAGTGCTGAAGGGCTGCTGAGTCATCACATTGCCTAACTCCAGCCCTAAGTTTTGTGCCACAAAATTGATGAAAATGAATTCAGAACAGCTAAAGAAAGGTGTATGATGATATTTTAAAAACCTAGTGCAGAATGTCAAATTCTGGAATGTGAAGATCAGGCTCAACAGCCAAAGGGACCTTTCAAAAGCTGGGGTTGTGTCTTGTGTAAGAAATGCACCAGCACTGTGTATGTGGTACATCCACTGAAAATCAGTTACCTTGGCATTCCGTGCCCAAATCAGTGCAGAATATGGGACCACCAAGCCAGGAAATCTCAGTTCCACAAAAGGCTTGGGAGAGCAGCATTTAATTACTGACTCTTCTGACTTCCCATTGCTTGAGCAAGTCAAATTATAAAACAAGTCAGCCTATAAAATATGGAGTACTCTGTGACTCACGGGGTGAATTAGTGTGTTATTTTTCCATGTCATCATATGGCTTTGGTGGCCAGGGATTGTTCACTGCTGATGTAATTGATTTTCCACAATGGCAAATGAACTTTTCTCAGTTTGTATTGAATTTAAGGTACTTATAGTCATATGGAACCGTTTAGCAATTTATAAATTGTTATTAAGTAGAAAAATTCCTTCTTTCCAGGAAAAGGATGGTACGTATAGAAATGTATATATAGGTGTACATACACATATATATGCACTAGTTGTTGTAAAAACATGATAGGTATGTAGCTTGGTTGCAAGCAGAAAGCCTAGTCTTCTCTTTCCATACCACTTCTGAGGAACAGTGAGAAGTCTCGTGCACTGATTTAATGTAAGGTTTTGTATTAATGCTGGGATTCTGGTCAAAGATGTTTTAAAGCCAGAGAAGACTGACGCATTTGGGGAAAGAAGCAGTGTCTGAACTTGTCAAATGAAAGAATGGAAGACAGTGAGTTTGGGTGAATGTCAATCTGGAGCCTACCAGCACATTTGCAAAATTGTTGGTGTTCATCTCTCCAACATCTTGAGGTTTGACTGCAGAAGAAACAGGGTGTGTACAACTGTGCTGTCTGGCAGTGCTGTTTCCCTCAGTGGTAGCAATTCAGCTTTTTAGTTGATTTCAGTAAAACTCAGCTGAGTTGAGAGACCAGAAATAGAGGTCTCAGATATTTGCAAACAACAAGAACTTAGTGAGTTCATGTTTGCGTGAAAAGGAAAGGTTCCAGACCCCTTTCCCAGATATGATGTCCATAGACAGGGATTTCAGGGAAATGCCTTTCAGGCATTGGAAATCTATCCAGAAACTAAAAACTGAGAGATAAATCCAGAGAAACAGAAGTTTCACTGGTCTGCTCAGTGCCCTTACTGTTTTGTAGACATGTTTTATTGTGTAATAAAATGTTCTTCAAAGTCCATGGAGTAAAAGTTAAGAATTATCAGCTCTGAAATAGCCTCACCAAATTTGAATCCAGCTCATTTGCCGTATGCTGTAAGGGATTCTTCTGTTATGGGAGTAATTATTCTCCTGCCCAATTCCCAGAGGACCTGTGTTTCATTTGGTTAGCAGAAGTATTTAATGAGCAGTGATCAGTTATTCAATATTTTGCTTTCTTTGTTCATTGGCGTTGCCTTGGGCCTTATTTATTAGCAGCCCTTATTAAACACCGTTCCAAAGACACAAATTACTTGTTTTCACGTAAGCTCTTTACTGTCCGACTGGAGTATTTTGAGGATGCTGGTTCAACTCCAGGGAGATGAGGGGCGTGTTATCCTCAGTACCCAAATACCACTTATCTCTGAAGCTGCTGCTTGGCTTCAACAGCTGCTTCAGACACAGGCTATCAAATGGGACAGGAAACTAATAGTATTTTTCACTGGGTACTGAAAATGCAGGTGATTGGCTAGCACCATACTTCACCTCTGCAGTAGAGGCAGGACTAAAAGTGTTGCAAAGGCTGAGTGTTTGGTAAACTGGCAGTAAGCTCCTGCAGATATGTGAATGGAGGGACTGGGTTAAGTTTGAATGTCACAGGCCTTGCTCATATGTTGATTGGAACGTTTATATTAGATGGAAACCCCCTCCTTCCCACTATTGCTTTTAGTTTAAATTTTGTCTTGAAAGAAAATCTCTTGGTAATTGGTCCAAGATTAAGCATGGCATTTTAAACTACTCCAAATCAATGCATATTTCAGTGATCAATGTATCACAGTCTGAATAATAATGCCTTTCGTAGCAAAATTTGAAATGTCTTTCTTAGGCAAGTGTGTTGGTTTTATACCACTAGTTTACCAGGTGGTTGTGTGTAGCTTAGTTATTCCTACTGTTTGGCTGGATCTTTAGTTTTACAGAATAAGTTTTGAAGTTGACTTGTGTTCCCCCTGCGAAAAGGAGACCACCAAGCAGGCCAGGCTGGCTTGCAGGCTTGTCCCCACCTTGATTAGAAAGAGGGACTGAGCAGAGAGGGAATGCTGAGCGTCCAAAAGGTTATTAGGAGTGATGGACCACTATGGTGGGAGTGGGCTGTGTATATTTGGGCAGTATCCCTCTGTAATGTTTAATTAAAAGAGAAGTTGAAACACCATTTAAAGGCCTTCTAACAATTTTGCATCTCTGGAGAGTTTTAGCATGTGTGGGCTTTAATTTCCTAGCTAATTTTTAAACTTGACTTCTTACAACATGACTAGTTGGGAAGTTGCACTTTGCTTTTGTGCTCTGCTAAGTGGTATTTCAGATGCCATTGAGAAGCATTTCAATTTGCTTCCTTTCCTGCTGAGAATGAACTAGGTGCTGTCTTCTTTCATATTTTTTTTTTTCCCTGTCACAGCTATATCGTTTATTGCAAAAACTACAGCCAAATAGCTATGCTGGCAAAAACCCTAATGAAGGTGCTGTGATAGCAGCTAAAAAGTTTTCCCTCTGGTGCAGCTTTAATTCTATTTGGGAAATTGATTTAAATTAAACCAGGCAAAAGAATGCTTTTGAGTGTATAAGCTCTGTCTCCTGTGAGGTTTTGCTGATAGGGTTGGACCAGCAAAACCTTTAAAGTGCACAGAAGCCCAGAGCAAGCAAGAACTAACTTGTAGTTCTTAATATTGTGACTTTGTGTAATCAAAATCTTGGATGAAGAATTTAAAATGTAGCTTTTCATCTTGGAACCAGTTTTTAGCTTTACCATGCAGTTTATAAAGAACAGAAGTCGGTATCTGAATGACTTGTCATTTCATAAGGCCCTGGATGTGATTGTGGGGTTTTTTTTTAAATCTCCTCTCTCCTCCTCTTTGCAAATAAACAGAGCAATAGAAAAACTGAACGGGTTTCAGCTTGAAAACTATTCCTTGAAAGTTGCATACATCCCTGATGAAATGGCAGCCCAGCAACCTCCGCAGCAACATCCCCAGGGAAGACGTGGATTTGGACAGAGGGGTCCTCCTAGGCAAGGGTCACCTGGCGCAACCACAAGGCAGAAACCACAGTCAGACGTTCCTCTACGGATGCTGGTTCCCACGCAATTTGTAGGAGCCATTATCGGGAAAGAAGGAGCAACAATCAGAAACATTACAAAGCAGACACAGTCCAAGTAAGTTATTTTACAAAACTGTAATTAATAGCTTTTTTAATATTGTGTTCTCATTGCTCATGTGAAGGGGAATTTGTAAAACTTCAGAACTAACCTATGTGGTCAGAGCAAATGAAGGTAGCGGTGAACAGGAAATCTTTTGCAAGATTTATTCAAGGACTAGATTCTGTCCTTGACGTATGTTCAAATACTGATTTGTTTGTCCCTTGTTAAAAGAGGGAAATGGGGCAGTGGTAGTAGTATAGTACTCTGTTGGAGAGTTTTGCTTACAGATGTACTATTATGGTTCTGGCACAAAAAGTGAAACTGAAAGAGCTGTTATATGTTGGTCTGTAGGACATGCAGTCAGTGTGCTGACATATCCAAGTCTTCAGGTGTTCATTCTAGCTTTTAGTTTGATTTATGACATCTTAGGATTTGTAAATGTTGCCAATTCAAGGTGGGCAGTGGGGGATAAAAATGAACGAAACCCCTTCCCTATCTACCCTCACTACTCCTTACACCTCACCCCCCTGTATTTCTGGAGAACACATTTGTTGCTATCAAGTTGCAGACCACACCAAAACGCAGATTAAGGAAATGCACGGGAGGCAAAAAGCAAGCTGCTAAGTGACTTAAGAAGCTTAGAGCACTGGGGTCTAGAGACGCTGGAGGAGATTGTTTCCAGTGCGTGTTAAATCCCTACCCACAAGGAAGAGCTCAGCGCAGATGAAGAGGGAGGTGGGGTTCCTATTCCGAGAATTTTTCCAGGATACCCCTAAAAGCAGAGTTAAGATTCTGCCTTCAGCAGTACACTGGTAGGAGTCCCCAGTTCTGTAGGTGCAGCAAGCAGGATGTGGAAATAAGCTGTGTGTGAGGGGTATGAGCAGGGATGGCAGCTTCAGTTTTGAGAGTAGTTAATGAGGATAAGGGAGTCCTCTCTAATTACACCCCAAAGCCCAACCAACAGGCTTTCCCCCACCCTCCAAACCCAGGATTATCATGATGCTCCCTCCAAATTCTCATTAGCATTTTGTAACCCAGGAGACTATTTAGTGTGTTTAACAGCACAGGTTTAAGAGATTTGTGGTGTCCTGACAAGACTCGGCTGTAGATTGCCTATGGGTAACCAGTTTTTCAGGTGATATCTAAAACATCTAATTCTCCAACTATAAAAATCCTGGAAAATTGACATAAGGAAAGCTTTTGTATCTTAAAAGAAGGGTGGATAGAGCAGAAATAATTGCAGGTTGTTAACTTTACAGATATGCAACTTCAAGAAAGATGTTTTCATTGATTTGGGGATAAAAAAAGAAATTTCATCTACTTCCACTTCTACCAAGGAGTGCCACGGGCTTCTTGGAAAATGCTTCATTGTGAAACTAAATGAATTTTCAGTACTGGAAAGAACTGCAAAAATGAAGGGCCTATTGAAAAGCAGCATTGTTGTTTCAGTTTGGAAACAACTGTGATTTGGGGAAGAGGGGCAAAAGGAAAAAGCAGAGATGGAAGGAGTATGTGATCTGCGGTTATTGGCAGAGGACCAGTAATATCCTAGGCACTGTCTTTATGCAGGTCAAAACTAATTTTGGTTAAATTCCTAGAGCTGCATAAACCATGGTGTAGACCGAGGCTAGTGGTTTTGGGGTAGTAGGGGCTGGAGCTAGGGGAAAGGTAATGTCAGGACAAAATCCAGGATGAAAAAGTGTAGGAAACTAATCTTGAGGATGGATGCAAGTACTGCGATGCTACTTGCTAGCAGAGGAGTGCTGGGAAACTCTGCTACTGAGCTAATTAAAGACAAGATGGGACAAAGCCTGACTGTCCTCTAGCTGCACAGTCATTCTTAGTGGAGCAATGGGGCTAGTGGTAGTGTTGGGAAAGCTTGATGAGATGGCTTCAATGGTTTACCACAGATTGTCTATCTGATAACTCCCCTGCGTATCTTGATGGGAATCTACTGAGGAAAGGAGATCCCAGTGTCTACAAAGATGGGGTTTAACTGGTAAAGTCAGGATAGGAGAGGCTCTTTATAACACACAAAAATGAGTATTTAGGTTATGTTTAAGTAGTTGTAAATGTTTCAATATTAAACCACTTAAATGTTGTCACTGTTAGCTCAAAATAAATCAGTTTTATGAGAGTTGAAAATACACAAGGTTTACCATAGAGTATGTGGTTACAGTTAGTGTTTTTTCTTTCTTTCAAGAATTGATATTCATCGTAAAGAGAATGCAGGTGCTGCTGAGAAACCAATTACCATCCACTCAACTCCTGAAGGCTGCTCAACGGCTTGTAAAATTATTATGGAGATCATGCAAAAGGAAGCTCAAGATACTAAATTGTGAGTAAAAGGCATTTCATGGTGGAAGCATTAAAAATTCTGAATTCTCGTTGACTCCATTTTAAGATGTAGTCTTTAAAAACTGTTAACAAGTGAATCTTCATTGCTGTTATCCATATCTAAGTAGGTAAAGGAACTAAGACATTTTTACCTTTCAGGACAGTCTTATTGCTTAATTAGCCCCAGCACACATCCACTGTTTCAGGCGTTGTCTGGCTGTGATTGAGGTGAATTGGAGCAAATACAGAAGTTTCTTGAGCAACTGATAGCTTTTAGTCAGAGTGAGCATAACAAGTTGTGAGCCCTTGCTAAAAGCTTTAAGATATACCTTCTTCCCAACAGCTCTTGCTACTTCAGTCTGAGCTTTAGCTGAGTACCTTTAGCTCAAGGTATGTTACAATGAAGCTCTAGGTGATAGTTCTGAAAAGTCCATTGCACCTGGACTTGTTCTGCATCTAGTGTAAACATGTGTTAGTGAATGGGAGTTGTGGATATTTCTATGAAAATAAAATTTATCCGTAACACACATAAAAACTTGTGCTCTGGTCTCCAAAAGTCTCACTGGTTATAACTTCCATTACAGTACAGAAGAAATTCCCCTGAAGATATTGGCACACAATAACTTTGTTGGCCGACTTATTGGCAAAGAGGGAAGAAACCTGAAGAAAATTGAACAGGACACAGATACTAAAATCACGATATCTCCGTAAGTTTTTGGTGGCTTAAGGTTTTGGTGAGGTGTCTCAAGTAGCAGCAATGCTGCTGCAGTACATTCAGGTACAGAGTTCTTAGAAAAACATTATGTGTGTTGAAGGCTGAGATAATAGCCCTTCAGAGGCCTTTCCATCATGTGGATTAAACTGTTACTTAAGCTCAGTTAAATTTTATGTAAACAGTGAGTCTTCATTGTAAACTCAGTCAAGAGCAAGCCTAAAAATAACATAGGCTATGTGGAGCCTGTGTCAGACTGTATTTTAAGTGTCGATTGTTTTTAACATATTATACCATATGTAATGATGAGTGTTTGAAACTGTAAGTCTGGATCAGTTCTGAGCTGTGTGCAAAAATGAGTGAAATTAGTGATGTTTTAGTTACTGCTATGTATTCAATTTTTGGACTAGAGGGAAGGAAATAAAGCAAATGAATTCTGGAAAGAGTATTTTTAGTAGCAGTTCTGTCCCTCTTGACTGCTAGCAGCCAAACTGTGGTATACTGGTCTACTTCAAAGTAATAGCTTTTAGTCTATGAGTTTGTGAAGGTAACTGTGAGAGCAGTTCAAATTTAGCTGAGATTAAACAAGAGTTTTCACCTTCACTGGAAATCTGCAAATCACTGTTTAGATTAACATCTCTGTAGAAGCTTGGCAGTCAATAGTAACTTTACCCTGGAGTAATATCTTCAGAGAACCTCCTGTTCTGAATAACGAATACTCTGGCAGGAACTTCCAAGCATTTGAGGGCATCTTGGGTTTGGCTGTATCCAGAAAGGGTGAGAATAAGGCTTTTAGGCTGTAGGAAAGGGAAAAAGTTTGGAAGACACATGAAGATGTATGAAGAGGTGTGAATACATGCAGGAGACAAAAAAAGTACAGCAGAAGATAGCTCAAATGAGGACAAGGAAGTTTGGAATGAATGTGGCTCCTCAAAAAGAAGAAATCAAATTTGGGTGAAAGAACCTGATGCCCTCCTTAAAGGTGTGTGTTTATGGAATTAGTGTAAGGAAGAGAAACAAATGAAATGTGTGCTTCAATAAGAGATTATGTAAGGCCAGCATGTTCTCTTAAATGTGCTGGCATAAATACTCTGTTTGCAAACAGTACTCAGACTGTTAATGCTATTGCTTAAAGGAAAAAAATGTGTACAGGGTAAATGGGAATAACGGTCTTCATTCTGTGAAATCAACTTGTCTTTATTGATGGTGACACAAATAACATATTGTCTGTAAACACTCACAGAGTAGTTTTTAATTTAGTAAGTTAATGGTTTATTTGCACTAAAATCTTGGCCTGAAGATTGTATTTGTCATGCTATGCCTGAAATAGCCCCATGAAATTGCCTGGTATGATCAATACATAAGAGAGCATATTTGCCCACTGATTTGCTCTATCTAATTAGTCTTTTTCCTGATCCCTTCATTTAGGCTATTATGTAAGCTTGTCCATAAATTTAAAGTAAGGCAGATGGCTTGGGAAAGTGTTTCCTTTTTTCTTTGGGGTGTTTTCCATCACTTTCCTTCCTGAGGCAGTGACTTGGTGCTTGTGCACTGGAAACTTCAGGACTGTTTCATGGATGCATTTTGCTTTTGCCACTGTTCAACTGAGATGTGCAGGTTGCTACGCTACCTGCTGTGCAAGAAAGCAAAGCCTTGCATGCTGCTTCCTCTCTGCTTTCTGCCCCAGGCTTCCTCTCTGCTTTCTGCCCTGGGCTTCCTCACTCCTGCATCTTGCTCTTGAACTTTTTGTCTTCACCCTTTTTCCACCATTTCTCAGCACATGGATATGCCATGGCTTCCCAGTTTGTTTATTCCACTTTACTGTCGTAGGTTAGCATTTGTTACCAAGTAAAGCACTGGTGTAATGTTGTCACCCTTTGTTTTCTCAGAGGAGTTACTAGTGTTTTGCAGCTAATATTGACTTGCACACAGCTTTCCTCTTTGCCATTTGGAGGCTCTCCTGCAGTTTCACTGAGGATTGGGCTTTTCCCCACTCCATCCTTAAGGAATACACTATAGTTCTCATTGAAAGAAAGTTTCTTGTGGTCTGTGTTCATGGGGTGTCTAAAGTGACTGAAGCCCTCTCTGTTGGTAGGGCTGGTGTGGAGTGTGAAGCAGAATGTTGTGTTCCTACACAGCATGATGGCTTCTGTTTTGCATGGCACCTAAGCACGTCTTAACCATCTCATGCCAAACCTCACTGTGGTAGTTTATGTTATGTTTCCTAGGAGGGACAGAGTTTCTTCAGATTCTGTATTTGAGCCCTGTTATGAACTGATTTTATGGTTGTTTGGAGAGCAAACTTGACATGCTTGGATGTCGTTTCTCTCAAATTATATAAATGGGGATTACCCTCTTGTTTGCTAATTAATTGTGCTTCTGTTTCCTTTGCAGATTGCAGGACTTGACACTCTATAATCCGGAAAGGACCATTACAGTTAAAGGCAGTATTGAAACTTGTGCCAAGGCTGAGGAAGAAATTATGAAGAAAATCAGGGAGTCCTATGAAAATGACATTGCTGCTATGAATGTGAGTTTCCTTGTGGTGTGGGCTCTTTCTGAAACTAGAACCATGGAAATATTTAGGTGTGAGAGACCCCTGGAGGTCACCTGGCTCAGCAGGGAGTTTATTCAAGATAGGCCTCACTTCAAAGTTAAACTAGGTTGTGTAGGGATTTGTCTCGTCTTGAACATATCCATGGATTGAAAGCCCACAGTGTCTCTGGGCAATCTGTGCCCTGTCTCACTATTCTTATGGTGAATTTTTTTTTCCTCATATCAGAATTTTTCTGTTGCAGCCTCTGTTGCCTCTTTTATTAATTTGTGGGCGTGTGGGCATGTGTTTATTTATTTATATACGTATGCTATTTTAATGAAGGCCTTTTCTGGTTGGTTTTGAGTGGGGGAATTGGTAACTTGATTCAGATTGAGGAAATGAATGAGCATTTCTTGTTGCAAAAACATGAAGGAAGGTGTGTTTTCGCTGTTGTTGTTTGTGTGCTCTACTTTGCATGGTTTTTAAAGTAGTGATTCACGGTTTCTTCATATGTATGGAAGAAGGATCTCTCCTGTTTTCAATTATTTAATTTAAGAAGGCTTTATTAAAAGTTTTTTTTCTTGATATAGATGATAAAGACATTTAGCTATTTGAAGATGATTGGAGCTTATGTAATGAAAACAACATATCTCATTAGTTTGCCAAAGTATTACTAATACATATTGAGAAATGATTGAGACTTCTGATAAGTTGTGAAGAGCTTTTTGTGTGTGTGTGTGTATCCAAACCTTATGGCCTAGAATTAGACTGGAAATATTTTTCAGTTTACAGTAGTCCTGATTTTCTAGAAATGTCTGTTCTTTGTGGTTTTCCTACTGACTAGAGAGAATATTCTTCTCACTTTTCCCCCCTGCCTCCCACGCTAAGCAAATTGCAGGAGATAAGCTACACGAGGACATGAAGTAATTTGTTGTGGTGCATTTTTGTTTCATATAGCAAGCAGGAGCATGGGATGAGCTAGAGAATGTGTTGCTGTTTGGCAAACATGTGGAAAGCCAAAAGCTACCTCTGTTACTGTATGGATTTTAAGTTTAGTTTGTAGTGATTAGGGTAGTTGTAGAGTGGAATTTTTTGGATTTTTTTGATGACTTATCTGAGCTACCTGAGATGGTATCTGTCTTGAGGTATTTCTAAAGCATATTTATATTCCTGAGCAATAATGTGGAAGAGGGTACTGAAAAGTTTTGTATCACTGACAGCAAATTCTTCCTTACCACATGATGCTGCCACTATTCCCAGGTGTGGTCAAGCAAGAGACATGCAACTTTACAGCTGATCCTTTCCCAGCAAATGCTGGAGATATCTCACTTCATCTTTTGCAAGGAGTGGGAGGGAAAGGATAAGGGAAGGAGAATGGGATTATAGTGTCCCTTATCTATGCCCCCAGAGTATAAAAAGTCAGGGTTTGTGCATCATCTTTCTCCGTTTCTGAAGGACTGTCTTTTTAGTGTAAGGCCAAAGTTGTGATTTTTCTGATAACTTTGTTCACTCTGAAAGTAAATTGTACTGTTGCCTGGGTGTCTTGCCATAAAGTTTGAAATATGTTTTGCTGACTAAATTGTAGCAAGTGATTCCCAGATGCCTTTCCTACTACATGTTTTTAATGTTATTGGTCTGTGCATATGCCTGGGAAATAGGTTTGAAGCAGAGTTCTTCGAGTAATGGAGATAAAACTTTTTTTAAATAACATCCCAAAAGGTTAATAGCTATGTCAACTCAGATTTTATTACAGTTAATAACTAGGACTGTAAATCTTAAATAACTCTTCTGCCGTTGCAGCTTCAAGCACATTTAATTCCTGGATTAAATCTGAATGCCTTGGGTCTATTCCCACCTTCTTCTTCAGGAATACCACCTCCCGCAGTGAGTGTTGCCTCTGCTGCTGCTGCTGCGTCATATCCACCATTTGGGGTAAGGGAAGCTCTGATTTTTGGATGGTTAGTGGATGGTGATACTAATCTGTACAATGCTGTTGTTCAAAAGTAAGCAGATTGCTGCATCTTTTTGCCAAATTACCTGAAAAATCTGGGAATAGTGTTTTGGTACTGTGTTCTGTTCTAAATGTCTTTCTTCCTGCTTGCACACTGAAAACACTTCATGTGGCTGCAGTTGGGAGGAGGCATTCACTGCTTGTTTAGTGCAATGCTCACTGAAACTGGAAAATAGTGTTTCTTAGAAAAGTGTTAGATCCTATTTTATAGAGAATTTGAATTATTACAGAAAGAAATCTCAGAATTTAAAAATTGATGAAATTTTCAATTAATAATGCTAGTCTGTGAGTTTATGACAAGAGATCATTTCCTTCCATATCAACAGGAATAAAGTGGGAATCTATATGTAGCTAAAATGTTTGAATGCAGCAATTTTATAAATGTACAAGCCCTGTTGAATACAGTACTGCTAAATATATAGGATTTAAATTACATGGATTAATTGCCAGAAAACTGTGATTTACTTGCCACTTTGCTCTCTAATAAATATGGGAAAAAGTTCAATAGAATCTTACTCAAATTCAGTGCTGATTAGTAATGATAATGAGGTCTCTTGCTATGGAGCAGAAGCTAATTTTTTATATCAGAAAGCTCCAGAGTCTTTCTGGAATTGAGATTCTTTTCTTGAATAGCAAAGCACTACCTCATTACACAGAGAAGATGACTTTCATCTCTTCCCTGTTTTTGGTGGTGATGGTTGTTAGCAGCTCAATGGAAGGTGAATTTTCAAAGCAACTCTAAAAAGTGGGTGAGAGAGCTTTACAAACTCTGCCGTGGCTCACTTTGTCCACTTCTTTACCCTGCAGTGACATCTAGAGAGCTAAGTCTGAGACTATTCATGGATTAAAAAAGTAAAAATACTTTATCAAATAACTCAAGTTACATTGCACTAAAGGGTAGTTGTTGCCTAAATATTTTTCCCAGAGGAAGAAGCCAAGAAAAAGTCTCCACAAGGAACAGGACAAATTCCACACTCATAGCATTGTTTCTGGGAATGAAAAACTTTGGTATTATGAACTATATTGAGTATAATAGTGGGTTTATCAGAGAAAAGTGATTCAATGAAAAGTACAATGGAAATATGTTTATACTTAGTTATTTTACTGTTAATAGTAGAGCCTCTATTTATGACAAATTCTCTCCCAGTCCTTCTGCACTTCAATTAGATTGGCAGGCTAAACTTACAGGTTTCTGCTTCATTGTACTATATAAAATGCTTTTTCTAGTAATGGATTGCCTCAATTTATTTCTTCTTAAGAGAAAGAATGTGGTTTGTTAACAGTATATAACTTTCTGTAGTGGTAATTAAAAGTGTGGCTTTTCCTTTCTTTTTACTCCAGATTTACAAACTACTTTGCTATTCTTGAGATACATACTGTAAGCCCACAGTTCTGTTCATCACTTGATTTATTTTCATTTCTTTCCCACCTTTTCCCCCTGTTGTGGTTCTTTTTGCTTTTGCTTTAAATATGCACCTAAACAATGCTGAATTTGGTGATGACTCTTGTCTGTCCCTCTGTTGCTAGTGCACCTTTACCACCCCTCAGATGCACCTTTTCTGGCCTGCTAAGATCTCTGGCAATTTCCAGGTTTCTGGAAATAGGATAGTGGCAACATCTGGAAAAAGGCATCAAGAAACAAGTGTCATTGTGTAAAACTGTAGAAACTTTGCAGCTGGAAGGACCACACTGTCTGAACTCTCTTGCTTCTGTTCATGCTCAGTCCCTTGAAAAAGCTTTCATTCCATACAGTCTAGATGTGAGACAAGCTAACATGCAAAAAGGGATAAACTCACAGATTGCGTAGATAAACTCTGACAGCTTTTGTGGAGGTTGGAGGTGGTACCAATACAGCCCCTGAACCTGATATGAAGGGCTTCTAAAACAAATTAACAGTTTCAACAACTGAACGTGAATAATTGAAACTATCTCACCTTTTTGTACTTACAAGTGACCATATTTGGAAAAGAGAAGGTGGTTCTGTGGGCTTCAGGCAAGTTAGCCCCTCAGATTCCTTGGAGTGCTTGTCCCTCTCTGGGGAGAGAAAACAAAGAAAAGTATGAGTCTATTCTTTTAATGGATGCAGTTGTTCAGAGAACAAAGCTTCCATTTTGAAGACTTTTAAACCTTGTTTGTGCATGAATTAATTTTTTGTAATTGAGCTTTACTCTCCTCTTTTTTTTTTCTCTCTAGTAGAACAATTTTTCAGACACTGATTAAATAGGTTATTGGGGCATGCAGAAGGAGAAAGAGGGGAAAGAAGTCTGGCTGTATTTTGAAGGAGAAATGGAAACAGTTTGAAAGGCTAAAGGTAAACATGGAGGGAGATCTAGGAAAGCACGTGAGGGATTTAAATAAAATAAAATCTGTGACTAAAAGAGGCTTCAAGGAAAGAATGTCTTAGAAAAAAACATGAATGAAAAACTCACAAGGAGACTTTATGTCCATTTACCTGTGAGCTATTTGCTGACACGTTCCTTGTTCTGGCAAAAGTGTTTGAGCAACTCAAGTCCCTTGTTTTGAGTGAATGTCCTTTTATGCTTGGGAGCACTGGTTAGCTGACATTGAGGATATCCCTTTCAGTCAGCTGAAAGTCTTTTCTGAAAATGCTGCTGGCATCAGGGTATAAGAAAGAGTGTCCTGCTCCTGTCTCACTTATTTTAGTGTAGTGCAAATTGCAAATTTTGCTGGTTTGTCAGGACTGGACATGGGTGGCTCTTCCCTGTCTCTTGTTTGTTTGACTGAGCAAAGGTGTGTTCCTTGGCAATTTCAGCTACACCATCATCAGGGGCCTCTTGGCATCCAGATGTCATTGAAGTCTGTTTGTGTGCTTACAAACCACATAGTGAGCCTTGAGACTCCACTGTGGTGTGCCTGGAGGTTATAAAGCTTTTGTTGTAAAATCTTTGTATGGACCCTTTCTTCACCTTGTGGGGGTGGACTCACAAGTGGCTCTCCCTTGGGTCAGAAGAGGTAGGTGGTTGAACTTTGGATATTTGCAGCAGAGTTTCCATATGGAGCTGATCCTTCATATGTACTATTTTCTAGTGACAAAGTATTGCTATGACCCTCTGCAGGACTTGTTACCAAAGAAATTGAGGTGTCATCTTAATTATTGAAACAAGTGGCTGTCGCATTTATGCTGCTATTTTTTATATGGGTGTAAAGATGAAAAACCTATATAATAGGCAGATCTAGGATTTTGTTGAAGTGCCAGAGCTTAGTGACATGTCTGAATACCCATACATACAGCTGGAGCCAAGTGTTCCTAAAACTGAGAATTCAGGAGTTTAGGACTGAGTAGCTGGGTTTAGTTGTATTAATGTGGGTTTAGCTATGCTAATGTGTGTGATGCTTCATCCTATCCCTCTTCATGCAAACCTATAAGGCTTATTTGACAAGAGCATGAACACTGTTCTCCAGCTGCTCCAGGTATGGGTCCAGTGTCACTAACTTAGGAGATAGAGATGTTGTCAAACACTGGTTCGCATTTAGCTCCTTGGACTGGGTCACATTCAGGAGAATGATTTCCATGTGCTTGAGATCTTATTCCCTAATATCCATCTCCATGATGGTTCACACTGGTGTGTAATACCAAAACCTCATCTAATCTGATGAGATACATTTTGTCTCCCTAAGAATCTTGGTGTTGCTTTACTCTGTCCTGGCAGTAGAGTCCACCCAGGAAAGCACAAGTTGTCCTGGATACTTTTCTGTTTACAGATATAAACATGCATGTGTGCACATGTCTATTGCATGTGGCTGACGTTGTCTGAGCACCACATCTAGTGCAGGCTGACCATCCATTTTTTGGTAATTTTACCTATTACTAGCAACAGTTCTTGATATTGCAATTGTATAATTTATTTGCAGAGTCCAAGCTCTGTTTCCCTGTTTAAAGCACTTGCTTTGTGCATCATTTAAAAGGCATGCAATGGAATTGTATACTGTTTCAATTTCTGAACTTTTCTCTCTCTCTTTGAAAAAGTCCAAGATCTGTTTATATTACTCTGGACTCCTAAAAGACAAATCAGAACACTGGGAGTCATTGAAATGTTTCAAGGCTGGAGGAAGAAGTAGGATAAATAAAACATATTAGGAGTTAAAGATTCTTTTTGCCATCAAATGGTCGTGATTTTCTTCTTATAATCCTGGTGATATGATCAAACTAGTGGTGGTTTTTTGATTGATATATGCCCTTATGTGACCATGCTAAGGACCAGTAGCTTTTCTGTGCCTATTTGTAGCTGATGTCTTGTCCAGCTGCTTTTGGGCCTGGAGAAACCATCACTTTCTGTTTACCCTTAAATCTTTCTCCTTAGCTCTGCACTTCAATGCTCGTGTGTGTTGCAGCTCTGACACAATTGCAAAGAGCTTTGTTAGTCTGCCCACTGTCATTTGTAACAAGTGTCATGACCTGAGCACCTGCACAAAGCATTGGGACTTATATGAGAAGAGTAAAAGTGAATATACCCTGTGCTTGTTTTTTTTAGAAGATATGTTGCCACAAAAAATGTTTTAACAAGTATCCCAGCCAAACTGCTTCAGATGTAGTGTTGTACTGCTCAAAGCTGTTTTGATGGAGTTGTTGCTTCTGTCTTCTGAACTGTGGGGAGAATATGCACATACTTGTCTCTCAAGAATAGAAGTTTGTTCTCATGCAACACTGAAAGGTTTAAAGCTCCAAACAAACAAGAAATCCTTGTCTTAAAGTTCAGCTGTGTACAGTTAAATACACCTGGCCTAGCTACTGGGTTAAGCAGATTGCACAACCCTTCTTTTTTACAACTGGAACTCTGCATGTTTAATTTTACATCCAACTGCATTTCTTTTGTAGCCTTTGGGTCTGAAATTTGGCATTCCAAGGGTATTCCAAGACCATATGTGGAGACCTCGTCCTGCACTTGAATGTCCTGAAACAGGGCAGTAGAATTAATTCTCTTTGTCGCGTGGCAGATAAAGTAAGGTGAGAAGTAGACAGCTTTTCTCCACAGGAGAAGTTCACACCAACCGCTCTCCTGCATCTGTAAGGTCATGGAAGAGACTCCTGAACTTCTGCCCTGTGAAAGTTAGCTAAGGTGAAGAGACACTCCTCAACTTGCAGTGGGACTGCTTTCTCTGCTGGTCTCTTTGCATAACCATTGTAGCTTTTTGAACCTCTACCTTCAAAAAGCATTTTTTCTAACCTTTTCTTTAGCCTCACAGTTAATTTTCAGGTTATGTGATATGTGTAGAGGCTTCTAGGAAGGGAGGGGGAAAAGAAGGAAAACCAAAAAAGTAGCTTCCTACAGTAAACACAACCAAGAAATGAAACCACGTTTTTCTAATGACAAAGTCTTGTACAGCTAGGCTGATAGGTTGCTTTCCTTTATTCTTTTTGCCATCTCTTGAAGCTTTTTGTTGCAGGTGAGGAACATGCCAGTGGAAAACTTTCTCCTTAGAAGACGTTGTGGTCAAGAGAAAGATTCCTTCTTTATTCTCCAGTAATATTCTTATAATAGTAAAGAAGACATCTTCTATAATGCATAGAAGTAAGAGAAGAAATAACTGTATTGTGCTTTTGGCAGGAAAGAAAAGTAATTTAAAATGAAAAGTTGCTTCATTGAGGGCCTTCATTTGATGCCCTGAGCATAGATGAGAGAGACAAGGAAGAGGAAAAACTGTCCTATGTTTCCAGGTACTTTGACTCTTACTTGGTGGAGTTGGGCTCCTTTGGATGTCTGGGTTTGATAGGATTAGCTCTTGCAACTGTTGCATCTGACCTACACAAAGGTAGTAATGTCTGTACGTCTATAATGTGTGTAGTCATATGTGGCTTTGCCCTAATTTGGCTAGCTTGTTAAGCAGTAGATGATTTTGTGAGGAGCTGTGCTACAGCCAAAAGAGGATCTGGTTTTGGGGAGTGAAGAAGGATTTGCTGGTGTTCGTATAAAATAGCTTTATATCAGTGAAGTTAAAACCATGCATGTGCAGCACATACCATCTTGAGGAGGGCATTATAGGACAACAGCATTGTCTGACAAAAAAAAAAAATCTACCTGCTAATTAGACTTCTTTTGAAGACTGTAACCTCAGTGCCTTGAAATACACCTTTCTCTGCTTAATTTCTTAAATTCATTAATAATGCATTTTTTTGACAACTAAGATGCTCACTCCATGGTGCCTAACAGTATGGGATTGCTCTGCCCTGTGGAAAAAATGGTTGGTTCTCCCATTGCCTTGAAACTCTCCTGTTCCTGCCATGCTGTGTTAGCAGAGATCCATGTCCAGAGCAAACTACTCAAACAATTCTGCCTCTGGAGATGGACCATCCTCCTGTGATGGAAGCAAAAATGTCACCATATGATGTACAAAGATCTGGCAGGTCAATGCTAGATCTTTTTGTGGTTCTGATGTTGTCATACTGCAAATAACATCACTTGCTAACTACTAATCCATGCTTTTTAAAATAAAAATGTCTTCCTCTGTGGATTTGAATACTTTTAGAGATATTTATAGTTTCTTTGAACAAGAGAATAAGAATTTGTTTATGTGCTCCCAGATTCTCATTGTGGGAAGATTTAATCTTGTGTTCCCTGGAGCATCTCAGACTCTCAAGCTCTAAGTACCAGGCTCAGCACCTTCTGAATGTTAAACTAAATGGGAAATTTAATTCCTCAAGGTGCCAAATATTTTGTTACTGGAGTGTACTGAGCTCCTTCAGGCCAGAAACAAAAGTAGGTCAAGTCCTTGTTCTGTTGTATCTGGCTCCATCTCTTGTTTGTTTGTTAGTTAAACATGATGGAAAAATAAGTGATATTTCTCTGTTTACACAACCTGTTTCTCTGGCAGCTGTCATGGAATCTGAGAGCAGTGTCTTTGTAAACCAGAGCTGATGACTACCTGTGTCTTCCAAAGCCACTGATTTCTTGGGCAATTTCTGTGAGCTTGGAGCACCTGTGTGGCTCCTGTGTTACAGCTATGATTTTTAAAGTGGAAGTGTTTCTATATATGCATTTCTTGTTTTGGTGGTCATACAACATTGCAACTCTGAATACCTATGTTTGCTGCTTGTAAATGACCAGCAAAATTGCTACTTACGTAGTTTCACAATCTGTTCCTTATGTTGATTTCTGCTTTTGGCTGTCTATTCAGAATAAAAGGTGGCAGATTGCTTTTTTTGGCATTGTGGCCAGTCAGATTTTGCAAAAACAAAAAGTTCATGCCGTGTTCAGAAATATGTCAGACCAGTTCCTGCTTGTGAAATGCCTTATAACCAGCCTGCCAGAAAACATTCCTTCTCTGCTTCTGTGATTTCTAACCCCTTGTTCCTAGCTAGGCTCTCCTGTTGGAAACACTTCTGATAGGTGTGGTCCTGTGACCATTATGACTTCTAGTAGCCTGAGGAGATTCCCATGGCCTGCCAGGTAGAAGACAATGGTGATGAAAAGTACTAAAAATTAAGAGCCAAGAAGTGGAGTGAGTAGTACTAAGTGAAATGATTTTACTAGCATCTCACTCTTGACCACTGTGTAATAACCAGCTGTCTTTGAATTTCAGGTGTTTAAATGCAGTAGTCCCCAAACTGGAAATGCAGACAGGGGTCATTACTTTTCTGTGAGCTTGGAGGGACAGGATCAGCTTAGCTGGACAGACAGAGGACTCCTACACAATTTTTGGGGGTCTGGGAGTGTGATTGCTGGGGAGAGAGGTACAGCTGCATGGCCCCTTACCATGGGCTGTGTGTCTCAGAAAGGGTCATGTTCTCAGTTCATCTAGTGACATGTGTTTCTTACATAATGCAGCAGTAACACTTAGAGGGCAAAAGGGAGCCAGCTCTGGTCTGAACGCAACAGGTTCCCAGCCCAGAACCCAGTGGAGGGAGGTGGTGGAGCTCCTGACCACATTAGAAGGTTGCTGCAAGTGTAATGTTGAAGCTGGCATGGGGGAGTTACTTGCCACACTTGGAAATTCTTCTTGTTGCTCCTGCATCTTGCATTAGCCTGGGGTTCATGAGAAGGTGAACCCTGGGAGGATGGTGTTGTACAGTTTGTGCATGGGAAAATGGGCAATGCTTCAGGGTGTGCAGATCAAAGTTAAAAACATGCATTGCTTCTTTTAAATTGTGTTTTGCTACCTCTTGAGTGACTGAATTCAGCAGTGAAGAACTCCGTTACCTTCTGATTGTTGCCCTGGCTTTTTAGACAGTGAATATGGCAGAAAGCTTTAGACTCACAGCATAGACTTTAATCCTGTCAAAAAAACCCCAAAATCTTGGAGGGTGGGGGAGCTCAGGCTACAGTTTGATAGTCTACACTGGCAGTACCACTTCAGCTGATGTACAAGATGGTGAGTCAAGGTATTTGCAAGGATGTTGTAAAACTGTGAATCATGTTAGACCTATCTACTAAGACTTTAAGTTGTCCTTAATGAGCCTCTTGTTTCCAACAGAGGCTTAAATTTTTAGCATTAGTATTGGAAAATGAATGCAGTAGGATTTCTTTCACCATTATCTAAAGCTTATTTCTTATTAATGCATTGAGTCCTCCTAGAATGTCTTCAAGGATACTTGGCTTAATGCTGGTTTCGCCTTGCTGCAAGTCTTTACTACTAAATAAGAACATTTAATATAGCTGTAGGCCAGAATAATTCTTCACAGTGCATTGCAAAAACATGGTTTAAATTTTGGCTTTGTGTCTGGTACAGGGTTTGAATAAAGCAATACCTCACTTCCTAACAGATCTCAGGGTATTCTGAAGACTAAGTTATCTGTAAGTCTCCCTTGTCTTGGTGATGGTGATCATGGCAGCTAGGAAGGGGGAGAATGGCAAAACAGAGCTTTTTAATGCCGTCACCTACTGTCTGTATATGTTTACTTTACAAAGTGGATTTATTATTAAAAAAACAAAAAACAGACCCGTATCCCACTAGGTTAGATGTGAGACAAATGTCTGAGACTTCTCTGTGCAGTCTTAAAATGGTTTTAAATTATTTCCCTCACAACTTAAAAAACCTGATTCTGACTAGAAATGGCTAATGTGACTTTGTGACTTTAAATAAATGTCTTATCCTAAGGGAATTAATTGGCAACATGAAATATAACAGGCTTAGAAACTAGCAAAGATCTGATTCTGCTCCCATTGATATCTGGCATAAAAATCATATTTACTTCAGTGGGTACAATGTTTTTACAGATTTATAGCCTTATCCCAAGTGTTGCCATGGATTTACCAACCACATGTGTTTGGTGGAGGAAGGGATCTGTGGAGACAGTTAAACACACGACTGGAAAAATTTTGTACTTGTCAGGCTTGCAGAAAAAGACTGAGATGAATTCTCAAATGAAGCTTAGGGACATAAATAACAAATGTGCCCCCTTACAAGCTCTGAAGTGGGTGGGATCACAGACTCACGCTGTGTGAGAGAGCTGTGGACTGACCTAGCAGCAGCATCAACCCAAAGCAGAAAAGGAGGGGTCATCATAGGGAAGAATCGAGGAGGCAAAACTCCATTGGTTTTTCTGTGTATTGTTAGTTGTTCTGTCTTGTGGTTTGTTGGTTTTTTGGTTCGTTTTTTTTTAAATACCATTCCCCAAATAGAAATATCCACTTCCCCAGCTCTAGTAGTTGGGACCTACTTGTTTACCTACCACTGTCTACCTGGAGGATCATAGCTTTCTTTTTATGAGTTTTCATCCTTGCCTGGCTATGCTTTCACTGTCACCAAAGATGTGAGATGAGAAGGAATGCTTTTTCAGGTAAGGGGGAAAGCTCTCCTTCTGTGTGATTTTGGGCAGTTTGTCAGACTGATGCGTCAGGAGTTGGCAGAGAAATGTTATAATAACTTTATCCTAGGGGCAGTTGATCTCTACAGATCTTTCTAACCCTGCAAGCAAGAGTTGTAGAAAGAAGAGTGAATCTGCAGATTTTCTTGGCTTGGGAGTCCTCAGCTTCTAGCTCTGGTGTGGAGCAATAGCCCTTATGCTGAAGGACACGTGGCAATATCCCAGGGAGGAGAAGAACCTTGCTCCTGCTGAGTTTCTGGAAACCAAGAAATGGTGGCTGCGCTAAGATGGTTTGCTAAGAGTTAAATATAGTGTGGTAGGGTTGGCAGCAGAGAAATGGTTGTCCTGGGAAAATCTTCTGTAGGGCTGCAGGGTCTGGTTGGAATGAAGACGATCATCATGATGCTAACTGCAGTGCAGGGGCTCCAGGTAAGCCCAGTGTAATGGGGAAGCAGAGAGGGCTGACAGGATTTAGGAACAGATTAATCTAGATCTTGGATGGAGGTGGTGGAAATTTAAAGGAAAAATTAAAAATAAAAAAAATAGTTGGCATGGACTGTTAGGCTAGGGACAGATGGCTGGTGCTCAGGGACTTGCAGGAGGTATGGAAGGAGGTGTATCCAAGCTGCTCCAGGAAAAAGAGTTGGACTAGTGCAAAATATTAGAGCCAATGGTGTCCAGCAGCAGTTGCTTAGTGTCATCCAGTGGGGTAGTTTGATTTACATCTCTGCATTAGGTCACTGTTTTCAATTGTAATTTAAAGGAGCAAGCATGAAATCTGATTTAAGTTGGCTTATCAAATTTTACGTGTGTACTTTGGTTACCTTTCTAAAAGCCTTAGTGTGTATTCTGTACCACTACAGCTACTCTTAGCCAACAGAGTGAATACATCTATTTACACAAATACGCAGTTTGCCATTTGCTTTGCTTAATGTATTTTTTCCATTTTTTGTTTAAAAATGATGAATGGTGCTTTTCTTATTTGCTTGATTAATTTTTAACTTCTGATTTTCATCAGGCAAAATTTGGATGGAAATTGGTATCCAATTAATGAACAAAACCAGCATTTAAAATTGTTTTCATTAGTTAAATATTCTGGATATAGACAAAAATTCCTTATCAAGCCTGTTTTGTGACTAAAGCAGACTGATTTTTGTAGAAACAAAGCAAGTATTATTAGCTGTTTATGAGCTGAATTGATTGTTTCTTGTCTCCATGCTCTTGAAGAATATGTTTCTTCTATCTAAAAAATCTGTTTCTGGAACTCTTCTTGGAATTAACAAACCTAAAACAAAACCACAAAAAACCAGCCCACCCCCAAAAAACAACCTAGATTTTCCATCTGAGTGAACACTGCAGTGTCATCTGTGTGCCACAGCTACACATTAGGATGGACTAGTCATGAGCCCATACTGCAGATCTTGCTGGGGCAGAAGAGGTGATCACAGATATTGGAGATGGTTACTCCCAAATTAGGGTGGGTGTATGGACTATACATCTTGGTGAACCTAAGTTACTACTTTTAAAGATTTTTTTCTTTCCACATTTCTGTCAGTTCTCAGGGTTGGGCTGGCTTTGAATAAAATATTTTCTTATGTGTGTGTGGAAAATAAAGTGAAGGGGGAAGAGGAGAAAATTGTACAGGAGACCTTAATGTTGGTAAAAATATATACACATGTATATTTTGGTTTTTAAATTTTAAGTATATGTTTAAGTAAGCTTGGCTTTGTTAAGGCAGTGAACATTGAAGCTCAGATTTCACAGAGTGGGAAATCAGTTCCCTAAATTTAGTGCTTCTAACATATGTTTAAGATCTAGGAATCTATTTCTGATATAACTCATGCTAGGAGTTCCTGGAAAGCTCTGTGACTTAGTGGCATGGCATGGGTAAGATTAAATTATAGCTGATTTTCTTCCATTCTGAGATCCCCAGAAGCATCTGTAAGATTGATGGGTGGTTATAGTCATTGCATTATATTTGGATGTGTTTCTTTTGCAGGATAGTCTTCCAGTAAATACAAAAAAAATTTAAAAATTATTATGGGTAAGGAGATGGACAGAAAATAATTTGAACTTGCTGTTGTTATGCTCTCAAAAGCTATAGCTAGCCTTGGTTTCTGCCAGAAGAAAAAAGAAAGATATGCAGTAGGTTTTTTTTCTAGTGGTTAAAAATCAGTGTGGGTAAGGAAACGGACACAATTTCTCTAAATCCGGTGTCGTGTTATACTGGAGATGAATTGGGTTGTATGTGTATGCCAGTGTGCTTCTCCAGACAAGACTTTGAAAAACAGGTTTATGAACACTTCAGTATCAACAGATTCTCTGCTGTTCTTTAATAAAAGTGTATCACTATTACACCAAAATGCAAGTTTAGTGTTAAAGATCCTCAGTCACATAAAAAATAACAAAATCCTTTAGGAAAAAGAAGTTGAAATATATCAACAAGTCAAAAGTATGAGAAGGGATGGGGAAAGAGTGCTACAGTGAGCTGACTTTTACAGATATGCATCTTCTGTCTTTTATTGCCTTTGCCCATGTTTCACATTTAAGGGTGAGGCAGCAGAAAAGAATTTCAGTGGTAAGTTGAATCTAGTAAAGAACGTGCCCTGAGATTAAGCTTTGGGAAGAAGAGGAGAAAACTGCTGCAGACAGGTGGGCAACAGAGGGAAGGCAGGAGATATATGCAAACAAAAATAATGAAGTTTGATTTGTTTCCATGGTACAGAAATGTGTCTGGATGTGGGTTTTGGTAGAAGCTGCTTAACTTCTTGAAAACCAAGTCAAGTTACTTGTTTGTTTTGCAGCACTGTTGTGCAAACTAGCTGGAAAGTCTGTGCCTGTTAGCTCAAAGTTTAGCTGGAAGAGGGAGGCTGGAGTTGCAGGTGGAAGGGAGAACTTCAGCGGTGGACTTTTGCAGGAGCTGAAGTATGTGTGGACAACTGAAGGTACAAGGAGATGAGCGAGCAAGTAGGGTGGCTAAGGTGTCTGGCTTGGAATGAGGGGTTGTCTCGATACCCAGTGCAGTTAGTATGGGTACTTGCAACAAAACTGGAAAAAAAACCGAATGCTTCATGAACTTGTAACCATTTAGAAAGAGTTTTCTGAAGTGGTAAGACTGAGCAAGTACCTACAGTAGCATTTCCAAATTACTGGAAATCTTGTTGGATTCCCAGTGAACATGTAAAAGGACTTACTATGACAACACTCAGGATGTTTGTAATAGGAGAAAATGAGTAATCTTCTGGAAAGTCTTTTCAACATATATACTGAAGTGACTGGTATATTTCATTACAAATATGTAGTTTTAGGGCGTAGTTTTGAGATCATTTTAAACTGATCTGTAGGCAGATTGTAGAAGAGGTGCTCCCACCTTTTCCCATTCCCTGACCTAATTGTTGTTGCTTCCTCCCTTGATCTTGACTGCTGCTTGTGTGGCTCTCTGGTTATTCAGGTCAGGAACACACTGCCTGCCTTAAAAATCGGCTGGATCTGCAATCCTGCTGGCCACAAAACACACAGGGCAGTGGGGAGGCTGGGTGTGGAGGGCTGCATCCAGGAAAAATGGGGGCTTAAACCAGCATGAAATGACTGTGAATCCTAATACCTTGTAAGTGTGAAAACACAGGGTAAATTGTGCAACTGTTGCAATCACCTAAAGCGACTGGCAGAATGTGTTTCTATTTTCAATATCCTATTTTGGGGTTTCTTCACCTGGTACATGGAGCTGTGCCTGGAATTTGTATCCCCTGAGGTTACAGTTGACTTGTGTTTACCAAAAATGAAGTGGTAAAAATTGGAAACAAGCATTTTTTACTGATTAGTTTATGGTTAATGCAGTGAGACTTCGCTTCCAGTTGAAAGAAGTTACTGAAACTTTAAGTGGGAGATAGTGTTTTTAGGACTGCAGCTACTTTTTGCTTTATGTTGAATATAGTGGTTTTTTTCCTAAAAATGTCGTGAACAAAAGCTGCTTTGTTGAGCTTCTGTATCTGGGTCCGTGTCCCTACCAAAATATACAAGCAAGCAAAGCTGAAGGAGTGTGGTTGGTCCCATGTGCGCTGTTGGCCGGTGCTTGGTGCTGGTCAGCATTGGGGCACTGAGAAAGCAAGGATGAGAATGTCTGCGTTGTCCTGAAAGACCTTGGCACAAAAACGGCTTGTTGGCTTTGTCTTGTTGAGGATGAGCAAAACAAATTTGGAAAATGCATGAGGGCTACACAGAGGAAGAAATGCTTTAAAAGAGGAGGTGTAATGTCTTAAATACCTCCTAGCTCAAAGAAAGGTTTGTGTGAAATGATTTTGAGAGGTAACCCTGACGTAAGTAGATAGATTAGTGGTAGCGTAGTCCATACTTGACGATGCTCCATTAATCTGAGACAGGCTCTTCTGAGGCTGCTAAAATAGTTATGACTTATTGTGGCATATGTAACCCTGCTGTTTGATCATCACTGTGCAGCCCGTAGAGAGTATCTCGAGTATTATGTTGTGCTTTCTGGCTGGGGGGTGTCTGCTTGAAAGCAATAGGAAGATGCAGTGATGCCTGATACGCCGTGGGTGCAGCGGTAGGGTCCTCTTGCTTTTAAGAACTCCTGTTGTGGTGTTTAATTTACTAGCCTGCGTGAGGACTGTTGCCAAGGCTCCAACTGTTGCATAATGTTACACAGGAGGAATCACTGGCAGATTTCAAGCTGGCTATCATTCCACATCACTCCCACACAAAGGAAATTGTAGAATATATGTAATTCTGAGGCTTTTTGTGGCACTCAGCACAATCTAAAATTAAAGATGTAACTAGGAAAACTAGAAAGTTTGCCTGCTCAGTCTGTAGCCACTCTGCTTGTAGTAGCCTCACCTGCAGAGGCTTGCATGTGGAAGAGAATTCAGACAGCAACAGGTAAGAGCAAAAGCCTTGCAAAGAAGCAACACCTCAATTGTTTTTTAAAGCTCTAAGCACAAAAATGGTGAGTATTTTATACAAGATGAAAGAATCCTCTTTTGGCTCAAACTGCATATCATGTTCTGTGAATTCTGTGATTCCCAGAAAAAGCCAGACCCTTAATATTCAGACATCACAGGGGGAAATAAGATTTCCCCCTCATTTCCATGCATGCCCATTCCATACCTATTTTGTCAGTCTGATTCATAATGTTCAAAAACATTCACTGCATTTTTCCTTCTTCCCCACAGCAACAGCCTGAGTCTGAGACTGTTCATCTGTTCATCCCAGCCTTGGCAGTTGGAGCTATTATTGGCAAGCAGGGACAGCACATCAAACAACTTTCTCGTTTTGCAGGCGCATCTATTAAGGTATTATTACATTGAGTATAACTTTCTGGCTATTCTACATGACACTTCCAGCAAGTTTGCACAAGCCGTGTTTTCGTGAACACCTTCCCAACTCCGTGCTTAGAATGTGATGTGATAAATGGTACATTTGTTTATAAATCATCTTTTAATCTTCCTTAAGACAAGATAATTAGAAGCATGTTTTCAAACATCTCCTGAGGTGTGAAATATAAGCTGCAAAGAAAACTACTTTGGTGGTCTCAATTTCTTAGAAACAAGACTTGCCTCTTAATGGTGCAGTGCTTAAAGGCTTTCTTCTTGCTTTCAGTACAGTGAAAATTGGTGAGGTAAATTCCCCTTCTAAAAACAGCAGCACAGGTGAAGTTTCCTACTGCTGTGACTGCTCTTGCTCTGTTCCAGATGGATCGGTCTGGGCTGTCAAGCTCAGATGGATCCACACTGAAGTGTTCACGTTTTAGCATCATCCATGTGCTCCAAGCTCCTGGGGTCAGTCAGTTCTTTAACATCATGTTTACCTTGTTACTCAGATTTGACATCCAGGTGTTTGTGAATTGACATTTCATGTACAAGATGGTTTGCAGAGGTTGGCCTTTTGGTGAAATCTGTCTTGGCTGTGGTTAGGGGTTAGTACTAGTTGCAGTTACAGGAAGGCCTTGGCATTCCACCTCTGATGCCATTGTGACCACATATATTCTCTCTAGACACTTGAGCATTTTTTTCTTTTAATTAGGCTATTCTGTGCTGTAAAGATAATGTTTTGGCCTAAATTAAAAAAAAAAAAAAATTAAAAGTACAGTGTGTAGCTTTATGTGCTGTTAGACTGACATTTTCCTGCACAGGTAAAGCAAAGATTTTCTTCTCAGCTCTCTTTGTTTTTTGCTCAGGAGATGTGGCCTATTTTAGCAAGTGCTGTGGTGGGGAACTGCCAAAAGTCCAGGGCAGAGGGGCACAAGCTGGCTGTGCTGAGTTGAGCTTGGTGAAACCAGTGAGGCTGTGTTGGGCTTGGCTTGGCTTGGAAGATGTTCATCTAAGTGTGCAGAGCAAAGTAATTGGGGAATCCTGACGAATGTGTGGTTTGCTGGATGCTTATCAGTCAACCAACTGATGTGCTGCCCAGTTCCATCCTTTTTTTGAGTACTATATTAAATAGTTGTTACACTACCCAGATGGTTTACATTGGTTGAACAGTAATAATTGTATTTTTAGGGGGAAAATGGAATAGAAGAAAATTAGATGTGCTGATTTTTCATTATCAAATCTGTCTTGCATGGAGGTATGATATATCACATGGATTTCCTCTTTCCCTCTCCATTCCCACAGCTTGTATCTAAAGATTAAGTGGTGTATGGAAAGGTACTGCTAGGTGGAAAGAGAAATGTGAAACAACCTGGACCTCCAAGAACCCGTCCAAACTAGTTCTTCAGTTGGTCCTTGAGAGACAGTTCAGTGGAAAGGGAGTTTCCAATGTTTCTCATGCACCTGGCTAACAGTGGCCTCAGGCTTCCTCTACTGGCTGGCACCCCTCTACCCAATGCATTTAACAGTTCTGTATAAATTGAAATTCAGTTAAAAGTTTTTTGAAGTTCTGGTCTTTTGTTCCTTTACTAGTGATAAAGTAAAGAAATTTTTATGAAAATGGGCTTAAATCTTAGCAAAACTATACAGATACAGGATATGCTTGCTAAATTGGGAAGTTGCATGTATGCTTATCAATTAAAATAAAAACATAACTTCATCTGTAATCTGGCAGAACAATATGGAGCACCATGCTTGCTTCTGTGTGCAAGTATTAAATATGATGGTAAATTATTCAAAGCTTCTGAACTTTCCCTCGTGTTGACCACCTGCCCTTTGTCATAACTTTGGAGCAAAATAATAAATTGTGAATCAAGGAATCTGTGCTTTTAGCTAAGAGTTGGAGGGAGTGCTGCCTGAGTAACTTTTAACTTGCCATGCTGCAGTAATCATACTCTGTGGAGGAAGTATGTCTCTGCTGTTTTGAGTTGTGCTGTAACTTGTTGCAGCTGAAAACCTTTTACATCCCCATACGACTTCTGTGCTCGTGCTGAGCTTTGTAGATCTGATGAAATTCATTAGCTGCAAAGTAAGACTAAAACTGCAGATGCCCAGGGGTTCTGTACAGGGCTGCAGTGTTCAGGCTGTCAGTTCAGAGGTGCATGTTGGCTGTTGATGAGCTCAGGTTGTGTCTCTGTGCTGGTGGTCACTGCTTGGCTGGTGGTCAGTGCAGGCTCAGTGTGGGACTCCAGCAGACTCAATTGTTCAGTAAAAGATCCAGGCAGAGACTTCTGGGCTGTTGTCTGCCCTTCCTGTACTACAGTTGGGAACCCAGTGTCATCTCCCTGGTTATAAATTCTTTCCAGAGTAGCCCTTACTGATGGAAGGATGACTCTTACAGGTGTTGGGAGTATGAAGTTGTCAGCTTGTGGCTTGGCATTTGGAAGTTTTGTTGTTTTCTGGTTAGGAATGTAAAATTATTTCATTTTCAAAGTTAAATTCACCACTTCTATAGTATTTTTATCTATCTAACTACTTTTTCCAAGAGCAGATGACGGAATCAACACAGAAGATTCCTAGGTTACCCCTTCAGAAATTGAAATGTTAGTTGATATGTGTTTCTTTCACAGCCCTCAGCCGTGTTTTACCCCAGATTCTGAGAACAGGACATTCTAAGATAAGAGCAAAGCAAGATATGTCCCAGAACATTTAAACACATGTAAAATATAATGAAGGCTTGATGGAAAATATTTTTCTTAAAATTTCAATAAATGTGCTGGTGCTCACTAAGAAAAACATCACATGACTAAAAGAAAAACTACAGTGTCCACTTTTCATGAATGACAATTCAGGCTGAGCACTGTCCAGTCAGTTGCCTCTAAACGTGCCTTGAAATTTTGGCCCTTTAAAATACTTGTGTTCCAAAGAATGAATGGATTTAGTCTGTGCTTCCTCTTACCACAACGTCCTGTCATAAAAATGTATTGCTGTAAAATTAGTGTATTTTTAGATATATTTAATTGGAATGCAGAAATCATGAAAAATAGATATGCAAACCAGATAACCAGGATGTAATGCCTTCTGTATCTTAGGGTACAATATGAATAATTTTATAAACTTTCCTTAGCAAAATTCTTTAGTGAAAATGATGCATGGTGACTGGTAATTTGTGTGAAATAAACTACAGCTGTTAAATATGAATAACATCCCTATGCCAACAGCTGAGATGAAATTCTGTAGTGTTTAATATATTGCTCATTCAACAGCAGCTATGTAATACTAGATGCAACAATGGAAATGTCAGTTGTGATAAACAAGAGATTCATTTGGAATGTCAGAGGCTAGTTTGAATTATTTAATGCCACTGGAGTCTGAGAACAACACCCACAGAAATTTTACTGTTGTGGTGACATGAACTGCTAAAGACCCTACAGGCGTCTCTGTCTCAGCTCTGGTGGAGTTTAATTTTTATTTGGGTCACACAAATGTCTGTAGATACAAACCCCTTGGAAACTGTGAACTCATTGTCCAGTATAGAGGAATGTTTTGGATCCGATTAGTTACAACAGTTAAGTGATCTTCTGTTCTCAGGGTGATGAATGCAAAATTTTGCTAATGAGCAAAAATGGGTAAATTTTGCTAATGAGCAAAAAAAGCTAATGGGTAGGGATGAGAATCTCAGTTTATTAACCATGTTTATCTTTTTGAAGGTCACATGTCTTATATCACTCATAGCCACATGAAAATGACATGTGGGATTTTGCCATATGTGGATGAATTGCTGTCTCTTTAATTTTCAGAAGTGAATTTGCTTATGATTTAGCCAGTTTCTCCATATTACATTATGGCTAATTAATGCACTTTAAAGAGAATAAACCCGTCATGACTGAAGTGTGATGCTGCTGCTGTAACGAATAATTTTTCACTCTCGAACAGAATGTGAGACCAAAATGGGGAGGAGGTGGCTTTAAACTATTCCTTCAAAAGACAGCTACCAAAAGCTATGTTTATCCATTCCAGATTGCCCCTGCTGAAGGACCAGATGCTAAGCTGAGAATGGTTATCATCACTGGACCTCCAGAAGCTCAGTTCAAGGTACAACATATAAAAACTTGTTAATCTGTAGTGGCCTTTGGACCGTGAGGTACGATATTGAAAATAAAACACTTGGTTCCAAGCATGCTTTATTCAGAATTTTAGTAAACACTGGGCTTTTTGTTTTGTTGAAAAGTGTCTCATAAGAATATGAGTAATACAGTACTATAGGAAGCCACATTCTGGTCATCTGAAAATTGGGAGTTTCATGTAAGTAGGAATCCAGTCTAGAAAAAAAATATGGCCATATTACATTCCTAATTTTTCCTTTTATCTGCAAGCACCATTTAGTTCAGTTTTTCTAGTTTGTCTTAAACACATGAAACTGTTGCATGTATTAATTGAAATAAAGCTGACAAGATGAGAGATTGAGTCTCCCCAGGTTGCTGTTGTGTGCCCAATGGAAAATGCTTTTTGGATAGCTCTACAGATAAATGCAAGATTTCTGATTGTATTTCCACTGCAGCTAGTCAACCTGAGTATCTCATTTGTGTTTAAACTGAGTTCTGGAGTGGCCTTCTGCCTTATATGCCAAGGGATAAATCTAGTTACTCCAAAAGGAGTTGACCAGGCTAGGAGTGATGCAGACAGCTCAGTGTAGCAGCCTGGCCTCATCACAGATAAGGCCCAGAGCATATAGAAAGTCACTTGAGAGTTTGTCTGGGCATTATTCTCTTGCCTCTTCTTATTTTTTTACTTTGTATTTTTGCTTCAGGGCATCTAGCAAGAAGGAGGTGCACAAACTTCAGGGGTATCTAGAATCAATTTTGTTAATGCCTTTAGGATTTTTGGAACAGTATCAGGGCAGGTAACTTTGAAGCTCTGCCTCCCTGATGTTTTCTGTGTGCATGTGGGCTTGGCCACATGGCATGTTTTACATATGGGATACTCTTATGATCTGGGGTCAGCACAAGGTCAGATACTGGCTACCCTTTCTTTTCATCAAATATCAGTGGACTTAGCCTCTAGGAGTAGCATGCTGAAGGAGATTTGGGCATCCCTTATCTTGACTTTTCATGTAGGCAAAGGCTTGTCCTCAGGCTTCCTCAGTAAGATAGAGTTCTTCTGGCAGCTCTTCTCTCCAACCTGGATCATGCAAGGAGAAAAGTCTCCCTTTTCTGCACCCCATACATAGATTAAAATGACATCAGTCAATCACATCTCTACCCCTGGACTTTTGCTTGCCTGGTGGATCAGTGTACTGGCACAGTCGATGCTCCTGAGTATGGTGGTCTTGTGAAGGGGAGGGATTATCTCTTGGGGCTTCCTTCAGCTCCAGTCCTTGTAAGTCTTTTAACTACTATTGGAGCAATGCCCCCTTGACCAAGATGGGCAGAGGCAGAGCTCAGTCCTTTCTTTTATTGCCACTGTTAACCAGAAGCATGCCTTACAATCAGAGCCAAACCTCATTAGTGCTCTCCTTAAACTCTGTTTAAGAAGAGTGTCCTTTCTCTTGGGGATAGGCTATTGTTTTTTGGGCACCAAGAATATAAACTGGTGCTCAACAACTTGAAGAGGGAATAGCTACTGCTCAGGTGAGTAACCAGCTCTTGGAGAGTCAGTGTTATCCCAGAGACTTGAGTTTGACTTCCTTTCCTTAGTACATTTGCTCTGCTGTCTGATTTGTATCCGTGGTGACCACAGCAGCTGTGCCCTTTCTTCCTCAGCCACAGTAGCCTGAGGATGTTACAGTATGCAGGGCTAGTTATTAGTAAGGCAATGGGAAGAGAATATGCCACTGTTTCCAGTGCTCCCTAGAGTTTAGGTGTATCCATTACACCAATATGCAGGGATCCGTGCATTGCCTTGGATTGGGGATGTGCAAGTGAAGTGGAATCTAGTGTAGACAATGTATTTCAGCTACCATTTTGCTGTGAAGCAGCTGCAGCCCAGTTAGGTTGTTTCCTTTCCTTAAAGATTTTTTTTCAAGAGCTGAAAGATTTGGGATGTTGGAAGAACATCTACAACCTTTTAAAAGTCCACATCCCACCTTGCTTTATAATTCAGCAGTAATGCATGTTCTTTTGAAGCATCTTGGAGATGCATAGAAGATCATCTGACTACCATTTCTCAAGAATTCACTCATGAATGTCAGGGAATAAGGAAATAAATATATTTAAAAATCAGCAAGATTTACAAGCTTAGTCTTGATGGGCATTCTTCTTGTTACCTTGCACTTCTGTGTTTCCCAGAAAAAGGAACTCTGTGCTGGTTGGAGTAATACTGTTCCCACGGTACTATTTAGATCTAGGCTGTTTGATTTTTCACTTTAGAAAATTGAGCAAGTTCAGGTTTATTTATTTTTAAACAATATGTTGTAATGGATTGTAAAAGCAAGCTGTTTGTGCTAATTGGAGTCTTTATCCCATGACTTGTTGGGTGTTGTGGCTTTTTTTGTTTAGCATCCTTAAAAGAATGGGGTTTTGAATCAATTAATTGCATTCTGTGCTTCTGGGTGTAATAAAAAAGCTTCAGCCAGACAGTTGTTCTTTCCACCACTCTTTACCTCTACAGAAATGCAATAGTTTCTTTTAAAAGCAATATTTCTACTGAATAGCAGAATAATGGTTCCTGTTAAAATATTATTTGATTCCCTGGTTTGTCATGCAATCTTTAAAGCTGGACAGTGGTTGTTCCTAGTTTGGTACAATAACTTCTTTTAGAAAAATAACGTATTTATTAGGGAAAACACTTTGCCAGGATTGCATACTGAGAATTCTCCTTTCTGTGGAATTTCTTGAAGTTAACTGGATCCCAGTGAGCACATTCTCTAACTGAAAGCATTTTTGCAGGCTCAAGGGAGAATCTATGGAAAACTTAAAGAAGAAAATTTCTTTGGACCTAAAGAAGAAGTGAAACTTGAGGCTCATATAAAAGTGCCATCCTATGCTGCTGGTAGAGTTATTGGTAAAGGAGGCAAAACAGTAAGTAGCTGAAATAAAACTTCTAGTGTTGCTCAGTTATGTTTCTTACTTTGGTGTACACACACACACATATATATATATCTTATCTATATATATACACACACACATAGGACTTAAACTTTTAGCTAACTAATAGCTAATCCTTTGTTACATTAAAACAGGAGCTATTTCCTTAGCTGTACTTCTTAGGCTTTCCTTTCTTCTAGTGTGGATTCAAAAAAAGCCCAGATTTCTTTCATCTAAAAAAAAAATGGGAAAAAAAGAAATAAATAGTCTAATAAAAATCAATAGCCCCAGTCAGATCTGCAAGGCTTTTTATTAATAGAAATGTAGTTTTTCCTTTTAGAATGAATACATTCCCACTCAAGACCTGCTTTTATATCTTATCTATTATGTGCCAGATTTTGCTGTCCAAAAATGAGTGAAAACATAATTTCTAAACAAGGGCTAGGAAATTAAGACATGTTCAGACCTCAGTAGCACAAAAACCCCTGTATCTATTTTTGTTTCAGTTTAATTTATGGCATTTCTTAGGCTCAGTTTATTGCATAAAATAATGTCACTGAGATGTTTCAATCCTGAAAAGGTGCAGGTGCTCTAGTATTTTCATATGGTTACTAGTCAGGAGCTAGATATTTGCAAAGAAATGGTTCAGTCTTTTGTGTCCATCCTTGAGTACAATGAGGTCTCTTGAGTTCAGTCTCAGAAGGCAGTGTGGCCTCTTCCATTACTTGCAGTGGTAAGATGTTTAAGGACAAACACCTCTGAGAAGCTGTTCATGTAAAACATTTTTAATAATGATATACATTTCTAAATTAAAATCAGTGTAAATGGGACAAAGACTTTAACTTTACCTCTACTTAACACTATAGAAGCCAATAAGCTACTGAAAATAACTTGCACAAATAGAACTTCTCCTTGTTCTGTTTGAAGTTCTCCATCTTGTGGAGGTTTTTTGAGGCAAAGCATATAAATATTTCGGCATTTTTCTTCTTCCTTGCATTATATGAGTTTTCTGACCTTACACTTTTAAACTCAAGTGTAAACACTGTGGCATGTATTTGCTTTTTTTAAGTCATGTATTTAACACCTTCTGTGTGTTGTATTTAGTCTTTAAAACACTTCTACAAACCCAGGGAACTTGGTGCTAATTTATGTTAAGAGACACAAGAGGCTCATCTTGCAGAATGCACACTGCTGCATAAAGATGCTTTCTGTTAGTGAGGGGTCTTTTTTCAAGTGTAACTTAAGAGGAAGATGTTTGGGTGGTCAGTACCTTTGAGGCTTGATGGTTGTGGAATATTTGTTAGTTTAAGACCAACTTCTACTCTCTGTTTATAGGTAAATGAGCTTCAAAACTTGACAAGTGCAGAAGTTGTAGTCCCTCGTGACCAGACACCTGATGAAAATGATCAGGTGGTTGTGAAAATAACTGGTCACTTCTATGCATGCCAGGTAGGAGGACTCGAATGATCTTCTGTGTTAGCTTGATGTTTCCATGTTCTTTCTTTCATTACCAGGGGGTGTGGAAGATTTTTAGTCGGGATACAGAAAGCATGGCTTGCCAGGCTCCTCTGCTTGTCTTGCTGCAATAAACTTTACTCATGCCTGTGAGAGATTTATAATGATATTGCATGGTTACATATGTAAAACAGTCTCTTTAAATGCATTGGCTCTGGCACTGCTAAAACTTTCAAAGCAAAAGAAAACCTAAGTTGTGATTGGACTGAAATTCAGAAGGAATAGAGAGACACAAGCAATATCATGGTATTTGGCAAGAACTGCCCCCAGATATGCAATTTGTCTATGCTGCCTAATCTGTTGATTTAATATCATAAACAAAGGGATCACAAGATTCCTTCCCTCATTTAAGTCTGAAATCAGACCATTCCTTTTGATATTTTGCTACAAGTGACTTGTAGTTCAGAAAGGAGCTGAGATGGGAGGGTGATGGGAAATCGTGTAAGTCTGACCTTTTGGGTTCCCTGGTGTATAAAAATTTGTGGTTCTTATAAAACATTAGTATCTCCAGAGGAGTAAAAGGAAGGTAGCCTGTAGCTTCAATAGTCTTAACATGGGTAGTCATCTTCCTATGCTCATGCTTTCTGTATTACAGATGTGAAAATTGACCATGGCAGGTAGTTGTGGTAGGTGGAAGAAGAAGAAAAATTAAATTTTAAGTCGTACATCAGGACTAACCCAAGTGTATTTTAACTAACAATTAAACATTCCATATTTTCTTAATCCCAGTAGCATCTGTTGTTGTAAACAGCAGTCACTGCAGCATGGCGTCATGATGGGCTGTTTTTTCTTCTTTGTGTCCTTCAGCTTGCTCAGAGAAAAATTCAGGAAATACTGGCTCAGGTAAGAAGGCAGCAGCAACAGCAAAAAACATTGCAAAGCGGACAGCCTCAGCCAAGACGAAAATAAAGGTTTAGGAAATGGCCCATCAGAGACAGATGCCAGACCAAAGACAGACTGTGCGACAGAGAGACGGGTGGTGAGCACCTGTTGAAGTTATGCAGAAGATCCACCAAGCCAATCACCTGTTCGAGGACCAGGCAACCGTTGAACGCTGTCTCTGAGAATGTATTCTTTAGGCTCTCTCAAACTTTTGAAACCCAGCTTTAAAATAAGGACCCCTTCACTTCCCTTTTGTTCTATTCTCACAATTTAACATAAACTCGTTAGTCTTTTTTATTGTTCTTATTATTCCCCAACAATTTTAGAACTTGGTTTAATGAAGCTTTCTCTTCTGAGTTCACTGGTTAAAAAAAAAAGAAAAGAAAAAAACAACAACAAAAAAAGAAAAGGCATTGCTCTTATAGGTCCAGTTGTAAAAGAAGAAACACATTTGGAGGGTGGGATTGCGGGTGGGCTTGGGTTAGAGCAAGGGTATTGACAAGAGTTTAAATGTTAGTCCCAATGTTGAAACAAGTGGCATTTTTTAAAAATAATTTGGTTGCATTTTTACATAACACTGCCATGAATAACCTAAGGGAAGTGTTGAATGGTGTTGGCCAGGGCATAAAAAGATAAATATGCATTTTACTAAACTACCTCAGGCATTTAGTACCTCAATGAGAAATTGTTCCTTTTTTGCTTTTTTTTTTTTGGTATTTTGTATACTTTATAAAGCTAATAGTTCTTGAGCATTTTATTTTTTTAAAAAAAACTAAAATTTGATCAGCCACCAGCCAGGAGTACTACAGACTTATCGGGGAAAAATATAGTAGAGCACTTCTAGCTGCTGGCTGATGGGAGTAAGGTGGGTAAAAAAAACACAGCCTCAGATTTCCTGAGGGCTTCAACACCATCATTTGTTTAAAAAAAAAATTCAGTGAATGTTCAAAAGATAGTGAATGATGCCAACATTCTGATAGCAGCAATGCCGTTTAGTTTTCTTTTAAGATGGGATGAAAAAGTTTGTGACGGTACTTTTTTGGGAACAGGACAAGGAAGTGATGGCAAGAGGCTGGGGTTGGGGGAAAAATTTAGAAGGCTGCAAGAGGCTGAATTTTTTTTTTTGTGCTACTTGATTGAATGCATGAACCCTTTGTGCCTTTGACCATCACTACCTAATAATGCTACATTTAACCATTTGCAGCCCATTTGGACTTTGCCATTTTGTTCAAAGAGCAAGCTTCATCTTCAGTTTGATAGAACACTTGATCTGCTAGAGCACATTTGAGACCAGGAGGGTCTCTGCTGTCTGCAGATCACATCATACTGCTTTCAGTTACCACGATGGGGGAAGGTCAAACAGTGTTTGATCACATTGAAAGATAATGAAAGGCTAAGTTTACATATCCAGCCGCTGTTATGGGCCACACTAAGCCACTTTGAAGGTATTAAAAATGATTACAAGAAAAAAAACAAAACAACAACCTCTCTAGCCTGGCTTATAATAGATGCAGCAGGATTTATGCACGTTCTGCAACCAACCATTAGAGAAGAACAAAAAATGTCAAAAGGCAGGGATAACAGGAAAGTTACCAAATTTTTTAATTTCCAAATGTAATTTGAATGATGATTGTGGTAATAGTGACACATTCAAGTTTCTACAATAAACTTCAGTCTACCTCAGTTTAAGAAAAAAAAAAAATGTGGCAACACATGGTGCATAAAGACTGCTGTGTGTGTGTGTGTGCGCGTGCGCGCCTGTGTGTGTGTGGTCGACAGAGCCATGCTATTACCTCTGAACCTTTTTTGTGATGTTTTTTTGTGCATGAGATGATCAGAATCACCATGCTGCACTGATTTGAGGGGCACAGCGAGCAAAAAACATTTGTTTCATCATTTTGTTATCTACCTCTTAGGTTCATGTTGAGATAGAGGCATTACTACATAGACTAGATAATTTTCCCAAAGATCATTGTTGTACAGATTAGATAATTTTGAAAATGGTCTGAAGTGTTTTTCCTGCATCTCTTCTTTACTAATTGGTTTAAAAACCACAAACTTATGTTGTAGTTTTAGCAAAGAAAAATGAGTTTCTTTTCCTTTTTTGACAGTGACCTTCATCTAGCCTTTAGGATAATTTTTTTTCTTACAATGAATTTAAAATTACTGAAGTATGAAAAGTACATAGCATTTTAAATTTTGTTGAGGCTTAAGTCAGTCTGACTTTCCTTTCTTAACATTTGAGAAGGATTTGACTTCATTATTTTCCATAAAAAATTACTTTACAGATAGGCGCTGCATTTACATCTGCTGATTTAAATACTGTCATCTCTCTTAAATTTCTAGATTTAATATGGTAATTCATGTTTTTCTTTTCAATTGAGACTTGGTAATTTGGAGTATTTGGGAATAGCTAGAAAGTAAATACTGTAAATGATTTCAATATCCACAAAGTATGGATCATTTTTCATCTGTAATGTGCCCCCCAATGCAGCTCTACTTGCCAGATGCCTCTGAATGGAATAAAGAGTTTAACTCCTATCATCAGATAAAGTTGTGTGGTGTTTTTTTAAATTAATAAGGGATAGGGACAGACTGTTCTAAATATTTACAGTGCTTTGATCAAGTTGGTTTTCTGTCCATACTAACAACTGGATAAAGATGAATTGTCACCTACAGGTATTCCATAGCTGCTAGGACAACCAGGTTACAACGTTTGCACTTCCCAACACAAGCAGTGACTTCTGTGGCTTATAATTCATCTTCTCCCTCTCATCTAACATGCCATACAGTCTGTAGTAGAACCTATAGTTCAGGGTTTGTCTTGCACAGCTCTCTTAGGCTGATCTGTTGTGGAACAGATGTGAATTCAACAGTCCTATCCCAGGACAAATGTGAAGGAATGTTTAACAGGTTTGAAGTGAGATCTAAAATGCATTAATTTTATTTTTTTTTTGGCAGTTTTTTACTCAGTCTTTACTGTGGTGGTTTTGGTATGATGAAGCTGTGTACTGAACATGGCTCTAGAAGGTTGGATAGGTAGAACCAGTCATGTTAGCAAGCAAATGTGCTGGCAACCTGTGTCTCACCCCAGGCATGACCACCCAAACACACACCACTTGTCTGTGAGGTGGTACAGCAATACATTTAGATCCTCGTTAACATTATTTGGAATAGAAATGAGACAAGATGCTTAACTGAACATTTCAGAGTGACATGGAGGGGTTGGGGAATGAAGGAACATCTTCAATTACACAATCCTATATCTTTCTGAAGAGAAGTGAAAAGCCCAACTTGTTTTCCAAATTCTTGCAGCCTCTTGTCTTCACAGCTCATTTCCTAGGTCCAACCAGCAGAAAGAGGGAATTGAAGAAATTATGCCTGTAGAAGACACTGTGTAGAGTATTGTATTTCACAGGGCACCCTATGCTCATTTTTCCATGCCAATATCAAGCTGTCTTCTCAGAACTAGCATCCTGCCATTTGAACAACATAAGAAGTTAAGCCTTGCTCTGTGTATTGTGGGTGCATTTGTGACAGCTCAGCTCCTGACTTTTTTAAGCATTTGCTTAACCATGATGTTTTTATTTGCTTCTAACCTTCCAGAGCTTTTATTCCTAAGCTGCAATTTCCAAGGCATGCGCTCTTTGTAATACTTTCCATTAAATAAAGCATGTGTGCTGTGCAAGACAGCCTGGGCTTGATATGGTATTAGGGTGTAGGATTTTTAAACAAACATGAAAAATTGTGGAGAAAGCACTCAAGCTGGGCTGTAACAGACATGTTAGCTCAACTGACGGACACAAACAGTGCTTGAAAATGAAGTTACTCAAATGTAGTGCAGAAAATCAGTGAAATGGTGACAAAAATTCCACTTCAATGATTTCTCCATTCATCATCAAGGGATCCTGCACAGGGCCAAAACTGCATGTACAAGAGGACTGAACGATGAATCTGTAGACTTATTGCACAAACTGCTTGATTATTTTTATCTTGCACAGAAATCACCTGATCCATTGACCCACTTCCCCAAATGTTTTCTTTCCAAAAAGGGTTTAATGTTGCACAGTACTGATCACCCAGACTAAGTCCCCTGTTCCTAAGTCCCCTGCTTTTAAAAGGATCAGGCCAAAGTCTCACTAAGGCAGGCAAGTAACCTGGCTGAGGCATTGCAGTAGCTCAGCACAGATTGTCAATGCTTCTGTTAAATGGGTAAGGGCAAAGTTCTTTCCCTGGGCTGGCAGTTCTGACTGTTTAATAGCAACCAGTGGATGTTCCATAGAACTCATTTTCACATTATGCTTTAGCAGTAGAGTCAGTTATACTTTTTTATTTTACTGTTTTTTTTGCCCCTGTTAATTTTTTTTGTCTTGTCTTACAGACTATTACCCCTTTTTACCTCTAAGAGTCCTAACCTGTTCCCATGGAAGCTGTTCCCCATCTCTTAGTGTTCTTTTCTGGGTGCTCCTTTCGTTACTGTGCTCTTGTAGACAGGATGGTTCTGGTTACTAAATGTAGGTTCATATAATGGTTTAATGTTTGCTAAACCTGCTCTCCATCTACTATTACTGATGCTCAGCAGCAGTAAAAGGCAAATTGTTTCAGGGAATGAGTCACTTACTCCTACACATCCCTCCTAGGAGGAAATGCCTGATTTAGAACCCATCAGGCTGTGACAGCCAAGGTTATCTTTCCCCCATGTGATTACTTTTGAAAAGTTATCATGAAGTATTTTCAAAGTCCTTCTCTGCACTCAGACTTAACACTAATACATTTGTTTTGTGGGCAAAGATGTTTTATCTGTTTAACTACATTTTATAAAGTCCCTTTGCTTAGCTGCAGAACTATCTGCTGCCTTGTATCAAAGAGCAGGGGAACCTGGGGGCAGTCATTCCTGAAAGAAGAGAGGCTTTTAAGAGCAAGAAAACATCATCTGAAATAGAGGGAGGAGTTTTTGTTTGTTTTTTTTTGTTTGTTTGTTTGTTTTTTTTATTAAATAAACACACACTTGTCCTCCTAAACAACACAGCTATAGGCACAATGACCAGGCTCACTCTGAGCTTTACAAAGAGCAGCTGCTGTGTAGGGCTTGAAGTAATTTATGGTGCTATGGGGTGAAAAAGGTGATTACCCTCAGAATCTCTTGTTTCTGCTTACTGATGCATAACAACACAAATTTCTGCAGAAGGAAGAGATCTTAATCCAGTGATGAAAGTTCTGCCCTGCAGTGGAGTGTGTTACATAGACAAGGTTACCACCTTGAAGCTCTTCTTAGCTGGTTAGAGCATACAACAGTCAGTGTCTCTTTCCAGAAAGTAGGTGAGAGAAAAGCTAGAGCAGGAGCCAACTGCACATGCAGAGTGAGCTGAATGTTTTAACTGAAGACAACTAATTGAAGCACTTCAGTTTGGGTTTTTTATTAAAAACAGATTGGCCTTGGCTGAAAAACTGACTTACTGTTCTGTTAACTCAAAGCACATTTTTTTGTCACTGCTGCTCTTGGCTTTTAAGTTCTCAGTAACACCAGTCTGTTTTCTGTCCCACTTCAACTCAGACCATGACTTGCTTTATTGTGACCAGAAGCAAACGGCTTAACGCAAGAAGCGTCATCTCAACTGTACTATTTCACAGTTTTTCCTTGCAGCACTCGAATCTCTTTTGCACTGCCACTACAAGCAAGTCTTTCAAAGATACTAAAAAACCAATTCCTCCAGAGGATGAGCATGAGTTTCAGAGTAAATAGCTTGAGCAGCTGTCTTTGGTCCACTCTTCTCACTGGAAACTCCACTGGGACAGTGGCTCCCCGAGGAAGCTCTGATAGGATTCCCTCTTTGACATTTTATGGTTGGACTTTGGTCTTTTCCAACCTTGATGATTCTTTGATTCTGATCACTTTTTAAGTTTGTTTAGAACTTTGCTTAGGTACATCCACTAAATATGCTGTTTTGTACTGATAACTGCACTGGCTGCTCAGTCAGTTCCCAAGCCTCTCTGATCTGTGAAGGCACACTCATTCTCTTTCCACACAGTGGCTGCATTAAGTTCTTGTCTCAAGATGATCACTGCTGTTAGATGTCAGTCCAAATATAAAGTCTTCTGGCAGGGACTGTGAAGTCATCTGTGCTAACTGGTCATCGTAGGAACCGAGAGTCCACAGCTTCTCCAATTCATAAACCTCTCGTGTCTCTGGCAGCATAAAATGCACCACTATGTTACCTGTGCAGAACAGAAATGCACAATAAATTAATGTGAGCTGTAAAGCACTACTCTACCTTCAGCTGTGCAAAGATTTCAAGTCTGCCACCCCCATTCTGGCTCAATATAACAGGTCAGCTGATAAAGGTATCTTCTTAAATTGCTGCTTCCAGTTCTTAAACTGTTTGGAATTGGTCAGTCCTTCGGAAGACTCCAAGACTACAGTCACAAAAATGAGGCACAATACTTCACAATAAGACACTATCATAAGACTCCAGACCAAAGAAGTTATGACTTCTATGGGACAGAAGAAAATAAGTCAAAAGGAATTTTACTTCAAAGAGTCCCACAAGGTGACAGATGGATTTTCAGCTTTCTTTTATTACCAACAACATCCAGCTTTAGCCAAGTAATTTTTCTTAGTTGTCTTGCTCACACCTCTCAGGTGGTTTTTATGATGAAATAGGTCCAAACTTTGATAAGTTTTTCTTAGATATTTCCATTCAGTGCAAAAATAACAGTAGAGAATGTTTATTCCAGTGTTCGTCTAATGCACTTTTTTCTATGTCCTTAAATTTCAATTGTTTTTCAAATTTATGCCCTTAGATTTCAATTGGTTTTCAGTTATTACAGTCAAGTATTGTGATAATTAAGTAACCAAGGCTTAGTATCACTGGCTGCAGTGCTTCTCACCCTCTATCCTCTCTTTTAGGCCAAACCACCAAGGTAGATGGTGATATTCTACAGTTAGCAGTGAAGCAGAAATGCTTTTTGAATGCAGTCTTTTATATTTGTGTAGAGTTTCGCACTTGTAGAATAAAGAAGTGCACTCAATTTCTTAGGACTGATGTTTTACCCCATGTCTATTTACTAAGGCAGTATACAGCCAGCACCCACTTAACCAAACGGGGATTATAGAAACCTGAGAAAATTGAAAAAAGTAGCTTTTTTTTTCCCCCCCACTGCTGTTATCTTCAATTTATTAAAACGTGTTTTAGCCACTAAAGAGTAGTTAACTGCTTTTTTTCTCAGTGCCAAAGGTATTTAATGAACAATCATTTAATATCTCAATGAGTTCAAGAAACACCTGGAATTCCGAACTGGGAAAGTATTGCAAATTCTCCATAGCAACCAGGGTTCACGGTGAAATGCTTCTGTCAACAAAGAGCTCATGCAGAACTTAGTACTTGTCAGATTCAAAAATATTTACCAAAATCAATGCACAGCCAGTCATCTGTCGCTTTTCCTTCAATCTGAGTATGAGGATCACTTTCTTCTTTGACGTGCTTGTACTAAGAAAAAAAGTAATGGCAGGAAATTAAGTACTTTGCATTTATTTAAAAGCACTAAAACTTAACAGAAGAGCTAAATTTTGCTGAGTTGTTCTAAAGCTTAAATGGGTTAGATTACTTCATGTTGCTTCTGGGGTCTGCACAAAAAATAATATGCAATTGCAGTGCTAGAAAATAAGTACAGATTTCTCAGTGGGATTTAGTATCAAATCTGGAACCTAATGCTCTGAATTCCCATACAGTTATCCACGAATTTTGTAGGTTATCCGTATTTTATCAAGATGAATATTGAATACAATTGCTCAGCATTACAGCAGTCTCTCAGTTACTGCTGCTACCACCAAGTTTTATTTCTTTTCTGATACCTTTCATTGGTGTTTTACACTGGCTAGTCAAGGATGCAGAAATGGAAGTTTATCCTCTTCTCAGAGGGGAGTGGGGTGAAAAAGTTTCATCCCATGCCATGAGGAAGGCATTCAAGCAAGCCTCCTGTCTCTGGACATGCTCACCACTCACTGCAAGCTGGGGAAAAGCATGACAGGCACATGGATTTCCAAGCTATGAACCGCTGTGGGAGAGGTGAGGGGGCAGCTTAAAGCACATACTCAGTAGGGAAAGTGGGTAGTTCCCTTTGCAACACAGGGTGACTTTTGTAAATGCAAGAGAAAACCCAAATACCCAGCAGAAATGTGGAAATTTCACAACTAGAAGCTTAAGCATGGTAACTTTCGGATCTGCCCATAACCTACTTGTTTTTCTACAAAAGGCATCCATAGAAAGGGCTCTAACAGTCCCTTCTGCCATGGAAGGCAAAACACAAAGTAACATTTACTGGCATGGCTGGCTAAGAAACGAGTCCCACTTCACTGGGAATGCAATTATCACCAAATGCAACTGTTCCTGGTTCTTCCACACAACGCTGGCTGACAGATAATGACCCATTTGAAAAACCACAGGAAAACTTTTAAAAGGTACTAGTCTGAGTTACTTTCAAAATGGAACTCAGGACTAGTTCTACCTTCCTTTCTTTCAGATGGCTTGTGAGATATCTTCAAAAGCAGGTAATTGTCAAAGACTCTCTAAAAGTCGGCTTAAAATGCTAAAAGCCCTGCCTGCCACCAGCTATCATCAGGCTGCAAAGGCTGATCTCTGTTAAAAGTTTCCAAGCCCCATCTTTAGAGGCCGTGTAAGGTGAACAGATTATAATAAAGCCCAGTGTTAGCTTCTTCCTCTAACATGAAACCAGATGGGAATAGGTAAGCAGTAGGTGGGACTTTGCCATTCACAAGCTACTGGAAGCAAAGCAGGAAGATCTCATGCCAAACCTGAGCACTTCTGTGTTTTATTGTGACTAAATCATGCACCAACATAAGCTTTTAGGTATGGTAATGGTAAAGCTCGCCAGCTGCCTGGCAGTACTCCTGAGCACCTGCTCTGCTTTATATCTTAAGCTTCAGCTTATTTTTTCCTAGAAAGCTTTCAATGTGAGATGAGCTCAGCCACTCCCATGTATTCGGTCAGGCTTCCCAGTTTTTCAGGAGGTCCAGGAGGGACACCATGTCTCCCCAGAGGCTTTGCCCTTAAGAAAAAAATCACTGCTTTTACAGCCACCAGAGGGTGCAGCTATGCAGCACAGCCATGTTTTTGCAGGTTGGATGGTACTGATATCTCCTGTTCTGGGGGAGATGGAAAGCTGTTAAGTTGTTGCAAGTTATGCAAACAACAGAATATATGTTAAGCACTTAGATTTAGTACATTCAAATCACATTAATGCAACTTCCAGCTTAAGGCAAAAATTTGTTTTGCAAAGATGCATCAATTCCTGCAAACAACACAAAAAACTCCCCTAACCTGTTCAGAAATACCCTGAAAAGCAAAACCATCTCTCCCTCTTTCCTTCCCCCATCAAGTCTCACAGCTGAAACCAATGGGACTGGAAGGAAGAACATAAAACCAAGAGCCAAAGGAAAAATAGGGTCAGGAAGGGAAAGAAAGTGGATGAAGAGAAGGCAAACTCCAGGCTGAGTCCAGACAGCTAATTGAGATGGGATATATACTCCTCACACTGTGCTTTTTAAAGTCAGACAGTTCTTTTCTTGCCATAAAGTTTCCCTTTCCCTGAGTCTGGTCTTCATCCCTAAGCTCTACTTGTATTTTTATTCTGACTTCTATTTTTACACTGAAAAGCTCACATTCCAGCAAAGCCAAACAGCACAGGATTTCTATGCAATTATGGCTACCACTGTGTTTCCTTTCCTCTTCTTCATGCACAGCAGGGTGAATATCAAATAGCAGTTTGCTTTATTAAGCCCAGGAGGGGATCCTGTGCCTCTTAGGATGCCTTTTTTTTCCCCAATACACCTGAGAATCTGGAAATTTTATAGGTAAGGGTTTGAGAACAGTCAGAGTAAATATTATGAATGACTGGGAACAGCTATGATGCTTGCTGGACAAAGATAAAAGTGGACAGAGTTGTCATCACCATTTCACATCACTCCTGTCCTAGCCACCAAACTCTGCTGATGCCATCACTGTTCTACATCCAGAGAGGTCTGGATTTAAAACATATTACCTACATTTTTTTGTAGTGCTGCTGAAGTGAAAAAGCATAGTTAGTTGCTGGATGTATTCAGGACTAAATGACATCATGTAATCAGTTTCATCTTACTTGGTACAACCTTACATGTGCAATCCTGAGGAAATTCCTTTCACAACATTTAAAACCGTTCCCCAAAACTCAGAGCAACAAAAACTGTCTTACCATTTTCAGCATGTAATGTGCCATTGCATGGAGATGCCGTGTTGAAGATCCACTCACAATTATAAAATAATCACAGTATTTTATTTCTGGAGGTGGGTGGATAACACAGATGTCTTTAGCATTTTCTTGCCTCAGCAGTGCTACAACAAAGTCAATATTGAACTTTTGAAGAACAGTATCTGGAACAGATGGAAAAAATAACACAGCGGCAATTTATCTTTTTAACTGCAGAAATCAACCATTTAAGAAGCCATAAAATAGCAATTAACTGAATTATAGCCTATGCTAGTCACTCATTATGGAATTTGGTTTGATACTGACAATGCAACATGATCTGCAGATTTCTCAAAATCATCTTTAAAATCATCAAAGCTGAGAACTAAGCAGTGTTCTGGGAAACAACACTTTATCACTAGATATAACAGTTACCTAAATGAAACTTTGATGTTTGCTAACTTACTTATTTCTTGTTGTTAGCACTAAAAAGTCAATGATATCATCAAGATATTTGTCAATTAAGATGAATGAAACCTAAGTACTTCAACAGACATTATTAAAACAACAGACAAAATTGAAAATATTTCAAAACAATGCTTTTCAACAGACCTGTGATAATACATGCTTAGTCTAGAGTCTTAAGCAGGTGAAATCAATATATTGAAAATGGAGCTGACATGATGCAATGTGAAGATATTTTTTATCTCCACATGGAGTAAAGCCACTTTTTTTCTCTTTCCCTATCCTGCTCTGCTCAGAGGATTCTGATATCGTAGACAACGCTTTACTCCTTCAACAGTTTAAGCAAGCCAGCTTAGAAATCGTTAAATCTGTGCAACTACCTTGTGTTCACACAAAGAAATCAGTTTATTTATAACTTGCCCTAATTAGGTAGGTGCAATTTGCGTGCACACGTAAGACAAAATTTGAATCTGTCAGCAATGCAAGTCTACCACTATAAAGTGAACATTAGTGCAGATCGAGCATCAGCACAAAGGCAAACTTCATATTTCCCAATATAAAGAAAAAGCCAAACACAAGAACAATAGCTACATACAATTATATGCATGAGCGGGGATTTGACATTGGATCAGACTTCTGTAAATGAAAGCCTCTGAGCTCAGGGACTCATGCAGTCTTCCAACTTTTTTGCTGTGGTCACATATGCAGAAAATTAGCGATGGCCACAGCCCCTTCAGATGCAGTGGTTACAAAAGTTAAATATTTGCCTGGTAGCCACATGTGAAGTCTCCAGTGCCTCGTCAGAGAGCGAACGGCCTAAACGACCCCGGGCACGGTCTGCCACACTGATCGGCNCTGAGCGGCCACAGCAGCCGCCTCGCCCCCGACACCACCCGCCACATGCCGGCCCCGAGCCCCGCCCCCTCCGGCCGGGCCGCACAGTGATTGGTCGGNGAGGTTTGCAGAACAGCTACCGGGACACACCAGCTGTGTGCACACGAGCCTTGCACCCGTAACCAGCCACCCGTAACTGCTTCCCAACCTGTCACGTTAACAGGGAGACTGCCAGGGCACAACCCAAAAACACCTCCAGCCCGGCACCACAGCCCCCTCAGAAGTTCCTGTAGGCATCTGCACACAGGCTCCATCCGCGCCAGCCCCGAATCCTCATTTTCCCGCAGGGCAAGGGACTCGATGCTGGTCCAGCGCCGACGCCGTGACCCCGAGGCCCGCGGTCGCAGCCGAGGTGAGGCCGATCTCACCGCACTGGGCACCGCAAGGATCCTCCCGCAGCTGCGGACGCGATTCCACGCGCCGCAAGCAGCCCCTTCTTCCCGAGGCGTCACATTTCGCTCAGGGTCACCCCTGCAGCGCGGACCCCGAGGCTGGGCCCTACCTGCCGCCTGGCGCCGCTCCGCCGCCCCGGCTCCGGCTCCCGCCGCCGCGCAGCC
>VYXB01002029.1:10491-40705 GCA_013397135.1 Pachyramphus minor | reverse complement strand
GGCGGGCGCGTGCGCGGTGGGTGTTCGGAGGTGGCGGCAATGCCGGCGCTGTCCCCGAGCCGGGGTGTCCCCGAGCCGGGCCCGGAACCTCTGCTCGGGTGTTCCTGGGCGCCAGCGAGGCGGCGACTCTGGGGCCCTGCAGCTCCGCTTATCGGAGCGGCCCCTCTCCGAGGAGCGGGCTCTCGGCCCGTCATGGAATCATACTGTGGTTTGTGTTGGAAGGGGACTTTGAAGATCATCTTCTTCCAACCACCATGGGCAGGGACACCTCCAGCTAGACCAGATTGCTCAGAGCCCCATCCAGACTGACCTTGAACACCTGCGAGGTGGGGCAACCTGTTCCAGTGCCTCACCACCCTCACAGTAAAGAAATTTTTCCTAATATCTAATCTAAACCTACTCTTTTTCAGTTTGAACCCACGCCCCCTTGTCCTGTCACTAAATGCTCTTGTAAATAGTCTTGCCCCATTTTTCCTGTAGGCTTCAGATACTGGAAGGCCAAAATAAGGTCACCTTGAAGCCTTCTCTTTTCCTGGCTGAACAATCCCAACTCTCTCAGCGTTTCCTCATTGGAGAGTTGCCCCATCCCTCTTATCAACTTGGTGGCCTTCCTCTGGACTACTCCAACAGGCTGATGTCCTTCCTATGCTGATGACCCCAGAGCTGGATGCAGCACTCCAGGTGGGGTCTCACCAGAGCACAGCAGAGGGGCAGAATCCCCTCCCTCAACGTGCTGGTCACGCTGCTTGTGATGCAGCCCAGTCATGTTTGGTCCCTCCTGGACCCAATCCTGGCCCCCTGCCAGAGTCCCAGTGTGCGGGTGCGGGTGTGCAGACAAGGAACATTGGGGCTGTCAGTGGCTCATCCTCACCTTCCCTGTCCCTACATTGTGCTCCGCGTCTGTGTTCTGTGAGGAGTGTCCGACCTCCAAGGTGGTAAAAGGGGAAGGGGCCTTTCTTTTTCAGACTTCTTTGTGTGTGTGTGTGTTATGTTTTTCTGCACGGCATGAAAGCCATACTTAGATTTTGAAATTTTCATACCTCTCAACATCTTTGTCACTCACTTTTTTTTCCTCCCTGAATTTGGACATGTGACAAGATTCCTGTGGCTCACTGCCTCCTTGAAGCCCTGGATCACGCAACAAGAAACTATGGCTGGGCATCTGTTTTACAGCACACATTGCTGGTTGCTCTTCAACCTTTCGGTCTCCATTGTCCTCCCTGCCACATGCAGCTGATCAGGTGGGTTTTCAGCTGCACCTGGCCTAAGGGATTCTGGAGCCAGAAAACAGATGCAGGTTGCCTTAGGGATACATCCTGAAGGTACCTGTTTGTTTGGTGCCATGGCTTGGGAACATGGGCCAGGGGATAATTAAACATTTTAAAGGATCACAGAATCATAGAATATGCTGAGTTGGAAGGGACCCATCAGGATCCTTGAGTCCAATGCGTGATCGTGTGCAGGACACCCCAAGAATCACATCATGTGCTTGAGAGCATTGTCCAGGCACTTATTGAACTCAGACAGGCTTGGTGCTGTGATCACTTCCCTGGGGAGCCTGTTCCAGTGCTCAGCACCTTCTGAGTGAAAAACTTGCTTCTGATATCCAACCTAAACCTCCTCCAACTCAGCTTCATGCTATTTCTTGAAGTCCTGTCGACGGTCATGAGAATGAAGAGATTGGTGCCTGTCCCGCTGCTTCTCCTCATGAGGATGTTGAAGACTGCAATGAGGTCTCCCCTCAGTCTCCTCTTCTCCAGGCTGAACAAACCAAGTGAACAAGTGAACAAGCAAATCAAGGATGATTTGATGTATCTGGATTTGAGAGGAGAGGTCATTCCCACACTTTAACCAGCTCTGTGCTGTGCTACATTGTTGGGCATCTGTAAAAGGGTAGATACAAAATGCGGGCACTGCCATATAAACCCAAATCACATATAGCAGCTCAGGCCTTGTGCCCCCTTTTAAAGTGAGTAGCTTTGGCTAAAAAGCTGCAGCTGGTTTGAAACTTGATTTTTCTTGGGAAAGTGTGTTTTACATCTGTGTAATTCCCACGCAGTGTTAATGGGCACAACATTGTTGGGTCACTGTGTTTGATTTGCTATGGAGAATAGCAAGGTGAAGGCCCTTGTGAAGGGCTAAAAAACTATGACCTAGGCATGTCTGAGCATTTGTATTTAATGTGGGTGAAACTTGTTTCCTTGAACGTCCTTCCCCTGGACATGCTGACATTTACAGGTACGGTAAAATGAAGGAATTACCATTCAGAATGTTTTTCCCTCTCTCACTGAGTATAATGGTAAAAGAATTGTATTATGGTTTAAAGGGCATAATCATGGTTGGTGCCAGACGTTTTGCTGGTGCCTAGTGAAAGGTCAAGGAGCAGTAGCCATAAACTACAACACATAAAGTTTCATCTCAACATTTGGAAGAATGTCTTTATGTTGAGCGTGGCAGAGCACTGGAACAGCTGCCTAGGGAGGTCATGGAGTCTCCCTCTCTGGAGACATTCAAAACCCACTTGGACACATTCCTGTGCAACCTGCTATAGGTGACCCTGCCTTGGCAGTGGGATTGGACTAGATAATCTCTGAAGGTCCCTTCCAACCCTAACAATTCTGTGATTCTTTAAAAAAATCTTTAAAAATCTTTAAATATTTAAAAAAAATTTGACTATGGTGTGTGAGGCTGGAGGTGATCAATTGTACTAATGAGCCAGAGTGGCTAGATGTCTCTTTCTAACTGTTGTTTGATTCTTCTACAATTCCTTCAGGGACTGGTGGTTTTTAGCCTTGGTTTCAGCTTCAAAATACTTTTGGTAAGAAAAAAATGCCACATCTGATGAGCGTCTTAACTGTGTGCTATAAAAAAAGTTCCAGAAGAAAAGGGGAGAGAAACAAAACAAATGGTTTGAAATAGTAGTTTAGTTTTTAAAGTAATTTTTAACAAACTTGTTACCCAACTGATGTTTCAGTTTCTCTTGATGACACATTTGAAAAGATGTTCTCTCTATAAAAATTATGTACATTTATGTTTGATGTCATTCTTGATGTTATTTCTCCAAATGCCTGAAAGCTGTCTTGTAACATTTGCTGACATTCACAAATATGTTGTTTGTCAGCTGTTCTTGCCTTTGAAGGACATGAAGTTCATTTGTATCCTGATCTGTTCTGAAATGGGTTCCTTAGCTGTCATCTGGTTGTTGAGAAAGTCTCCTTGCTTCTCAGATTCGTGGTGCCATTGCTCTGAGTACACTTGAAGGCAGACTGCAAAATCAGCTAGATAACCAAAGGTAGTGAACTAAGGGTAAAGCAAATCCAGTTGTGTTTTCTGGAGATAGATACTGTTTTGATCAATAATTGAGCGACTCGTCAAGTTGCTTATTTCAGAGTATTTCTTTCTGAGACAAAGAAAATCTACTCTTTAAAATCATTAGATGGTTTATTTGTCAGTGCACCAGTTAAATTCCACTGTATAAAAGTAAAGAAGTGTGAAATAGAAGTTACAGCTGAAAATGTAAAATCATACTATAAAAATGTAATAGTCTGACATGATACTTAAAGGGAGATAATGCAATATATTCTGTATACTTACGGTAAAGAATAAAAAAGTTCTTAACATATGCCCGAAAGCTGTTTTCTATGCAAAAGCTTAAGATGTCTCTGAGCTCCTAACATGCAGTGTTTTGCAGAAACAAGATGCTTTCTGCATACAGCCTAGGTCAGTGGTAGCCTGCCTCTTCACTGATCCTAAGATGTGACAGATTTAATGTTTTCATGCTTCATTTCAGGTCCTCTCCAGCTTTCCACTAAACCCCTGTCCTGCCTCAAGCTAGAGCAACAAATACAAATTGCAATCCTGCCTGACTGATAACAGAGGACATAACATTCAGGCAGTAATTTTTGCAGAAAATGTGTTTTCTGTTTCAGTCAGAAAATAGTCTTAGATGCCCAGTTCTGGTTAGACAATAGGATGTTAACTATAAGGAAGATGGAACAATAGCAAATACGCTGCTTTTAATAACATAACTGAAATGGCCACAAAAGAATTAAAATAATGGGAGAACCTGGGGAAAAAAAGAAGAAAATAGGCTGATGAACATTTGACAGATCTGCTAAACAGTAGGAAAGTGTGTTTATGCTTATATATCATGTGAAAACAGCATGTATCAGAGATGTTTCAAGACACAGTAAATCAGCTAATTATCTTGAAATACAGATCTTCAAAGAATTCGGTGTTTAGAAATGGATTGTGTAAGGTCATTGCCAGCCTCCATTTTGGTTATAACCTTTTCTATTAACAGCAGGGCTTTTATGGAACATGAACTATAAAGCATTTTTGATCTGCTTGCTCATCTCAGTAAAGCTCTTTAGCAGCCTTTTCCCTGCTACAAATAAGATGCTGTCCTTTTGTCATCATCCAGGGATCCAGCCTTCATCAGTTTGCTGCTGATCTCACACTGTGAAATGCCACAACACTGAATGGTGAGCATGTGTGGCTAGGAAGCCAGATTGCTTGGGAAAAGCCTCAGAGTTAGGTTTTTTTTAACACAGAATTGCAGCTTGAGTGAACAAGGCACATTGGTTTTGCTTAAGTTTATATTTTCTAAGCTGCATCATGCAAAAGTAGAAACTGGAACATAGTGCTTTATTTGTATTGGGGGTTTAATTTATTTGATTAAGTGTCAAAGAGGGATGTAGGAGCAAGCAGAAATTACTGTATCCTTACAGCAGGAGAGAGAGAAATGAAAAGAGAAGGAGAAAAGGGAGTTGAATGCTACCCCTTCCTGCTAGATCCCTCCTTCTGCTGACCCTTGTATGTGGAGCATATATCCACACATCTGCCCTCTGGAGAGTGGTGGTGCCAATCTCTCAAGACCAATGGAAACAAAGCCAATGAAGACAGCATCAGCAATTGCATCTCAGGATTTTGCGTGGGACTCAGAGTAAAAGTTTGGACAGGGACAGCCAAGCCGATAGGCCTCATCTTGTTGCTCGGGTGTCTGTGGTCTAGTTTATAGTGAGACTCATGCACTGGTAGCCATGTCCAGTGGGAAACTAAATGTGTCCAACTCTGTTTTCTGGCCCTGAGGCCAACCAGAATTTAACAAACTGCACCCATGCTATTGAACCCTGCAAAACAGGGTAGCGGCTGCCAAACTCCCAGTGGGGAACTGTCCCTCTGGTGGTTCCCAGAATCTAGGGTTTGCTTGGTGGGGAGCTAGACTGCCTGGGGCAAGTCTGTATTAGGACCTCCAAAACAGTGTAACAGCAGCAGCCGTTCAGTGTCAATGCCTGGGAATAGGCCATGGCACGTTTCATTCCACAGACATAACATGTGCCTGCCCCCCATGTCTCTCTTCCAAGCAAAAACATGAATCCTGCTAAGGCAGTAAGCAGCAAGAAAAGCTAAGTGTTTACAAGTTGGTTGGTTGGTTTTTTTCTGACTTTTTAAAATTAATCTTTCCCCCTCCCCCCTTCCAAATTATGGATATGAATAATTTTGCAGGTTGTTAACCTAGAAGTAAGAAAACCCAGAGAAGGTGTGGGAGTGGGGGGCTGCTACTTTTTTAGAAGAGTTTATCCTAGATCACGAGTAAGAACAGCAAATGCTTAAAACTACTTCCTTGTTTTCTACAAAGGGCTACTTTAATGTTTCTAATTGCACCAAGCCCCAAAAGTTATTATCCCATCTATATGTGCTTTCACCTTACTCCCTGTTTGGTTTTGTTTTTTTAGTAACAAGAAAACCCCATTAAAGTACAGTTCAATATGAGTTCTGTACTTAATCTAATAGTCTTACACTAGAGGTTTAAACAATGCCTGGTTTACTCTTCAACAGAGGATTTCTCTCAGTGCTATTAGGGAAGAAAATGGCTTTGAAACTGCTGAAGTAAGCGCTTAGTCCCTCCTGCTTCTCTGTTTGTCCTGTGCTTCTCTCAATAGGCTTGTATTGCTTGTATCTCCTGCAAGGAATGTGCACAGTTAGTTGCCGAAAGACATTTAAATGAAAGTCCACATTTAGCATGCAACCAGTGCTTAAGAGCATTAATCATTTATTCATCACACATTCTCTCTCCTCCTTCCCTGTCCAGTGCCATCTAATGGCTGGTCAGTAGTGGTGACTGGGGCCTGGTTAAAGAGGAGGTTCCCTTGCTCAGTGGAGAACTGTTGCTCTGTGGAGGTGTGTGTTTCTCACCACAGAGTGTGAAGGGTAAGCACACGCTTGGCTCAGGAGTCGTGGTGCAGTCTTAACGTCTCATGAGAAACAACTAAGCTAATATTGTGGTAATATGTGCTTCTCTGAACTACTGTCTAGCGTCTCCAGCACCTTTTTCCCAAAGAATTTATTCATCAATTATCCATTGAAGAATTTTGGTGATTAGTTCTCAATCTGTCAGTCACTTGCAAACACTTCTGGTAAGAGTTTTAGAGCTAAATTAAATTTCTGTTTGTTCAGTTTCAGTATATGTATAAATCACATCTTGCAGCTTGAGTTTGCTTTCTGCTTACATGTAGTTCCCAGGCCTGCTAGTATTAGTAGCTTGTGGGCACAGAACATAATTTTCTGTGAAAACCCTTAACATCTGCATATTTTCCAGTGGTTTTGTAGCCTAAGCCAGTAATCTCATTTTCTTGAATATTTGCCAAAATACTTGTGAACTACAATGATAAAGAAACAAAAATGTAGCTAAAGCTAATTTAAGCTGCTTATTGATCTAAACTTAATATTTTGACAGCTCCTTGATCTGTTTTTAATTTTTTAACTTACTTGTAAAGGACAAATGTCCCAATGGTGCCAAAAACTGCCAGCAAGCCAAGGAAGATAAAGACACCTTCAGTGGTTCTGTATGATGATCCTAGGTTTCAGAAAGCAGAATGATTAAAAGTTAGCCTGTTTTACAGTGAGATGGACTTTCTAAAGAAAATCCCGTTTTTACTTTGTTGCTGTATGGACTGAAGTAGACTTAATAGCTCTAATACATTAAGCATTGGAGGTCAGTGACTGGCAGGAGGTGGTGCTTTCATATCCTAATCATTGTAATTCTTGGTTCCACCAGAGTGTGAGTTGGGCTTTGCCTGTTTTCTCATATAAGCCACGCTCCTCAAACTTATGGCTGCCCTTCCAGCATGGAAGGAAATGAAAGGCCTTGCTGGCACCCCAGGAGGTGCAGCTAATCTGCTTTGATTATAGTGGAAGCCCCCAAATAAATCTTAGCTTTGCCCTCTGGAGGAGACCTAGGCAGACCAGCCTTGTTGGGCTGAGGGCCTCTGTGAATACAGTTTTGGAAAATCCTTCTATCCTTCTGCATGCTTATTTTCATCTTTAGGAGCCGGAATGCACTTAGAGCTCTGGCATTGGGCCTTGGTCATAATGAACTCATTGGAGTACTGATAAATTTATACCTAAATTAAATAAAATCAGCCAAAAATACTGTGAAAAATTGCCACAAAGGGTCAGTTTCTTGACTGATAGTAATTAAAGAGTTCAGAAGAGTCACTAGGACATTGTAATGGGAAGTCAGGAGGGCAATGGAGTGGGAGCAGACAGACAGCATAATCATTTAGACTTCTAACTAAGGCTGAGTTTAGTACCTGATTCTGTCAAAGACTGCCTGGATAGCTATGACCAAGGTACAGTGATATTCCTCCAAATAAAGGTAAACCTCCTGTTCTGAAATAGTTACCCTGGGCAGACTCTGTAGTTAATGGATGTTACACAGATCATTCCAGAACCTGCTTCATCTTATCCTCATGCAGAAATAGAAACCTGGCCAAGGTTAATGGGATACAAAGAGGGCCTAGGGCAGCCAACTCTGCTGTAGATTTTGGTTCTGTCTCAAGTGAGCTGAATTCCTCTGTATTTCTGCTATTTCTCCATGTGTGGGTATGTCTCCCACCTGCTTTTCTACCCAACAGAGTTTTTGGTGGAAAAATACTTTATGGCTTAAGAACTGTTCATATTCTGTAGTACTGAAAAGTTTGTATAATTATCTTACTCATTGGATCATAATCATAAATCAATCGAGGTCTAACGCCTAAAATTCCCATAGGGAAATAATTGTGTCTTTATCTTTGCATCGACTCTCACACAAGCTGGCACAGCCTCAGCTGAGGCCTCCAGACTTAATAAAAACCCCGTATATATTCCTGTGCTCTTTCCCCTGCAGTGAAATGACCACAGGGAGAAGCTATTCACATACAACCCACATCTGCTCTGTGTAGACTCACCTCTATTTACAGAAATCAGTGCACTGGCAAGGGCTTGACTTGAGTCATCACCCAAGGTGATGTTTATACAGTATGTTCCAGGTTCCTCAAAGGATCTCCTGATGGTGAGTAAACATTCATCACTGATGGCGACGGGGTCACATACCACACTCTTGGACACCTGGCAAGTGGGGTCAGAAACTACTGTGCAGACATCTGTGGGCAGACTGGGATAGAAAGAGAGAACACATTGCATCTGTGGAGTCCTTCTAGCCCAGTTCATAGAAACATTGCACTGGGACACCAGTTTTATGCTGGTGCCTGTTGACATCAGTTGCACTATGGTGATTTTAGAGTGTTTTATTAATACTATATATACTTTTCACATTACACCTATACATTTATATATGTACACGTGGATTTTATATAGAATGCATATAAATGCAGATATACAATCTATATAATTATCTGCTTGCTTTGCTTATCATTTAACATTTTATGGTGATCACAAAATTATCTGTATCAAATCAACTTATAAAGTCCATTACCTTTTATACACATTATTAAGAAAGGAATGAAGATTCTTGTAAGTAGTATCATGTGTCAAAAAAGTCCCCACTAGCTTAAGAGAGTTTAATTGTTTTCCAGTTGTATTACCAAGGTGATTCTTGTACTTCTTAGTCCTCTCAACTCTAATCTTATAGGAGCTTGGACTATTAGTGCAATGTTTTCCTATGCAAGAAATTGCTTGGACATGCTCATTTACTCTAAGTGTCAAAAAATGATGTCCAAAAAGGAAAGATTTCTTTACAATTTCAGTAAACTCATTCCCATTTTACAATAGGTGCTGAAATCTTTTCTTGCCAAGAAAATACAGAATTGTTTCTTCCCACAATTCTAGTTCTGTTATTTTAACTGAGACTTGACATTTGCTCTGATTCCTAAGTGCCTGGCAGTAACCTCTGTTGCTGTAGTTTACGAATGAGACTTGCATTATCTTTAGTTCCAGTCAAGAAACAGAAACACTGCAGTTCCCAAATTTTGCTCGTACAGCTGCATCTGAGTGCAAACAGCATTCCAGCACCTAATTATTTTTAAAGAGGGAACACTGACCACTTCATTCACACACTTACCTCCCTTGGCAGGTAACAACAAAGTCAACCAGTGAGCTTTCAGCTTGACTTTCTGTCATCTGGATGCTCGTCATCTGAATAATATTTACCTCAAGGATTCCCTCTAGGAGAGGAAACACATGTCAACGGTAGGACACATGACAAGCTCTGAAGTCTGTGTGTATTGAACCTCAAATGTTTGTCTGATGCTCAGTTCAGGTCTTGTTTTCCATAACTTCCTCTCCCTTTTAGCACTCCTCTTGAGCGGTTTGAAAGTTGAGATGTTTTTCCAGTGCTTTCCCTGTGAGCTGCTCCTTTCTGCTTTGCTTCTTTCCCCCATTATTATTTACTTACTTTACTAAATCACTTCCCACTACATGTGACTTCTCTGCATTCAAAGGTCAGCTCAACCTTATTTAAACCCCTCTCCAGCCCATACACTCCTGGTGTGGCAGGTTCAGAAGCTGATGATAGAGAGAGGAGTGATACTGTGCACATCTCTACCAGCCATTTTCCAGCCCAAATGCCTGGAAACACCACATGTAGCATGGGGTCAGCCATCAGCAGATATCCAGAACAAAGCCCAGGCTCCTGTGTCTGAAACTAAGGAACCATAACCTCTGCCACTAGGTCCTGGCAGAGTGCATGAAGAAACCAAAGTCAGCCAGTTAGGTGTCTATACATTAATCTTGAAAACTCTCAACTGTGTCTGTAAGAAGGATCTTATTGTGGGCCACATGTATTTGATAAAATGTTGTCTAAATAAATACTACCCCTACCCTACATTTTTGTACATTGTTAACACCATTCCTTTGTTCAGATGTTGACCATGTCCTTACCTACAACAGAGAGACCACTTCTATAGTATCCATTTCTGTAAATATGGCAACCTCCATCAGGATTATCTTCCATTGACTCAACAATGGCAGAAGGATCTGAATTAGAAGATGCTCCGGTCGTTACTGTTTGAGGGAAAAGGAATAGATACACAACTTTAGAAAAAGCTCTACTTAGGGGTATTCCGAACATGGCCATATGTTTCAACTGCCTTCATTCCATGGGTCATTAGTGACTTGGTTTGCAACTGTGCAGTCATGTATGTGTCTGTACGGGATCATGACAATAATCCCTAAATAAAACACACATGCCCAGCTGTAGAACCCTGGAGTGGTCTGGGTAGCGTCACTCAACTCTGTGAAATAAAAGGGAGACTACAAGGTGTAATATAATTAACCACTTCTTTGAAATCCCCAAATCAGCTATATAGGAAATCCAAAGGCCAATAAAAGGTTTAAAATGGTTTTTTTAAAAGCTGGTGTTTTCCCACTGCTCTACATTACAGCCAGTGGAAAAATGAAGAGGGGAAGTGGTAAAAATTATACCTTTCCTTTCATTTTTGATTCTCACTCAACATTTTGGTAAAAGCACATATTAAAAATATGAAATTTGAAAAATATTACCACATTTACAATCTCCTAGTAATAGTATTATAGCTGAAACTGCAGACCTTCTGGAAACCTTAAAGCCCTCTGAGATCATAAACCAATGCTGAACATGATGGAAGTTGTTCTGAAATATGATAGTCAGTAAATTTAAAGTGGAAAGAGTGTTTTGGGTTAAAGCCATGTGGAAATCCCGTTTTTTTGAATATGACTAAGTTGTTCTAGTTCAATCCGATCTCATTTAATTTTGGGTGGAATTTAATGCCATCCAGAAAAGAACTTGCAAGAGTGTTCTGAAATACCTCTTTCTCACTTTAAATTTACATCTTACCTCAGAAGATGACCTGAGTATTCAAGACTAAAATCTCCTGATCTGGTGTGGTAGGGGTTATACAATCAAATTTACATTACTGTATGTCCACCTGGAGACACACTTGTATGCTGTCACCGTGGCGGTAGAACTGGATGAGTAATGTGTTAAATGTGTAAGTGATCCCTACTATAGAATCATAGAAGAGTTTATGCTATTGGTTCTGTCTCTAAACCAAGTTATGGAGGGTTTGCAGAGCCTTGCAGCTCTTTCATGATGACAGTAAACCTTCTAAAGATATGAACTTAAAATATCAAAAGTTAGAGTTTTAGCATAGCTCCGAATGCCACTGTTGTTTGATAAATTCTTACCTGCTGAGGTGGGTGGTGGTGCAGTGGGTGTTACTGGCCTGCAGGGCACAGGAATAATGGCTTGGACTGTTAAATTCAAAGTGAAGTTTCCTTGCAGAGTGTAAGTGTGAGACGTAGTAGAACTGCTGGCTACAAATAAGCCACTTCCATCTCCAAAGTTCCACTTGTAGGAGATGGCAGAGTTGTTAAGATAGTAGCTGGGATCATGGATATTCACATCAAATGTAATTGGTGAGTCTTTGATAAAAATGGAGTCTGAGATGTTGCGGTCATGTTTTTGGAACATACTCACAAATATTGGAATTTTATCTGGAGGGCAAAAAAAAGGAGTAAATAAATAAAGCATAGATGCCTGGCTGCAAACAACAAACAGCTCCAAAGTCCCTGAACAGCAACAATCAGAATATGAGACATTAGCATGGACTTCTACTTTAATTCGATTTATGATCTGATGACTGAATGTCAGTAGGAAACAGCTACCCAGAAAAGTATGGGAACAAATGAGGAATTAGAGACATCTGTGGAAGATTACATTTCCTTTCTTAAATAACTTTTCATTACCAAGTAGAGGTGTCACTACTGAACTAGACACAAAAGCAACTTGCTCTACTCAAGGCAATTTACCAGAGATTCCACTTTCATCTTAGAAGTCTTTCTTGGGCCAATGTCCTCTTTTCATGCCAGATGATGCTTCTTCTGAATTCTTTTAGCATCTAAGCAACAAATACCCCCAGTATTTTTTTACAGTTTATTCCAGCACACTCACCTGTTACAGAGTAAATGGCTTTTGCTCTCGCAATTGGAACGTATCCTGAGTGCCCTCTCCTGTAAATGGACACTGCCATCACATGTTTGCCAAGAGTGATATTTGCTGTGTTGACTGAAAACTTTGCTGAAGATCGTCCCATTTTTTGGTAGTACTGACCTGAAAGAGAACGTGAACCTAATATTTTCCCCTTCAGCCTAGATACAAGTTGTTTTATGAGACGCAATATCTCTGAGAATTTTGATTGTCTAAATCAAAACAAATAGTTTAGACTTCTCTTCCAGTAATTTGGTGTAAAACACCAATAAAGCTGTTTTTGGAGAACTGAATACTTTTACAATGTGTTTACTCCCATTATTTCTGTGTTTTTTCAAAGTTGTCAGAAAGAGGTCCCAAATTCACTAATCCAAGAAAAATTTGCCAAAGCATCTACATCATTCCAAAGCAATTGTTACATTAAGTCATTAAGATTATGTAGTGGATGGTATTAGGCATTTTAAGAGATCTTGTGTTTTCTTTCAGAAACAGAAGATATAGTAGCCAGAAGATATAATACCTTTTGCTTCATACCCGGGAACTATTTGTATGTATTTGTTTATTTTTTATTTTTCTTTTTAGCAGACCTGATTCAGGTAGGTAAATGCTATCACCTCTACATAAAATTGGAACCATTATTATTACTCATGCTCTGACAATAATACTGATTTAGCCAAGCAAACTTAGGATACTAGGATTTAATACGTAGCCAATGGCAGGAATAGCCCAACCATTACATACTCAGGAGAAGGAAACACTGAAATCAGCATCTGTAACCAGACCAGTATCACACAGTCAGTGGCAGTTCTCACCTCCCCAGAGGCAAGAAGTGCTGCACCATTAAACTGATGATATACAGCACTATGTTCTCTCTTTGATTTAAGAGTCTGAAGTGTCAGTGAACAGTCAACAAATCATCTGACTGACTTGCTCAGACCCTCTATTTTCCTAGAAAAGGATTTTGTGTACTACTGAAAGGAAATTAATATTCTTCAGTTGTAGTACTCTGAACATAGATTTAAAAAGAATCTTCTGGTCATCCATGCTTCTCAGACCACAGATCTGATGGCCTCTTTGGAAAGTGGGAAATGAGTTCAGTATCTCACTCAAGAGGGTGAAATCCTTTTTAAAGGACTTTTATTGAAACATACTTGATGAATGAGTTAGTGCACAAAGTGAATAAAAGCTTTGCAGCATCCCCCAAACCAACGCACATGTTGTGGTACTAACCAAATGTGTGAAACACGTAGACAAAGTTCCTTCTCCTCCAGCCAGGGTGATGAGGGAAAGGTCTCCCATCTGGGAATACATTATGGCTGTGATTGCTTGTGCAGTTTTCCCAGGCACAGTTGTCGATCCATTCAGTCCAGTTGTACACATAGACTTGCTGATCCTCAGAAGCTGGAGGATCTAAGGGTAGAAATAGGGTGAGTTCTGGTCCACTGAGAAATTTGCAGAAAATCAGGTAACAGGAGGCAGGCATCCCTGGTTATAGGAGTCATTGCACCTAAATAACAAGGTGGAGTAATGTAAACACTGAATTGTTCCATCTTTGTGTCCTTTTATATAAAAGTTTAAAAAAATTTTACTGTCTCATGGGCCAGACACAATTTAAATTACTTGCCCAAAAACTTGCTGTCAAGTATGCAGGGGGCTACTGTTTCATTGAAGGTAATGGGGCTCCCTGAATATTTGACAAGCAGAATATAAAATTTTAAGTAGAAATAGTGGCTATGGAAGCACTGTGAGGAAATTACTTTGTTTGTTTTGTCAGAAAAGTTTTCTATGACACCTTTTAAGAACTTCAACATGAATTTCAGTTCTTTTCAGAATAATAAATAGACGGTTTCCTCCCCCAAACAACGAAGTAGATATTAAGTAGAGAATGGATATCAACTGTTAGCAAAACAATAGACAGTTAAAAATTAAAACTTAGGCTGACAAAAAAATTGCTGATATTCCTTGAGTTGAAAATTACTTTGATCAGTAAAAAATTTGTTGAACATTTATGGATTCATTCATTATGAAAGGTACAACGTGTTAAATTCTAGATCCAGCAGCTTCAAACACTGGAATTATGATAGGTTTTTTTGCTCTCAGTAACATTAAATAAGATGAAAGAAGGTGGTTCTTTGAGGAAAATATTGCCTGATTTAAAAAGGTTTTTGTTTGTTTTTTAATTCTTAAAATGTGGGAGTATGAGATTTACTCTTTCTTGAGGGTTTTTCAGGGTGCAGATATGGTTACTGAAACCTACAATTCCTAACTGAAAAAGAAATTCCCAGTTTTATAAATTTGCAGCTTTGTAAGTTTGGAAGAAAACAGTGTGACTGCACAATGTTGTGCCTGAGCTGAAAAGTGGTAACAGTTCTGTTAGGAAGCCAAATTAACATAACTGTTTTGGGAAGGCAATTTTATAGCAATGGTCAATCTTAATTTACCTGGTCATTATATACAATGGGGCAGAACACGAAAAATACCACAGTAGTCTTCTTAGGAAAGAAACTGGTGTGGCACAGGCTAGGTAGGCACGAGTATTGTTATCAGTTAAAAGCAACCTGGCTGTTGTTCCTAGGGTGCACCTGTGATGCTTTCAAAGCTTCATGACGTTCACACCAACACCAGGCAGATGCGCGTACAGTGCAGGGAAATTGCCATTACCTACCCTGGGTACAGTTTCTCTCGTATACTATGTTGCCATCATTATCTTCTTTCTGGCACTTAGGAAACTGGAGAGTGACAACAAAGGTCACGTTGGATCCTACCAGAGCTGGGCTATCAGTGTCCAATTCGGCTGTCACCCTTCCGCCTGTAGAAAAGAAAATGGGTCTTCACTGCAGTAAAGGATGCATCAGAGCAGAAGTTACCCATCAACTGTGCACTATTTACATGAGAAATGCTTTACATACTCTGCCTCTAAGCAGTTTCATACTTCTAAGTCACTTGCACTGTTATCAAAATCCCAACTTAAGACAATCAGAGAGACTCATCATATCCCCCCACATCACTTACTGGTCTGCCATAAATTTCCTTCATAGAGCTAAGAATAGTTTTCTACACATGGGGGTCAATATATTCCAAAGGAGAACATTTTTGTTTCTCCCCAGGGATGCAGTCATTAGACCTCAGCTCAGGCCAGGTGATAATAAACAGGATCTTTGCCAAAGCTGTCAAATTGAAGTCCACGTGCCCTACTGAGGTAGCAGTTGAAGCTAGCTGTCCTCTAGGGCATGTTTCAAATAATGGACTGTCCTAGAGCCCTTCTTAATAAGTATTAATGTCTGAGACTAGTAGTCATGGGAAAGCATTTTATGTAATAGCTCACTGTTCTGCTTCCTCAGACAACCTGCTGGGAATGATATCAAAGCCAATTGTCTCTAATTTGCTGCTCTCTGCAGCAGTGGATATTGCCCCTATGAAAATGTACTAAAAACACCTGTACCCTGCAATGAGGTGGATTTCCTGGCCAATTTTTAAAGTGTCTTTGAAATGCATGTGTGCAATCACCTTTCCAGCAGTCCTTCCATCTGGGATCTCCTTGTTCCCAGAAAGGATAAAGCTTTTCGTTCCATTCATTTTGATCACTAGACCAGCCTTGAAGCTTCTTGTAGGGTGTGGCAGAAGTACTTTCGTAGCTCAGCACATCTTGAAACCCTAGGGAGAAAGCCAAACATGTAATGTAATGCCATTTTCCTTAACACTATAAAGACATTGCTCTTGTGCTGAACAGCCTTCTGACTATAATTATATTCTTGTACTGACAGAAAACTTTTCACCAGTAGAAAGTTAGGGAATTTTATCATCTCAGCCATAAACACATCAACTATAATCAACATAAAGACAATTCCACCACTGTCAGACTGACTTTTTTTTCCCCTATTTGCAGTATTACAAACTTTCCAGAGAAAGAATAAAGAGGTTTACAACATGTTGACCATATCAGAGCAATTGTTTATATGAATTGACACAACCCTGCAACAGTCAGGCTGGCTATATAGAGGTTGCTTGATTTCTGACATCTTGCTTGGTAATAAATGTATGAGTAAAAGGCTAACAGGATAAATTCACTCTGTGTCTGAGTTGTGCTCTAGTGTAAGTTATGTCAGGAATTAATTTTGACCCAGTGAAGCTCCTTTGGTGACTTGGCTAGTGGTTTGAGTGGGAGGGGTGGAACCAATTATAACAGAAGCTGGTATTTCCAGAAAAGGAAATTTAGAGCTGAATAGTAAATTCAATGTGTTTGTAATATAACAACAATAACATATTAGCTTCATGTCTATTACTTAAAAACGGCTCAGATATTAAATAACTTCAATAACCTCTTTCTTCTCATGTTACTACAAATGATGGGCTCAAACTTTTCCCAGGCTTCTGGGATCCCTCTTTCTGTTGCAAAGGACACATAGTGAGAAGTAAAGTATATATCCAAGTAACCTCTAGGAACACGTCAGCCACTATAAGATGCCGTAAAAACATGTTTGTATGTAGGTTCATGGGCAGGGTTCCATTAAAGCCTGGAGGCTTTAAAGAACTCTGTCATGTTAATCTGATAAGGTAACTTCTGGGTGTGCCATTCTGTCACAACATCAAGGAAGTTAGGATTTCTGCTTTGCATGGCTTTCTTGTAAAGGTAGCTGATGCAGAATGCTTCTGAGATTTAAACCCAGTGCAACAAAGTTCTGGATGACTTCAAGAGAAATGCAGAGCGTGAGATGTAAGAAGGGCAAGAATGGTCCTGTATGCTGTAACCTAACTGGCTGTGTTGGAATTTCTCCAAGCTTTGGAAAAGGCCCAGAGCACATGTAGCCAGTTTAAGCACACTTTTCAGAGGTGTGTGACTCCTAATTTTACTGCAAGGCAGAACCAAAAGAACAGTGCTGAAGAAGAGGCAGGAGCTACCTTCTCATGATGTTTTATTACCCAGTGAGATTTCTCCTGGGCAGGAAGGACATCCCTTGGCCAGTGCCATCTCAGCTCTGAGCTGATGCTGGTAGCTCTCTCCCCCATCATGAGGACTGAAAGGTTTGAGGAAAAGAATGGATTTTGCACTCAGAAACATGACCTCCCACAGTCTTTTGCCCTACAAGAACTCCCTGCAGTCTCACTTAAATCACTTGAATCAAGTCTTTCCTGCAGATTTAATATATTTTGATGTGAGCAAAGCATAACATCATGACTGGTATTTACTTAATGGCCTGTATCACATGATGTATTGTTTTCAGTCTTGGTCAGAAGAAGAGTTTGGTAATGTTGTCCTGCAGAAACTTTACTCAGGAAAAAAACAGATTAGCAACTGTAAAAGCACTTCACAAAGGCTTATCAAGTTCAATTGCATTTTAGGTTATTAAATTAATGTGTCATTTTATTTGAATTAAATGGCTACACATTTTCCACAATTTTCTCAGTCTCTTTGATTTTATCCAAAAATTATTTAATGAGTAAGAATATTTTGATTTTCTCAGATCAAAACTTTTCAATTACTGTTTTTTTCCCCAAATGCTCAACTCATCAAGAACATCTTGATCACTGTTAATTTTATAAATGCTTTTAATTTTGAATTTTCAGTAACAATCCCTGAATTCAGAATTCATTTTCTGGGTCAGCTTTGGTAATAACTGTGGTCACTGCTTCTAAATCACAAGCTCCTTAGGCATTTCTTTGCCTCCCTGATGTGCTTTGTTTAGTTCAATCGAATATAAAACATTTCACAAGCTTCAGGACAAGACAAAGAAGGTTTTTCAGATGAGGAAAGCCTTCTGCACTGGTTTCTCTAACACATGGAACTGAAGATTTTCAGTTGCTGAATCTAAAGGGAAAGAAAGCTTTAATGTATTTCTTCTTTAACAATGAAAACCACTCAAGAACAGATGTCGGTCATAACCAAAATCAGAGCAATTCAGTTTGAAATAGACAGAATAATGTTACACTCCAAGGAACTGATTACTGTTTTGGTGAGGTGATCATAGGAGAAAAGATCTTATGCTCCAATTAACTTTCTTATTTCTCATTCAGGTTTTCATTTTGGTGAAAAATGTAGCACAGATGAGATGTTCAGTATTTCCTGTGGTAGTGTATTAGCCATGAAAGAGAGAACAAAAGCTGGTGTTAGGACAGCAACAGTAAAAATATGACTCAGATATAGAGGATGAAAGTGTATTTGAAGTATAGAGGCTGATGCTATGGCATCAGACAGTGATGTAAACTTTCTAAAGTTATGTATAGAAACATAACAAAGCAAGACCAAAAAGATTTGAGGAACAACTTACAAAACCATAAAAACTACAAACTAATTTTTCTTTGTTTTTTTTTTTTCAGATATAAGGGAGGTTGGAAAGCTTGCTGGGAAATCTGGGGCTAAAAGATGATGTAAATACAAAAGAAGCATTTGGAGAAGACAAAGGGATAGTCAAATACATTGAGTTACATTTTCATAAAGGAAGAACATAGGAGGTTTCTGTGCTAGAATTTTTCTTTACAATGACAGAGAGCCTCCCTCAAAACAAAGTGTGGCACAAAAACCCCAGTTACAGAATAAATCAACAAAATTACAAATTTGTCTAGATAGGATGGCCCAAGTATGGAAGTTATTCAAGAGTGAAATAAATGAGCTATTAGCATAACATGTAACATCTTGCTTAACACTGCTTCGGTGACAGGAAAAAAAATTGGCAAATGTGTTGACAGTTTTTAAAAACACTTCTAGGGAAAATTTAGAGGATTATAAAATGTTTGAGGCTCAAATTGGAGAGGCTGGTAAAAACAGCAGTGAAAAACAGAATTAGCAGGCAGTGCATTAATATGATATGCTGTAAAAGGAGTGCATTTCTCACAAACATATTCTGAGTTTTATTGAGAGAAAAACAGAGCATGGGAACAAGGCTGACCCGCCTGCTACAGTTTGAGCTCCAGACAGCATTTGATGAGGTCCCTTGCTGAAGGCACACAAAGCAATTAAGTTACTGTGGAATAAGAATAAAGGATTTCACATGAATAAATGATGGGTTAGGATATATGAAAAAAAAGTTATGAATAAGTGTCCAGTTTTCTAAATTGTTAAAATAATTTAAAATATTCATTATTTGGAAAACAGGTAAACAGTAAAGTTCTTTAATCTGCTGAAGGCAGTGCATTAAAGTAATAGAGGGGAGGACTGTGTGAGACTCAATGACTCAAGAATCAAACTGTTTGAAAGTCAGCATAGTTAAATTTAACCTTATTTTAAGAATGAGAGGCTCTAAACTAGCTCTAAATTCAGAGGCTTTACAGTTTTGAATGCAGCGCTCATTGGTAGTTAAAAACGAGGAAAAGGCGAGATAGAGAACAAACATGAGCATTACAGCACTGTATACTTCCATGTCTTGAGTACTGCATGCTGCTCTGTTCTCTGTGGCTCAAGCAGAGTGTAAGAGAACAGAAAAAAATACAGAGAAACGTGGTGACGATGCTACAAAGGGATAGAATTGTTTCCATCTGAAGAAAAGCTAAATAAACTATGTCTTGAAGCCTGGAGAAGAGGTGACAGAGGAGAATATAAAAACAGAATCATGAACGAGGAAGAAGCTAAAAGTAGAAAAGTTAATGAGAATCAAATGAAACCAGAAGGTTCTAAGTGCATGAAAGGTACTTCTTCACGTAAGGCACAGATAAGGTGTGAAATTTCTTGCTGGCAGGATGTAGTGTCTCCCAAAAATTTACACGGGTTGCAATCAAAATGCAAGTGTGTGAACGGACGGAAGAAAGTCTAGTAAAAACTATTAAATGCAATGACTCTGCATTTGACCGAGACAGTTCTGTGAAGCGGAGCAAGGGCTCTGTTTTTTTGGGCATAAGTTCAGCATCATCTGCTCCTGTAAATCATCAGTAGCTGGCAAAGTGTCCTGACTTGCCCAGTTGTATATCCACTGCTATTTCCCATTGGAGGCAGGTACAAGACTAGATGGATGCTCAGCTTTTAAGGTCTTCAACTTCCATACTATAGATTCTGGAATTTGAGCTGAAAATCCCATTTCTACATTCCCAGCCCTGAGCTGAGGGAGTCATCCTAAAGCTTGAGTCAAATTGAGAGCTCAGAAAGAAGCAGAAGATCAGCCCAGTCCCTGCCTATGGTGGCTTGCAAATCTAATTCCTTGACTGGGCTGCCTGAGGTTGGGATTGGTGATTCACAGGTCTGGTTGCTCCAGTGGGGAGCACTGTCTCTGACCTGGCCTGTCCCAGCTACAGCTGAGCTGAGCAAACTGTGAGAAATCCACGCTGCATCTGCCTTTTTAGCCACTCTTGAGCTGGGGAAATATTGTTAGAAATTTGTTGACAAGAGCCAAGGCTTAGTTCCAGTCAGCTCTGTGTACCTGCAGAGCACAGGGAATGGATAACTGAGCAGTTCTCAGCATATTTCTCCAGCTCAGACACCATTTCTACCCAGAGCCAGGTAACCCTGAGGTGCAGCTAGCTCTCACCTACTGATGCCCAGGCACAGCTCCAGCAACCACCACGTGTGCAAGGAGCAGCCTTTGTTACTGCACTGGCTTGGGTCGTGGAGCCCACAGAGGCAGGGAGGGAGAGATGACAGCGTGAAGGAAGTACTCACGTGTGGCGGCAGCACACAGCACCGCTTCAGCCAGGAGCAGGAATCCGAGGTGGTGACAAACACCGCTCATGGTGGAGGAGACCCTGGGTCAGCTCAGCGCGCACAGAGGAGCAGCGTGGCCGCTGCCTTCATCCAGTAACTCCTCCGGTCCCCACTGCAAAGTGAGAATGGAGTTTGTCCGCTGCTCTCCGATTAAATGAAGGGCCCCGGGACTCATCATGTGATGGAATTAAGCAGAGATGCATGATTTTGTCTTCAGCTTCTTTCAGCTCATGTGCTTATGACTCACTCCCTTTGCTTTCAGCATTCCCTGGGAATTCTGAGAGACCTGTTTAGAGCCACACCATTTACCTCACGGGCATTTTTATACTAGTTTTGCACTATGATCAATTTTTGTACTTAATTTGCTTTTAAATTAAGAACATTTATTTCCAGAAATCCAAATTAATTCTTGCCCCAGCTTGATTTGCAAGTGTTACTGCAACAGCTCACTGCTTTTGATGAACCCATCGCTACTTAACCACATGGCTCTCCCCATATGCTGGGTAACAACTGTACACTAAGTGGAGAACAGCCAATTCAAACACACTCCTTGACTTGGCTCCTGATTAGACTTGATTGTTAAGGAAAACGTTACTTAAAAATTTAGTGGGTACATGCATGTCCCATGCAACCATGGTTAGAGGTGCAATCATAACCCCTGTATGGTGATGTCCAGTCAATATCTGGCTTGCAAGTTGCCATGACCCCACATAGACAAGTACTTGATTGTATAAACTTCACAGAGTGTAGATATGAAGAAAAAATAGATTTTGCTGCCCAACCCAGTAATGAGGTATAACCAATGGCTCAAGAGGAGCAGCATTATACATGCAGATTGGCAAACTTTGCACCAAATGGCTCAAGTTCAGCTTCAATGGGCTTCACCAGCCCAGATGTTCTTCTGCAGGCATTGCAGCAGCTGAATTTTGTTGCAGCCCTGGCAGCCTTGTGAAGTTTCTTGCTGTTGTTTGCAGCAAAGAACAAGCTTTGGTGAGATGACATGGCATAGAAGCAAATACAATCCTCAACAGGGAATTCAGTAGTAGTTTCAGTGATCCCAAAGTATAGCACTCTTAAGTGAGACACTGGCTAGCCAGAAACAAGCAAGCTGAGCAACACTAAACCATTTTTATTTTGGGCAGGGCAGGTGGAAATTCTTAAGTCCAAGGCACTGTCAACAGAATGAAAAGAGTGCCCAATGGAAGGAAATTTTAGAACTCTGACTACTTTTTTTTGTTATTATTATTTGTTCTTAATTTCTTCCATTTTTCTAGTGTGTTCTATTAGCTAAGTTACTGTCACTACCCTGAGCACCACAGCCAGCGCTTCTCTCAGTAACACAGGCTCTGATGTCCAGTCTTGTGCATCTTGCATAGGTAGACTCCATGCTTCAGCACCCTCTTGGCTGGAGCTAATCCTCCTTACTGCAAACCAAGGAGAAGGGTGAAGGGAATAGCCTTAGGGATATCAGGCTTGTTTAAACTAAGCCTTCATTATCTGGCAGAAAGGAAAGAGAGCATAAATCAAAGTCAAAGCTGTTACTGACTATGCAAAAAAATCATATGACTGCAACATCCTCATGTGATTGTTGCGTTTTTGTTGTTATTCAATCAACTGCATCCCGGTTGAAATGTCAGGTTTCGAAACCATTCACAAATATTTTTTGAACCATGTGGGACATTATTCCATTCCTTTGTTTCCAGGTTGTTAATCCTAGAAGTGAAAAGTGACCTTCAAACACTGTGGTTCAGCACTGGGGGCCTGATCCAAAGTCTGCTGGGGAGAAAGGAGGCTTGAATGCTCATTCCCGAGAGGGTTTTGAGACCCTCCAGAGGAAAGCTGCTGACAACAAATGCCTGTTAATTAAAAACAAAAATTTATCAGCCTAAAAACAATATAGTTGGTTAGGATGGAGTTTTTTGCCATGTTATTTGATACATGAAATTGTTACATAAATTTTGAGTGACAGTCTCAATTAGGACCAGCTGGTGGAAAGTATTAAACATGTTGTAAATGACTTCAAAGGCACTGGAGATCAGGCCTGTGGTTAGAGGAATCCAAAACCACCAGGGCTGGGATAATAACTAAAAGGTGGCTTTACTGTAATGCTGTGGTCCTTCAGATTCTCCCTCCTCAGCTCCTGGGCCTTAGACTACACATTCCTGTAGGGCTGAGGTGGAAAACATTTGAGTCTGCCTGTGCTGTGGCTGCAGCCAACAACATACATAAGAAAAGATGAGAGAAGAAAACCATATAAGAAGGGAAGAAAGAGCTAGGAGGACCAGAGGTGTAAAAGAAGTGAAAATAAGAATAAAAAGCCAAGGAAAAGTATAAGTGAAGGCTAAAGAGACTGTTTGAAAACTGAGCTGACTTCTCCAATGTCCCAGCCATAGCTGACTGTGTCTGAAAATGAGCCTATCTGAAACACTGAAGAGGTGCTTGAAACTGGTGGAACATCACCAGATCTTAAATTAACTTTATAGTTTTCACATTATTATTCTTGGTCTCTGAGAAACAGCTTTGCAATTTAAACAACTGAATTGAATTAGTTGTATTAGCAGCTATAAAGGAGAAAAGGTTTAAAATATACTCTAAACATTCTCCTAGCAAAGAAACACACATTCAGGGAGATTTAGGGCTTCATCTGACAAAGAAGTGAGTGGGCAGGAAGTGCTTGGTATTTCACAGCTTTAGTGCCTCAGTTATTAAATCTCATTGAGGAGATACACATCTCTGCTACCTGAAGGCCTGTCAGATGACAGGGTGTGAACACAGCATATGCACCTGCATATCCAGGCTGACAGAGCTGGCATGGTCACACTGCTATCACACTGCCATTAATGCAACATGAATACAGGAATTGTTAATTACTGCTCACTAGAACTTAAAAAAAAAGGAAAAAAAAGAAAAAAAAAAAAGGATTTGAAAAATGAACATGGCTTTTAGCCAAGACAGCAAAGGAAAACGAGACAATCTTGTTTTGGCAAGATGTACCTAAATTTACCATTTACCAGACAGCAGACAGCATTTACCTAAATGTACCCCCAGGCAGACAGCATTTACCTAAATGTACCTGGGGGTACATTTAGGTAAATGCTGTCTGCCATTACCAGTGATCTCTCAAGGGAACTTTGCTTAAGGCTGGACAAATTCCCTTTCTGGGAAGAAGTCATCTGGGTCTCACTTCACATGGGACAATGGCCATCAGCTGACTGAACCGAACATGTAAACAAGGCTGCCTCAGCAGGCTGCAGTTCTTGTTGTACCGGGAAAAAAAAACCAACTCCTGATCAGTTTCTGGTATCATCAGTCTCAGTTTATCACTAAAAAATGAAGTAACCCTTGCTACTGATTAAAGAAGCTTTTAGCAATTCTAGTACCTTTATTTTTTGCTTCTGTAGTAGCTAAAGCTGTGCATTTTCCCTTTTTTTATGGGAAGGCATTTCCTTGCAGTCATACCATTCTCCAAATTCTTGTGTTGGAATTGGTCATAGAATTAGGTTGGAAAAGACCTGTAAAATCATTGAGTCCAACCATTAACTCAGCACTACTGAGTTCACCATGACCCCAAGTGCCACATCTACATGTCTTAAATTTCTCCAAGGATGGTGATTCCATCACTTCCCTGGGCAAATTGTTCCAATGCTTGACAACCCTTTCTGTGTAGAAATTTTTCCTAATATCCAGACTAAAATTTTTTGCAATCTAAAGATCTTTTCCAAACTTGGCATTTGATGACAGCATAGGAACACAGAATGACCACAGCATGAGAGTTGTCTGAGGAAGCTGGGGTTGTTTAGCCTGAAGAAAAGGAGGCCCAGGGGTGACCTTATCACTCTCTACAACTACTTGAAAGGAGGTTCTAGTGAGGTGGAGTGTAGTGAGTCTCTTCTTCCAAGTAACAACCAACTGGATAAGAAGAAATGGGCTTAAATTTCACCAGGGGAGGTTTAGACTTTTTTATGATACCAGTAATTTTTGGCCTGACTTCCTCTTGAGGTAAGGCTTGAATGAGAATGCCAGCTCTCTGCTTTTTAGGGAAGTCTCTCACTGGTCCCTCCCTGCAAATGCTGAACTCCCTGCTCAGTCATGGCCATGTGTGTGACAGTGCCCCAAAATGCTTCATGAAAGTACCTTGTGGGGAAGGCAGGGGAATCCAAGAAATCATCTGCAGCACTTCAGCATCAACAAGGCTCCACAAGAGCTCAGCCTGGAGATTCAAACTCACAGAGTGCCCAGTCCACTCATCCCCCACAGGTGGACTTGGCTTCCTTGCTCATGGAAGTGCTAATTTGTGCAGATGACCAGCAGCTGAAAACAAAGCATAACAACAGATACTGACCCTCAGACTGCACCACACACTTGGTTTGTTTTTTTTTAATGGTGTGTAAAGAAGCAAGTTTATTCAATATCTCTAGGTAGGCTGGCTGGAGGTTTTTTAACTATGATGACAGTGAAGGAGGAAGTGTAGCTATCCTGATAATCCCAGTGCTCTGTGGTGGCAGCTTGTGGTTTTCCAAAGCGTCTGTAAGCTTCTGGCTTGCTCTATGTGCAACTCAGCTGACCCACTTTCACTGTGGCAGTTGCCACAGTTAAATTACAATCTGAACATTGGTTTTACTCTACTACTTTTCTCATAGTGATTTAATGAATTGTTAATAATGTGGTTTAGAGTCACCATGATTCATCAAGGTAAAGACCTCTTCCAATCAAGAGAGCAGATAATTGCTGTGAAAGTGCATGATTATTGTGGCATGAGAGCCATATTTTACATCATATTATAATGAAATCAATTTAGGCCTCCCTGTTGCCCAGAGGTGTTAAAGATAGATTTTGGTATCATTCAGTTCACAAAAACAATCAAATTTTTGCTGAAAAGTTCTTTTTTTCTCTAAAGATATTCATTGGTATTTTGGCAAGGAAAAGAAAAAAAAGTTCTTCCAAAAAAGCAATCCAGAAACAATAAAGCCAGGAAATCCCAAACAAAAAGGTGACCTATCAAAGCGAATGTAGTTAAACAGAACATCTGAACATCTGCTGTGTAGTTACTTTGGTGAGAGGACACCAAACAAGGAGTACTCTCACAGGCAAAGCTCCTTTACAACTTTTCTAAGAAACAAGGCAAACTGAATGTACTCAGTTATACTTGATTACCCTGTATATGATACGTTTCACTTAATATGGGCTAGGGATAAGAGTTCACCGGAGAAGCTCAGTTGTTTTATGGTCCAGTGAAATTGTCTTGACTGTTGAAGAAATAATCTCCACATCTCCCTGAAATAGGACTCAGAATCAATGAAAATGCTGGCAGCTGAGCTTTAGCATAACATACTTTTTAATGTGTTAACATGAAAAAAGTGGGTAAAATGCTGCATTTTTGCACTCCCACTCCCTCATGGCAGTAATTCAGAGAGTAATCTCTTCCATAGAGGCTGGGTCCAGCAGTGAATATACAGGCAATAGAGACAAGAGAAAAAAGATTATTATATTACATAGCAACCAGCTTTCTTTCTAGGAGCCCAATTTAGATAGTAACATTTATGGCATAAAAGGAAGGCAAACTCTGGGCTACTGGAGCTATTGTGCTCATAGTGATATTTTGCTGTCACCCTAGGATTTAAATCTGCCTGGATCCACCTTCTGTGGCTGACAGCATTGAGGAAGACTCATTTGAATGACTGGAGGGAAATAGAAGGAAAAAGTCATATGAAGTTTGGCTTGGTTTGGGCTTTTCCAAGTTTTCCTGCTGCTACTTGCACAGACTGGTCATGGCTTGCTGGGGCTATGGGTTAACCAGTGAGGCGCTGGAGGAACAGTCTGGCTATGCTGTAACTTGCCCATTCCCACACATTCATCACCACATCGCTCATCTTTGACTGTTGAAGAGTAACAGGTGGCAGGATCAGGTCCTGATGTCACAATACAGCACTGGCAGGGCAGGAGAGGACACTGAGGCTGGTAATGCAGCTGTGCAGCCCCTAAATCAGCATTTGGGTAGGGATACTGCCCTGGGCCATGGCTGCAGGGGCTCCTGCTTGTGAAACTTCAACAAGAACTGCTGTTTCACTAGGACAAAAGTGTATTTTTAATGTCCTTATCCCAAATGCATTACATAATAATCTTTAGCAGTTCTGATCACATGTGGGCAAGGATATATGTTAAATGTATAAGAATTAGTCTTCTGAATTCATCTTAAACACCAATATCCTTTATTTATGTGATAGGAACAGTAAAATTTGCACCGATTCTGTTTTAAATCTGCACGGGAATATGGTTATTTTATTTCAGCTTTCTTTGCCAATACTGGGAAATCTAACACGGCTTTACTGTGTGAGAACCAAAAAATTGATTTAATACAGCAGCCTACTTGCAATCCCAGGCTTAAGTGAAATACCAAGAGTAAAATCTGTGTAGCATGTGTCTAGCACTGATCACCAGACCTATGAGCTCTGCATGAGAAATACTATATAACATGACAAGAATCATTACAGAAAATGTGTGTGCATCATGTAATAGAAATATTTGCTTCTTAGATCTATAATTTAAACTGTCTCCCCTAAAAGAGCAAAATAGCTTAACAAATCTTCCCTCAGCCACGCTGCTTAATTGCAGCTGGTTACTCAGAGCACTACTGTACCCAGCGGCCTGGGAGGAAGAGAAAGCTCTTTCGTGCCTAACGTAAGAGGTTTCACTGCAAATGATTCAGACTGCAAAAGGTTCAGTTCTGCTGCACATGGAAAGAAGTTGAACAGTTATTAAAAAAGAATTTACATCCAGTGTGTGGTAGTTGACAGTCTTCTCAGTAAGGGATATTATATCCAATCTGAACAGTCTGAATTTAATCCTGTACTGTAAGTATCTGACATCAAAGTATAAAAAAATGGACTAGTCCTGAAGAAAAAGTAAAGAAATGAGAAACATAAGTGGAGAAAAACGGATTTTACATTCAGACCTCTATAAATTTACATTGATACTTCATGCTGCAGTTGTGGTGAGTGGTGTTTGGATTAAGGCAAAATAATATGATTTTATGAAATAAGAACAAAACGATGAAATGAAAATAGATATAATTTGATATTTTAGTTCCCAATTCTTTGCTACATTTCAGAGAATCTAGTTCTGTTCTTACACAATACAAAATAAATTTTGAATATAAAACTAGTTATCAAATGGTGTGTTGTAGAATGAAAAATAAAAACATAAGAAAAGTCAGTATTTGCTAAGACATAGAGGCCGAAGAAATTCAAGCTGTAAATAATTCTTCAGCTAGCAATTTTCTTGACAGTAGAATTTCCATGGATATTCTGGTAACAAATAAAAACTACAATAGATGGATGCTGAGGGTAGATTAATTACTCAAAAATGTCCATGTCGTTGAACTTTATTCAAATCAAGAAGTTTAATCAATTTATGAAAGTAAGAAAATGTAGTATATAGCCCAAACAGCTATATTTTTTTTATTTAGAATATAACTAAAGAAGTCAAATCTTCTTTACCTTGCCATGCTGGTTTTTGTCTAGAATGAAATTCAAAAGTCTAAAACTGGGAGCAAATGATGAAACTGTTTACCTGTTTTGACAGCCGAATTACTGGATTTCACCCAGATACACACTTAATGTTCTTTTCCCCTTCTGTGCCCCAGTATTTTTACTTTGAACATAAAGCTGTTTACATTTTTAGGCAGAAATAACCTTCTAGTAGCAAAACTCAGCTTGAGGTCACCGATTGGTGAAAATGAACCTCCCAGTGAAAATGCCAATTGATGCCCTTTGCTACAGAGGTGTTGCTGCTTGGTAGCAGGGTGAGAAGTGGCCTTGGCAGTGCTGGGTTAAACACTGGTCTTGATGATCTCAAAGGTCTTTTCCAAGCTAATTGATTCCATAGTTCAACAAGTAGATAGCATTGCTGAGGCATCATGTCACATGGCTAGAACACTGCCAGCAGCAGTCACTTTTGAGATCAGTATTTTGCATGGATATGCTTTTCACCAATTCCTCAGAAGAAATTCAGCTCTGGGTTCTGGTAGATGTCTTTACCGGATAACACATCTCAACATTTTCTCACAAAACCACAGATGAACTATCAGAATAGTGAGATCAGTTTATTTGCTTTAATTTTTTGCTCTTGTCTTAATACCACAAAAGTGAGTTACGATATCTATTTCCTCGTCTAACTGGAGCATGGTAGAAAGCTTCATAGTAAATGCTCAGGACCAGGTGACTGAGAAGGGAGAGAGAATTTTCAGATGTTAAAATGTTAAAAACATAACTACTGTCTGGGGCTGTTTTGCAGACAGTCTGTAAGACACGGTTCTTCAGCATCCTCTCATCTCAGCTGTGCAAACAGAGAGCACAATGAGGTGTGGACTTCCAAACATCTTCTGCAAGTGTGAAAAAGATACCTGAATGCAAAGAAGGAGACTTCTTTGCCACTCTGCTCTTTGGGTAAATAATTTACTTTGCTTTCTACTAGTAAGTGAGAAAAATCAAGAGAAGGGAGAGTTAGTAATACTTTAAGCAAAATGAACGCTGCAAGCATAACAATACATAAAATGTCGTGCAGCTGTTTATGCAGATATCAATAGCCACCCTTAGCGTTCTGCCCACTGCACAGAGGAATGGCAGTGTATTTCTGATCCCATATATCCCCCCAGCACCTCCAATATCCTGTTAAAGACATGTGCTTGCAGTGACTGAAAATGTTTGAAGGCAACTTTATTTCTTTAATTCATATGGAATGGGAAGATTCTGAAGGAAAGTGATTGAAGGTGACATTTTGGTTCAGTGGAGCAGCCCACCAAAACATCATAAACCAGCTCCCCTTCCCTCTGGATAGCCCAGCATGGCCTTCCCACGAACTAATACAGTCTCTCCCTGGGATAGACATGACACTGATGACTGCTCCTTTGTTTAGGCAGCTAAAATGTTTCTGGTTATCCAAATTCAGTGGAAAGAGAACATTGTATGAAAATCATAAAGTGTTTAATTAAGAATCATCTGCCAGGTCTTTGAGGCTCTTAGAACCACAGCAACTTTAAATAAAAAATAAGGAACAAACTGCATTATGGTCGTGGGTTAACCAGGGGATCAAAAACCTTTTTTCTCGAACTCCCCCCTTCACACAATTACTATCAGTCGAGAGAGGTTTTATCCAGACAAAACAGAGGCTTGACTTAAGGGATATAATACTAAGATTTATTACTAGAAAGATAACTAAGAAATCATATATACTACACCAATACTAATTAAACTTACTTATCTTATGGAATAATATATACTACAACAGTACTATAACAAAAGCATTTCTCCTAGCTTATTCCAGTCTAAGAGAAAGGTATCTTC
>VYXB01002029.1:0-10211 GCA_013397135.1 Pachyramphus minor | reverse complement strand
AGCAGAGGCGTTACTATAACTTTTGATTGGCTTTTTCTCCAGAACTATACCTGGGCCTGACCATTTCAGCCCAGGGGGGGCTGGTAACCCACGACAATTATGAAATTTTTGAAGTCAAATGTAGCAAGGCTTAAGGAAATTACTTGAGTGTCCTGAAAAGCCTAAGGAGGATATTTACACAGCTCCATAGTGACAAGCTTTAGACTTCAGGTGACATTTGTTGGCAAGCTTCAACGTGCTGTGTTCATGCAGGTGGAAGTTAAAAGCTCCAGAAAATACAATCTCCTGGAAATCTTTGCTCACATTACAGAACCTGACTCTTCATCACAACTTGGTACTGCAGGCAGAGGGACTTGCAAAATCTACCTTTTATTGATCTACAATGCGTTTTGTAGTTTTCATTCCTATAGCATTCGAATGCTTTTCATGTATTTTCGGATTACACAGAACTCTCTCACACAATATATAAGTAATGGATACTATTTTTAGATTAAAAAAAAAAAGTTTCAAGTTATTTACATCAGAAGAAAGATGATTTTCTGTGGGGTGGGGACCAACCAAGTCATTCAGAGCTTTGAGATGGCTTCTCCTTAAAACAAGCGTCTGTGATACACAACAAAGGATTTAGTTCTTCAGAGCTATTTCTGGTTAGAACATAAATGAGAATTATTTACTATTTAAATAAGAGCAAATATAGACTAAGACAAAGCAGGCAATTTAAAAGAGACTCCATCCCTACTCATTGCATTCTTGTTGAACAGGTTCTTTTGCTGTGCCTCACTCTAGGGCTGTTTAAACAGCTGCAAGGGCCATAGTGATGTCTGTAAGGGTCTCTTTCCCACTAGTGATGTTTGGATAAGTTCTTTCTGTAATCCCAACTCACTTGTTGTTTAAGAAGTCAGTCCTCTAATGCTTTTGCAGAAGGTTGTGTGGAGAAAGAGGTGATGGACACAAGTTTTTTGCTAGTAATAATTTACAGAGATAGTGCTGACAGCAGGCAGATACATCTTCAAGACGCATCACAATCTTTAAGCAGAGCTTTTAGATTCAGTTAAAAAATTACTACCCTGGACGATTATAATGAACAATCTGGGAGACCAGAAGGGTATTTAATTCTATTTCTTATGTACCTGCAAACCATTGAAAGGAACCAATTTTGTACCAGTATATGTAACCTTTCATTTACCTTTACAGTCTCCAAATAAGCATGTATTAATTTAAACTCTAATAGCCTACGGCAGGTTTTCAAATTGAATAGGGTGAGAAATTTTAAAAGGTCGTAGGAATAAAGGCAAGACTTATCTGGTTAGCTAAAAGGGTTCCTTTGATGTTTATATCTTCCCAAGTTTCACTGCACTTAAGAACTGGCAAAACGGAGTTGCTAATAGAACCACTTAGTGTTAGTACCACAGCAGTATTTAGCAGGCATAATCAGCTATCACTGCTTTGTGCTAAGCATTTCATGATCATATAATGGTCAGCCAGGCAGCACCAGCATTGCTGGTGTTTTCATGTGCTCTTGTGGTTCTCCAGTATGGTCTTGGCTCAGCCAGTCTTCTACCAAGCCAGCTTTGGTGCCCTGGGAAACACAACCCTACTTAGTACTTGCCTATTATCTATATAATTCATTAATTGTAAGCAAAGATTGCTCTTGTATTAACTCAGGCTCTTGTGGTAGCATAGGGCCAGCAGGTAATCCCTGGTGAGTTCCAGTCTGGACAATACCGATAACAATAGTTAGGAGGCAGGAAGAGTGTGGCAGCAGAGAATAAGTAGCATAATTACACCTCTTTTGTGTGTGATTGGGGTAATGCTTTGGTGATCCAGGACACAAATCTCAGAGAAACCTATGTGCTCACAGAGAGGAGAAGGCGTTTAGACATCCAATTCTCTCTCTGCTGGGGACCCAAAGAAACTTTTAGTGTCATCCTTTTTTCATTATCATTGTAAAGGACTTCTGAACGCTGCTTCCTTTCTTTCACCCTCCCAGGCTATAATGGGCCACATCTGAAGCAAGCAAGAAGTAGGCTCTGTCCCCTGGCAGTGCAGGTATTCCAGGAGCAGTGCAACAGGGCCAAAGGCTTGATCTGGGTTTTTTCTGCTTTTTGCTTTCCCTTGTTTTACATTTGAATGGGAGAAACAGTCTTGCCTGACTGTTTCAAAAGTCTTATCAAGCCTTGGATGATAACTAAGAAGTCTGGTCATGATAACTAAGAAGTCTGGTCATGGAATATGAATGGGCAGAAGCTATGTCAAGTTAGAGAACAAATTGTTACTGGTTCAGTGGTGTTTCCTGTGGAAAGCCCATCAAAGCCATGCTCTGGAGTCTGCCCGAGCTTCAGTTTACTCGTGAGTCTGAACATTCTTACTCAGACCTGGGTTGCCTTGAATGTTTTCTATCCTTTCAGGGAGGATGTGGTTGCCCTGCAAAATAAGGGAAGGTGCATATACTGATGCACAGACAACTCTTTCCAGTTTGAACAGAGGGAGCCAGTGGCTGTTTGGGCTTCTTCAGTTTGCTGTGTGGTGGAAAAACCTCTCAAATTGTCTGAATTCGTTCAGTCACATTCAGATTCTCCTGTATCTTGAGCCTTATGGAGTAAATTTTTTTAGATTTAAGGTTAGAAGATGGCCCTGTATCCAAATTTCCTCAACTGGTATCTGTAGCTAGCAGTTTCTTCACAATAATCAGGATATGTGAAACGTCTTGAATAAGTTCACACATTTTGTCAGAAATGGCATTCTCTGCTAAATAAAAGAGCAAGCAAATTAATATAGTGTGTCATATGATAAGACAAAGGGCTAGTGATACAGTAATGAGTTAGGAAACAATTATGGCTAGAAATTGGTCAGAAGGCAAAAAATGTAATAATTGTTTTATTTTAGTCAGACTGTTATTTCCAGTTTTGTTTCTGAAAGATCATCCATGGTTTCTGTTTCATTGTAGAAGTTCTGCAATGATTCTGTTTTTTAATAAGAAATGAAAGGCTGGAAGGTCCTACAATGGGAGGATCCTAGGAATCCTGAGAGAAGAGACATCAACAAGGCTCCTGGATCACAAATAATTTCATTGGTTTCTATTAAGTATGAAACTGGCAGCAAATTGGCAATCCAGGGTGGAATTATGAGCCTCGATTCTTTCTTATATTTGAACTCATTTAGTATTGTTCCTTGTTCCTGGGTTAATTTCATGTTTGAGCATGGAAGAATCTTGCTTTGCTATTTGAAACAAGTTGGTTTTGACCCACAGAATGTGCATGTGAAACTTAGTTTCCTGTAGTTTGGTGCCCTTTGTTCTCTTTAATACCCCAAAGAAGCAAATCTCTGGTAAACTGCTCTGGATAAGAGATTTGCATAGATGCTGATCAGCCAGCCAGTTGTTAGCAGTATTCAGAGTATCTAACTGGTATCTGTAGCTCTATGAATGGAAAGTGTTCTATGAGTTGGAACACTAATTTTAGTCTAATTCCACATCCAGCTGCCAATTCTTACTACAGCTATGAGATTATAATCTTTGAGATTTAAGCACCTGAAAATTGGCCATGGGGTTAAAAAAGGTGACTGATGCAGAAGGAATCACAGACAGATGATCAGGCAGTATAACCAAAACCATGGGATTTTTTAGGAAACCTGTTAAAATGGAGTGATTTGAATATAAACCAGAAAACATTATTAATTGGACCTCAGCCATTTTCTACCTCCTGTGCACTACATCAGAAACTTAAATTGGTGTTTGGGAATCCTGCTTTCATAGGGAAATTTTTAGATGTCTAACAGCCAGTATCACAGCCCTGGGGCATCTTTTCTAGAGATGTGTCCACACTGAGGGTCTGAAAGAGCTGAGCAGAGCATGTAAGATGCACAGTGTACACTGGGACTTCGTGGTTTTTGAGTCCCCTTTCTGACCTCCAGGGATGTATGAATCATCAGGCCCAGTGTCAGAGGTGGGAATGCTGTAAAATGCAATTTATTTCCTCTTCCTGTACACCAAGTACTGCAATATATACAGACTCCTAAGTAAAAGATTTTGGATGCACAGCTATAAATTACAGCCACACACACTCCAACAGTTTAAAACAACAAAAAACCACCACATATTGTTCTCATGTACTCTTTAGTTGCTTTATAGGACTCCCTCTGTTCGTGACTGTTTCTGTTATTGTTGGAAGAAGAAACCTTCTCAAAGTAGATCATCATAAGGATGGAATCTGTCCAGTGACCACTTAAGTGGAAGTTTGCTGCCAGAACCAGTTTATTTCAGTGGTGATCACGAAGAGTCTTATATGCATTTATTTCTTTGTTCTCCAGCAGTATCTTTAATATTGAAACACTCTACTAATTTCTTTGACGTCATCCAGTATTTTTCCAAATGGAAGTAGATAAATACACAAGAAAGGTCAAAGACAGACACCTTTTTTTTTCAGCAGAGATAGGACAGCCTTATATGTCACCAGGTGTCCAACATGCCTTGGTTACCTCAATAGGGACTTAATATTGGCACCCAGATGTATTTCCTTCTGCAAGAACTAACTTACATTGCTTGTGCTCTTTGATAGTCATTGCTCTGTAGTTTTGCTATGAAAAAGATGGGTTTGTGCTTCAACCATATAAGAAAACATTAGGTGTCCAGGTTTTTTCCCCCTGGCAGTGTCATGTATGTCCGCGAACTTGTGAGTATTTTGTGACCTTTTTTTCTCCTCTTTTACGCAGCCTCTGTACAGCAATGCTCAGAAGGCAAAAATAGGAGAAAGTTAATCTGGTTGTTAGCAAACACAGACAACTAAACACCTGTTAGCAGATGAACTACAGTCACTACTCTGCAGAGGCCCAGAGGCATTTTCTCAGGTGTACAACCTCCTTCAGGGTTGTACACCTGATGAATGACAAAATGGTGGTGCCACCTCTGCCCTCAGTGCACAACTCAGGACAGAGACCATCCTTGTAGCTCCCTATTGAAGGGGTGGGTGACCAGAGGACGTGCCAAATAGGAAGGTACATCGCTGTGTCACTGTTCTTTAGGAGAAAAGAAACCTTCTGACGTGTTTCAGACAAGTGTCTAGAAATCCAGAAGCAGTTTCTTGTTCAGAGCAGGGGGAGTTTTAGTACCTCTGAGTTTCTAGGTGTGGTCCTCAGAAGCACAGCCAGAGGCAGCTTCTGGGAAGAACAGGCAGGAGGGATTGACCAGTGGTTGTAGAGGATGATTAAAGGATAAGTGGGATTCATTTTACTAGAAATGTCATGTGATGAAGTTTGAATATGTCAGTAAAGGGCACTGATGAGACAGAACCTTGAATCAGCACCAGCTGGAAAGACAGGTCATGCCGGAGGTCCATCAGCACCTGTGATGTACAGCTCTGCTTGTGGGCTGGCTTGGAGGTGTCAAATCATGAATATTGTGTCCCAACATCATGTGAATTCCCATGTAGGTTTCATTAGAGGCACAAACTTCTGGAGAAAAGGGTTTTCTGGTGGCCATTTTCATCTGCAAAACCTGAATGGAGAGGTCAAGGGAGTCATGACTCCCTGTATGCAGAAGCGGGGGAGTGGGAGGCACACAGGGCAGGGAGCAAAGACATCAGTCTCCAGGAAGGTAGGTTAGATAGAGACAGAGATGTCTGAAGCAGACTCCAGACAGCAGGATCTGCAGTAAAATTGCAGGCAGCCTTATCTCAAGTCAGGTAGATCTGCCTGCAGGCTGGGTCTCTCTTTTATGCTCTGCCAAGCTCCTAGGGTGAAGTTTGAGTAGTGCTTCACTTTGCAAGGACCTGTTGGTCCCCAGCCCTGTGGGAGCTTCTGAGCTATGGGAGAATGCTGAAGGCTCTCTTCTGCTCAAAGAGTTTATGCATACTGAATACAGAGGGTTCTTCTCCACGTCATCCGTTGTCCATTTATCATACAGAAACAGTAAGTGATACCGGGCTTTTCTTTTTTTATTATTTATTTTTTATTTTTTTGTCATGCAACCCATGGTTACAAACTGCTATTTCAGCTTTATCTTATTTTGTTCTATTTCATCATTACAGATACTTCAAGAGAAGCCCACACTTGCAGAGGTAAACTGCAATAACAAAATCTCATGTGCTTTAAAACCAGAGTGCATTACAAGCCAGAGCTGCACAGATGCTTGTGAGACTGAGAAAAACAACAACAGAACTGGGTAGACAGAAAACCAAAGCTATCAGAGATCAAAATTGTACCTCATTAATCTCTGTTTAAAAGTGACGTGATTTTACACGCACACATGCAAATGTTGCTTGTTTCACTCACACAGAAGGGTGGATTTATTTTGTATAATTAGAACTAATCTAATTACTTGTAGAGCATATGTAATGGGCATATTTCATGTGATTTGCAAAGATAAGGCTCTGTGGAAGACTTGTAGAAGCCTTACTTGATGTTGACTAAACAGCATTTAGTTTGCTAAGAACCCACTGCCATAACAAAACAGAAATTCAGGTACAACAGGTATTTTGCAATACCACATTGCTTTTCTGATGACTAATATGCAATTAGCAACATAACAGACCTGCTTACTAGAAAAGGAAAGGCATAAAACTTGTTTCTTATGTCTCTCATATGACATGGTAAGAACAAACCCTACTGGCTCTGAAGGAAAGACAAAGCAATCTGTGTACCCGAACAAAAATGCTGATCAGCCTGCTGACTTTAAGTCTTGTTGTTGTTCTTGCTCTTCTTCCCTCCATTTTAAGACGTGTTTTGTTCTTTTCCCTCCTGGAAAAGAACAGTCCCACCAAGGAGCCTGTTGCCTGATCCTGTGCTGTAAGAAGGTGCCTAGCTTTATTCTGCAGGCCAAATTGAAAATTTGCAACAGCACTGTAGATTAAATAAGCATATTGCCTAAGGCTGAGCTGCTACGTACAACTCTCTGGTTTTGTTTTTTTTTTTTTACTTAGCTATTCTTAACAGGAAAACCAGGCAACTGCAAGTGAGAGTTTAAAGTTTGGGTTTCAAGATCAGGAGGCATATTCACTCCCTGTATTAGGGAGCGAATATGCCTCTTAAAACTCAGTGGAGAGAGGGTCCCACTTTATAGCCAGCCCCTAAGTCATTCCCAGCAGAGGTGGCAGACACATACAGCTCCTTGCCCCAAATGCTCAGCGTTGCACTCCTGTCACTCTCTGCAAAAGTATTGGTGTATTTTGGTACAAAGGGAAGGGATAAGATCTACTTCTGTTGACTGCTGCATCTCTGAGAACACGAAATGTTAATCCTGACAGGTAGGGATTTTGTTCTAGTGTTTTGGTTTTGGCTTGGCCGGATCTTAACAGAGGCAGAAAAAGACTTTCCCAAGTGGGAAACTTCCTAAGACTTCTGTGAAGTAGCTCAATATTCTGGTTACTAGAATGCCCTTCCTCCTTCCTGAGAGGGTACCCTTTCACTAAGACAGTCATTCCATGGCACAGCCTCTGCTTTCACCAAGCAGAGCTTATTCAGCTCTTAAGTTCCCTCCTAAACTCTCATTTCCAAGGGCTTTGCTTGCTTTCTGGATCTTCTAGTCATCTCACTGGTCTCTGGCAAGTGTGTTCAGAACCACGTGCAGCATTACTGCAGCTGTAGGATGTTCCTACAGCTCAAACTACATTTTACTGATCTGAACCACCATGGCTTCATATCTCACTTGCTGTCAGCACCTTTCAACTCTACAGTTTGTTCTATCTCTCTAAATACTTGTAGTCCAGATTTTTCCTTCAGCTGCTGGCTTGTATTAGGCCAAATGTAATCAGATATCTGCTTAAATTGTCTGAGTACAACCTGTGGCTTTCTTCCTCCACTTCCTGCCCCATTTCTCTCTGTCCTCTGCATTAGGACAAGGGAGGTGGACTAGAAACAAAAAGTTGTAGATGTTTCTGATTAATTGCTAACCCTAATCACTGTCACATAAACACCTGACACCTCCTAAATGCCTGTATCAAATGCCTTATTGAAAGCCATATGATCTGTCTTTACCATCTCTTCAAATTATTTGTAACCGTCAACAAAGTACTTCTGCTCGCTAATAGATTTTATTTTCTCAGTCTGGTATCACATCCCTCGTGTTCTATCACTTACCTGAGTAAGTGATATCACTTACCAGAACTGTAGCAAGTCCATTAGCTGATTCCCTTACTGACCAGTACAGCAAATTGCCTGGACTTCCACTGTGCTGCAGTAAGCTCACATTTCACAAATATTTTCTTACTTGCTTTTATCAGTAACTGCATTACATCCTCATTGATTTTCAACTGTCCGTCATTTCAAATATTTTTTAAACAGATTTCCCCCATTACAGAGTTATCAATCTCCCTTCAGTGCTCCTGTATTAATAGGGTTTTCATATTCCTTTCCCTCCCAGGCATATTTGTGAAAGCTCTTCTTTCCTCACCCTTCTGGTTAATTTATTGTTGCTGATGCCCTTAGCTTATCCTCTGAGGCTTAAATCTAGTCAGCTGGTCCATCTTCTTTCACTCAGTGTAAAGCTACCATGCCACTTGCCACTGCACACTCTGAAACTACAGAGCACGTGGCTACTGTGATGCTTAACTCTTAAGACATAAATGTAATGTCTCTGAGGTTCACTTTTTTTTCCCTTCTCAGCTGCTAAATCACATTTTGAGATTCTAGTGCTGCTAGTATCACCGGGAGGGAAAAGGGCAGAGCATTTCTTAGGTGCTGGGTTGCTTCCTCAGCTGGGGCAGTGGAGGGGTTTTCTCCTGTATACAGCCAGTTTCAAGCGCTACTTTCTGGGGATTAATCTGTGATCTCTTGAAAACAAAAACTTCAAATCATTCTTCAAATTAGTTGTTTGTACCACACTCCAGGAATTTCAGTGACTCATAAATCCTGTTATTTCAAAGCAAGGGAAGTGCTTGAAAATATCACGTGGAGCTTAAATGTTCTAGCCTATTTCACAGACCAAGATTTTCTGATAATCAGGACATGTTACACATCTTTGCTTGCATAGTCACCTCATGTTTCCTGTTCTAAATTAAGGTGCAGTAAGTGACATCTGTGAGTTTGCTGCCACCCTATCCCTGTTTTTATATGCCAGACCACAATATTATGACTTCCTGGAGAGCAGCCATACACCAAACAAAAAAACAGTTGCAAAAAGGAGAAGAAAAATGAAAGGACCGTAGCTAAAAGGAAGATATTATTTAACCTCCTTTGTACTTGCAACCTACTTTGAAATCAAATATACCAAAAGCAGAACAGGATGAACAGGAAAAAAAAAAACTACAGTGCAAATATTGGGACAGATTTCTTCGGTCTAACAAACTGTTGCCTATTTTCTGTAGTTTGGTGAGCCCCTAGAGCAATACTATTCCCTTCTTTCCTATCTTATCCTTCCTTACCTCTACTTCTGCAGCCAAATATATAGCTTGTCTTTTGCTAGGTAAGTCGTATCACACTTCTCTCTGCCATCTTTTCAGATGCTAGGAAGCCCATTTGTGAAAACATCAGATCTTACCATCTCTGAGTCTATGACATCTTCTGGAAGATTCCTGACTCCTGCTTTTAGAGCATCTTAGTAACAAAATGGATACCTTAATATCATGACTTCAGAAAAGGTACTGCTAATATGTGCACCCACCAAGTTTTGAGAACCTGACAACAAAATTCCGTAGGTTCACAGAAAGGCAGTTTTGCAACTGCTTGCAACGTTTCATCTCAGGTGTCAAAACAGCAACCCACAAACTCCTCCTTCAGGATGAATGCTTTCAGGACTGTCCTCCCCGTGTGACATTCATACAGGCATGGTGACATCAGGCACAACTATTCACGACACCTGAATTGCATCAGCTGGCATGGGAAATGACTCCTGGGACACAGAAGCATGTGGTATGGTATAGACCACACAGGAGCCCTCCCTCTCTCTCCAAACACAACCATCCAAGGCTGCATGGACCCTTTGAAGAGGCAAAAAACAAGGCCGTCCAACAACAACAAATCTTGCACTGAATCTGTTTCTTTCTAGCAGAAGGCTGTGAACATATGACTGAAACATTCTTTCTTTGGACACAGCCCTTTTCATACAGTTTTTGCCCAGAATTTCACAGGACAGCATATAGAAGGGAACATTTCATTTTAGTTTCAACAATTAATTTCTTAGATTACTCCATCCAACAGAACCAAAATAATTACTAAAAATACAATGTTCTAATAACTGTGGGTTTATTCCTGCAGAAGAGACTTGAGAGAGGAACCAAAAA
>VYXB01002028.1:79948-177239 GCA_013397135.1 Pachyramphus minor | reverse complement strand
CTCAAGGCAGCACAGAGCTACAGTGGAGGTGTGCCTCAAGTGCTTCAACCTCAGTTCACATAGCTCTGGTTTCCATTACACTGTCCTCTCCTACACTGAATCTACTACACAAAGTCTTAGATATCAGCTCCTCTCCAGAACCAGTTACCTGTGCTCTTATCTAGTTGGTTGCTTAATCAGGATATTATTTTCAGAATCAGATATTCAGATCAGCATGGAAATGTCTGGAGAAAGGGTCTGTTTTGAAACCAATTATGTCAGCTAAGTTCCTGAAGCTTGAGCTCTTTTGGAAAATTAGTCCCTAAAATCAAGAAACTACAACATTCCAGATAATCCCCAGCTTGAGAATTTCAAGAGTGTCATGATCTGAATGACAACAGATACAACTTCACTGAACTCCATGAGCAATCATAGTTCTCAGGGATGATTGTGTCACTATCCTCTGTAATTAATCAGACTTTATTATATTTCATAATTTTTAGTAATATGAAGAACCTATTGTCTGGACAGCTTTGCAGTGAAGAGCATTACAGCATTACAGCTGTAAACACACAACATCTTTCTTCTTCCCAGGGCACAGGAATCAGAACTTCAGCAGTTTACTCTAGAAATATAGTGACATCCAAGGCCAGGGGCCCCTGTGTAAACTGGGAGTGTAGTTCTATTTCCCTTTATATATGGATACTTTTGCAGCATAGACTAAAAGAAAAGCAAAACAACAACCACAAAAAAATAACCACACAAACAAACAATAAAGAAGCTGCTATATTTGTTAGGGGCATCTTTCTGTGAGCTGAAGGCTTGTCTATGCACTGAACAGCATTGCTTGAGCTGGAAAATGGACTTCTTTGGCCAATTTGAGGGGAAAAATGAAGAATGATATGTGTGTGTATCCTCATTATGGTTTAGCTAAAATAAAATAATTTCTGCTAGAATAAACTGAGACAAGAATAGCAATTCCAGCCCACACGGTTCTGCAAGAAATGTTCCATAATAGCTACACAGAGGACATTCTTATTACCAAATCAGAGTGCTCTTATTGAGAGAGGACACGTGAACCAAATCATGTGGATGTGTCAGCATGTAGTCAAAGATGAAAAGCCACAGAGACTCGACAATTCTCAAAGCATCCATTGTACCTTGGTGACAAAACAAGACTCTCTGCCCGTGCTATTGGTTTAAAGCTGTTCATTTACATCATCACGATGGAAATTAAATCCCACACTTCCAGTATAAGGCAGTTTAATGTGTGATACCATACAACAGGGAGGTTAAGGACATATTGGCAGTTTTCTGAGGAACGATAACTTGTTCAGCCACAGCGTTTCCCATCCTGTACCCACTGGCAAAACCACAGAGCATTAGCTAAAGCTCCCTTCCAAGAAGAGTAGAGAAGGTTTTATTTTGGTTTAAAGTAAAATAAACCACTCTTAGCAGTTTATTTTGTAAAGGGCAAGCTTCAGCTCCACATACACAGCTGAGATGCCAGGACATCCCACCTGCTATTCCCTGGTGTCCCAGAAGGACAGGAGGGAAAGGACCTCCTGAAGTCCTCAGTTCCAGGTGTCCCAGGGGTTGTGAAAGTTACTGTACATGTTTGGGGGGCAGCAGAGTCTGGCCCAGATAAGATTACCCCAGTTTACAGGATGAGACTGAGACACAGCAAGACCCTAGTCCAGTGTCGGCATTACAGAAAACAAACAATCTAAATCTATAAAATCCCAAGTAATAGGGTTGCTGAAAAGCAATAAAATTCTTCTGTTTTTTGGGTTTTTGGGGTTTTTTTACCAGACTGTCTAATTTGCTACTGATGTCCAAGCCTTCAAAATTTGCCTGTTCCACAACGTGTTTTTCAAAACAGTCCTTTGCCTTTGAATTCTCACAGACATTGTAGTCAGAGAAACATCTGGAGAAAATGACTGGGCAATTTTTAATAATTTTCCCTTAGGAATCTCAAGTACACTACTGCTTTTCAAATGGTTTTGTCAGGCTGTGCTCTTAGCTTTAAATTTAATTTACTGGACACAATTTCTTGTGGTCAAGAGCAGAACTCCAAAATCTTCCCTTTGTGATTTAAGAAGCTATCATAGGAAAAAAATGCCACAGCCTTTCTTGATTTCTTTCCAGATATGATCAGGAGCTACACTGGGAATATATAAACATTGGATATAGCAATGTATGAAAAAAACAAAAAGCAAAAAAAAAAAAAAAAGTAGGACTTTGGACCACATAAATCACACAAGAAGGGCAAATAGAGATTAATAAAAGTTTTTATTATTTATGAAAAACAGTAGGTCAGCATGACATTGTGCAGTACTTGAAGAGCACTAACATGCAACAAATATTCCATCTCAGGAGGTCTGCAGCCAGAACAAGTCAGAAAAAAAGAGTTTAAATGAGTAAAACTAGGAGAGTTTGAACAAGTGGGATCAGAAAGTTCTCTGAACAGTTGGTGCATCTGTGATATTTTCAGTAATGGGAAATTTATGTCTTATTAGTGTATTTGGTTATCAAATACAATGAATCTTGGAGAAGATGTATCCCACTATGAACAGCAAAGGTGTGCAAAGCCCCAGACATTCATAAGGAACACAGACTGAGACTGAAGTTTATTGTCCATTTGTGTCTAATTCTCTATTGATTTAAATTTCAATTTCACAAAAATAAATGTCCCTTACAGTTCCAGTAGAACTCAGGGAATTAACTGGGCAGCAGAACAGCTTTTGTGCTTGTGCACAGTGCATTGCTCTCACTGGAGTTTATCAACATCCTCTATCAACACCCTCAATCTGTGACTGTCAGAACACATCCTATTAAAAAACACCGTTAATGCCTTTCCCTGGATATTTCTGTCCGACTTTATAAACACCACTCTTTAACAACCTGTATTTTCTCACTTTCTCTCCAGGTGGCAAATTTGCTCAGACTCTTCCAGATCCCCCAGATAAGCTACGCCTCCACCAGTGCCAAGCTGAGCGACAAATCCCGCTACGACTATTTCGCACGGACTGTGCCTCCGGACTTCTACCAGGCAAAAGCCATGGCTGAGATCTTGAGGTACTTCAACTGGACTTACGTCTCCACAGTTGCTTCAGAGGGCGACTACGGGGAGACGGGGATCGAAGCCTTTGAGCAGGAAGCTCGCCTGCGCAACATCTGCATCGCCACCTCCGAGAAGGTGGGACGGTCCAACATCAGGAAGTCCTATGATGGCGTGATCAGGGAGCTGCTTCAGAAACCCAACGCCAGGGTGGTGGTGCTCTTCATGAGAGGGGATGACTCTCGGGAGCTCATTGCAGCTGCCAACCGCTTCAATGTTTCCTTCACCTGGATTGCCAGCGACGGGTGGGGAGCACAGGAAAGTATCGTCAAGGGCAATGAGCGCATCGCTTCTGGGGCGATAACCTTGGAGCTTGCTTCCCATCCAGTCAAAGAGTTTGACAGGTACTTCCAAAGCCTCAGCCCTTACAATAACAGGCGTAACCCCTGGTTCAAGGACTTCTGGGAGCAAAAATTCCAGTGCAATCTGCAGAACCGAAAACCGCATAAAAAGGCTTGTGAAAAGCACTTCACCATCAACAGTTCCAACTATGAGCAAGAATCCAAGATCATGTTTGTTGTGAATGCTGTGTATGCAATGGCCCATGCCTTGCATAAAATGCAGAGGACTCTCTGTCCAAACACCACCAAACTCTGTGATGCCATGAAGCATCTGGATGGCAGGAAGCTGTACAAAGATTATCTCCTGAAAGTAAACTTTACAGGTAATAGCTTATCTTTTGGTACATAAAAAATATCACTGCAATTAATTAAATGCTTATCAGTCACAGTAACAGCTAGCTGAATTCCTGGTAGAACTATTATCACAGTTCAGACCAGGGTGGAACCCAGGCAAGACCACCCCTGTCATAAGAAGGCAGAAAGAAGGACAGGGAGCTTGGAGAGAACCCTAAAAAACCAGCTCAACGCTCCTCGTGCTTCCAGCAGAAGGAAGCGGGGAAGGTGGCAACAGCTGGTCTTGGCAATGTTACCCTCCATCTTCTAAAAATTCCACACACCAACAACAATTTAATTCACAGCCAGTGTGGGCATGTCTGGAAGCTGATGGTCATTTCACCACCTGCTACACTAGGCAGATGCCTGCTATTCCCATGCCAAGACTTGGCCTTTTCTTCCTCATTTTGCTATGAATTTACATAATAACTGGACCATAGCCAATGGCCAGTGTCCTTGCAACACTGTCATTTCCTGTGTTACAGAACTACAGGTTTAATGACAAATTATAAAAGAGCTACATTAAACATGTGCAGGAGAAGTGGAGAGAGGGTGGACAATCTGGGAATGATATGAGCGAATTTCATGGGGACTCGCCGTGCTTCACATGATATCTCTGTATTTTTGCCATCACATATGGTTGATCTTAGCTTTGTGATTAATATTACACCATAGCAAGGTTAAATAGATCTGCAGAGGTAACAAGTAAATTGTAGAGCATCCTGTCTTTTTGCTATTACATTTCCAACCTTCTTCTGAAGCATCTAGGTTGAACTCTCATTTCTATGTATTATTAAACTGATATTCTCAGCTGAGTGAGTTGATAGTAAGGAAACATCATGCTGTGCTTTATGTGAGAACTAATTCCAAGAGGAATTGAAGGATAAATATGTGTAGGATTCAGCATACTCAGTCCCAGGAGATCCTCAGTAATTGTACAATGCTAACAGCACTGGAAACTATGTGAAACTGTCATATTGGAGCTTGAACTTTTCCTTCCTTTAGAGGTCTTCTCAGCATTTGCTTCAGACCATCTCTAGATACTACTAACCACATCCCTTTTGTTCTTCTCACTCCCAGTGGGGTATGGCTGGTGTAGCCAAGTACTCCACTTTCTTGGGTACTTGCTTGTGTACCTCCCAGCACATGCTGCAGAGCTCCTTAGGATGCCTGATCTCCCAGGATCCTGATACCTCAGTAGCTGACAAGTTTAGAGCACATCAGGAATTCCTGCAGCCCGTGTGTCTGCATTTCATTACCACAGAAATCAAGAAGGGACAGATGGGACTGGTCCCTTGCTGTATTTTACCTCTCAGGAAAGGGTTCAGCAGGATGCAGGATCTTGGACATGCTCTGGTAAAATAGGTTCAGCCACAAAGGAAAAGTAATGCGAGAGCAGCTGCAAAGTGAGATGCTTGAAACCCTCATCTGGGTGCTGCATGTAGTGCAGCTGAAGCCACATGTCTTGCCTGAGCAACATGATGCTTGTGGTCTCCTAAAAAATGCTGGATCAGTGAAGACAGTCACATACCATGACGTATACAGACCATGTACACACGGCATATGTCATGCTGTCACTGCTTTTGATTTGTTTATTAATTTCATGAAAAGCACAAGTCAGAATGAAACAACCTTTTTGGTTTTAGACCTCTGGAAATTAAGAATTATCCTTTCTCCTTCCCCTCCTCACAGCATTTAAAACATAGAAACTATTTTCCCACTTATCCTCAGAGATACTTGAGTGTCTCCAAATTGTTGAAATCATTTGGGTTTAGGAGAATAGCACTTCATGGAAGATGGTTCCTGGCATACTGATCACAAGGGAAGGCAGAGGTGTGCAATGTGCTTCTGTCCTTGCCAGAGAGACACTTCAGGACAGTAATGACCTACCCAAATGCATAGGCATTTTAATATCTTAAATTATTTTGAAGCTTTTTCTGACACCACAGGTATTTTTATGGGCTTAAATGCATACACTGTTAATAGAGTCTAGGTTTAGCACCAAGCAGTCTTGGTTCCAGTACAGGATTCTTAATCTTTTTCTAATATGCAGACATTTTTTAAGCACCCAAGCATATTCCCACTCAACATCTAGATACAAAGTCAACCCCAACTTTCTTCAACCAAAATTCCAGGGAAACATTTATTTAGCTACAGCAAGACAAAATAATTTTCATTTTGACTGAAGTATCTTTTATACTTTTATGATTTGGAAGTTGAAGCTGTTAAAACTGGGGAAAAAAAAAAATTGAAGCTTGTAATTTTGCAGTTTTGAAAACAGCAGGCTCTTTTTTTGAACAAAATTGGTTTTAAAATCAACATGGAAATCTTTGAAACTCTGAAGAGCTTTTATTTCTAATTTAAAACATTAAGAAACCTGTCGAGTTGTTTTCCAATGGCTTTGTTCGATATATATTTTTACCAGATTGCAACATAATTTGTCTATCTCATTTCTTTGTTATCAGTTCTTCCATTGTAATGCAAGTTCTTGTTTTAATGTAAGTTATTTTTTAACATGAGTGATTTTTATGTAGCAAGTTAATCAACAAATCTCCCATGCCTTCTTTCTCTCAGAAAGGTGTGAAATTTTAATACATATGTGAAATTTTCATACATATATGTACGAGCGTTAGCACAGCCAGTGAGAAAGGGGTGTCCATCATTTGGGACAAGTAAGTAGCAGGCACAGCTGTGCCCCACATGTTGATACCTGGTGTAGCTGCTCCTCCAGGGCATTGAACTGGAGGTGAGGAAGGGCAGTAATGACATTCAAGGACCAGCATCAGCTCCATCAGGAGCTTTTCTACGGAACCAAGAACTATCTTTTGCTCTTTCCTGGCTGAAGAAAGTCTTTGGGTGTGTTGTTAATGGAAAATCAGGATCTTGCTACATGGGGCATCTGATCAATGATAAACTCATATTTCTACCTCCAAATCTGAGAATGCTTTCCCAGTGCAGAGGGAGGATGACCTGGAAGCTACCAGTCCGCCAGGTACACTGCAAACAGGTCAGGTTGTGGATTTTCTCTCTTCCTTAGTCTGAGTAGAGATTCACACCCACCACAAAGAAGCAGGCAAGAAACAGAACAGTGATAAGCAGATTTGCAGACACACAAACAGCTATTTAAGCAACGCCTCCTCTGCTAAAAGGCAGAAGTACAGATGAGCCTTGCATGCGTAAACCTACAGGTTTCCATGAAAGAAATCTGGCAAATGTATTCTCCCATTTTCCAGGAACATCTGATGGTGCATTTCAAACACACCAGTCTGAGTAAATGATCGGGTGCATTTATATGACTGGTGTGGGACTGTGCAATTTTAGACATTTAGCCTTCACACTCAAATTAATTTTGGTTAGTCTTTGATTGCAGTTAATGGAGGGGATCAGCAATGACAGTGTGCTGCAGCCCATCTGAGGTATGATTTGCCCCTACACCTCTTGCTACTGACTACAGATGGAGCATAGAGCAACTAAGATTTATTTTCACTTGCCATTTAGCTGAAAGCCTGAAGTGAGGCTCTCAGGCTCAGCGATAATGTGATTTGCAGGGAAATACTCAGGGACCAGCTAACAGCAGGGTTGGAGTAGAGGACCGGCCAGAATTTGTGCACCCTCATGCTGCCACTGCTGCTGACATTCTGTGTGACAGGTATTCTGTTAATATCTCTGGGGTCCTACTTATTTCTCCTTTTTCATTAAATTGAAATAACTCCACAGAACCGAAGTGTGGCATTAAGGCAGCGTGAGATTTCATTCCTTATTGTCTGTGAGATACACCAAGCCCATAATTTTCTTGCAAGTCAGTAAGACATATATGACAAGTGTCATGATATCCTAAATCTTTTCAATAAGGAAAAAAAGAAACACCTGTGCCCGATTCCAGCTTCCAGCAGCAGGATGTGAGAATCCAGAGCCCCTAGATAAATACACTCACTGTATCTCAGTGCTTGTTTGGCCTTTCAATGAGATATAGGCTGGTTCATCTTCTTGATCTTCCCATCCTCTGCATTCTCTCCTGAGGGCACAAGTGCAGCACTCGGTGTTCTGAATCATGATGCTTTTCTGCTGATAAAGAGACTCTGGTTCAAGAGGCTGTTAACTTGTATTACCAGAACAACAAAGAAGTACTGAACAAAAGTAAAGGGCTCCATGGGAAAGAGCATAAACTTGACTTATCACCACACCCAGCCTTTGCTTGGTGGTTCCAGAGGGAACTCTGGAGGGCTACGAATCCAAGTGTGAACCCCAACATAAGTCAGAGCTCCACTTATCCAGAAGCCTTGCTCCCTCACAAGGGTGCAGGGGACAGCGCAGCAACCAGCTTTGCTAACTATTTTAGCTCATTTAAGCCACTAGGAGGACAAGGAAAAGCCCTACTGCAAGCCTCACAGTGTTTGTCATGTGCCAATATAGTGAGCGTTAGCACAGGCAGTGAGAAAGGGGTGTCCATCATTTGGGACGAGTAAGTAGCAGGCACAGCTGTGCCCCACATGTTGATACCTGGTGTAGCTATTCCTCCAGGGCATTGAACTGGAGGTGAGGAAGGGCAGTAATGACATTCAAGGACCAGCATCAACTCCATCAGGGCCAGGGCTGCTGAGCTGGCTGTGCAGCATGACAACCTTGTCACCCAAGGGTGTGGGGCTGGGCTCCAGCTTTTCCCCTTGCAGTTAGCAGGACTGATGGTATCACAGCACTAACTCTGCTGTGAATATAGTGTGGAAGTGTATGGGCAGAGAGAGGTTGGATTTTGAGATGTATGCATGTCCATCTGTCTTGTGCAGCTTTCTGAATCTCCACAGCTAATGGCTGGAGGAATTTAGCTAAAGTAGTAGCCTTGGAAAACAGGTCAATAAAAATTTTATGTACCACATATATTTATAGTACTCAGTGTCTTTTCGTACTCCTTTTTTTGTCCAGAGCTACAGGAGTCACAGTCGTGTCCCTTCATGTATAGTGTTCAGAAGTTCATCTCTTCTCCAACCAAGCCTGTGTCATCAAATCTAGCTTATACTGGGTAAAATTCTCTCCTGTAGCTAACCCAAATGGCTACTCCAAATAAGATAAGGATTATAAGTCAGGTCTGATATGTTCTCTGATTTCATCCATTGGACTTTATGACAAAACTTTTATTTATCCCTGATCTTACGTTTCTGTGTGATTTATTTCCTTTCTTTTCTTCCTCCTCACTGTGCTCCTGTCAACACTCAAACAGTATAAAGGAGAAACACAAATTCACCTTCCCATTTATTCTTGAACACTGGTGACTTCTGTTGTGGGAATGTAATTTCACAGATCATTTCCATTATAACTGTGCCATCCAAGTAAGAAAGAGCTTAAAAGTCATGGTCTGCAACAAGCAGATGTCACCTCACTTCTGAACACAGCAGCATTGCATGGTGCCTGTTCTAGGATTTAGGCATAAATATTTCCTGTCAAAAGTCAGGTTCAAAACTCAGTGCTTGGCCAGGCTGCATGGAGCTCAGACCAAAAATTCTGCATTTGCTGTCTCAGGCAGATTACAGATGCAGAAATTTCAAAAGCCAGGTATGAGTTCACAGCAGGGAGTACCTGTCAGTGGATGTGCAGGCTAAAGACAGAGCTCAAAGCCAAGGCTCTGCAGCAGAGGGCCCTGCTACTCTGTCGTCTCACCCACGGAGCTCCTTCCCATCAGGTCAGATCCCCCTTGTCTTCAGCACTCAGTCAGCAGCGAGGTCCTCCTGGTCTTCCTTGTGATGCTTATTTGTAAATGAAAACAGAACACAGCTTTCAGATGAAGGCAACACTTACATGTGCAGAAGGCATCTAACACCCTGTAATTGTAATTCATGATGGATTTGTAGCTAATAAAACTAAGGAAAATGTAGAGTGAATTCCCCAAGATACTAATTAAAAATACACATGAAAAAGATGTCTAGGATTTATAGGAAAAATTACTGTCTTTTTTTGGGACCACAAATGTGTCATAGAATTTAAAACTTTGCAAGCAACTAAGGGACAGTCTCTGAAAGCACACTTGAGATTTGCTGTTTCAAAGCAGAGGAAGAGTTGAACTTGCACAGTATTTTGCCATATTTCTCTCTGTATTAGAGTTACATTTGTGTGTACACATAGAGAGCTCTAGCAAGATTTTGATGGCCTGGTATTCCTGGTGGCCCCATCTGCTTTCTTCTTCCCCATACTGTCTCTTCACAGACCTCATGGGGATATGCAGTTGCTTTCTGCTGGGCAAATTTACTGCTCCAATAATAAATAAACTAATCTCTGCTTAGTCCTTCCTGAAGTTTTTTGTATGTGTATATATTAATATATTTATGTAATTTTTATATATATATATACGCATTTATATGTATATTTAACTATGTATACTATAGATTCATGATAAATAGAAGCATAAAGTTAAAGAATAATTCAAGTTGGAAGGGTACTTGGGAGGTCTCTAGTTTAACCTTCTGATGAAAGGAAAGACAGCTCTTTAATCAGATCAATTTGCTTAGGGCTTTCTAGATGTAAAATGGTTAAAATTAAAATACTATAGAACCTTTTCATCCCCTAGTTTAGTTTTGAGGTATCATGATGGCAAACATCTGATCTGCTCTCCAGATGTGTTTTGTGTCATATGCTGCCCCGTGTAAAGTGGGTACCTGGGCTGGCAGGAGGACACAGGCATCATCATCTCTAGGGCACAACTTCCAAATAAAATTTTCATTAAAACGTCTCTTGTCATGATAGCAGGTCAGTGACCCACTTGTTAGTGGTGTCTGCTGTTTAGCCAGCAACCATCATAAAATACTGCCTTTTCATGCTTTCATTTGGCACTAATTCACAGTAATTAGCCCGAGTGAGCAGGGCAGAGGTTGAATTGTCTTTTTACCCCTTGAGATGAGTTCCAGCAGCTGAGGCCAAGGTGTGCTGGGCCATTGCTCCCCATCTAACATAGGAGCAAGGTACTTTTGCCTGCAGCCACCACTGCCACCACTGCCTACTGTCACTGTTCTCTGCCCGACCTGGGCACTGAACTCCCATGGACAGAAAGATGGGAAATGCAGCATTAGCAGGACACAAAGCATCAACAGCTTTTCTTCATAGTCCTCAGGAAGTCTCTGAAAGTATGTTGCCTTTGGCCTTTGCCTGGCTGGGTGTCATTCCTGGAAAGCCTGCAGAAACCACAGGCCAGCAATAGCCCCAAAATTGTTATAGTGGCATATTTAGATGAAGGTGCTTTGACATTCCTAAAATTGCAAATAGCTCTCCATTTTGGTTTTCTCTACTTAGATATTTAAACAACCCACCGATTCAGCTGAGCTATGAAGTACTGAACATAAAATTAAATAGTCTTGTGCCTTGTATGTAAATTATAGTCAGCTGCTTATCTCATATTAATAATGTAGCCTTTAGGCATCCATAAATCTAAATATCACAGCATCCATGAGAATGTGTAAATGAGGATGAGATTAGACACCCTGTGTTTATGGAGAAACACATGACTGACAAACTGAGCAATGATTTTCTTTCAGATCACATATTTGAGAGACAGAAGGCTTGGTAACCTAATTTCTCTAAATCACAGACTTATGTGTTTGCCTGGTGCTTGTTTTATAATAGTTATTGTTATTGTTTTATTTTTGTTTTGATTGAAAATGTCATGTGAATTCCAAATACCAAGGGTCTGCACATTCCAAGTCCTCAAAGGAGCAGTAAGTCTCATACAATCTTTTCATCCCCCAAGAAAATGCTGGATGGAGGGTAGTATAAAGTGCAGAGCTATACCAAGCAAGGAACAAAAAACAAGGACCCAATAGTCTCACTTGAACACTGAGATATATGTTAGGGGTTGACAACAATAAAGGCTGTGCTCAGAACATTACCACGAAAGTGTTAAAGAGAATGAGGACAAGGACATGAGAAGGAGATTCCGTTTTTCTCTTTTGATTAATCCAGTTGTGTCCTGGACTTCCAATGACTCTGAGAAAATTGGTCTTTCCAAAAGGTGATGAAGAAAACTACAGAAGGTCACAAATCCAGATGTCTAATCCCAAAGATAACTAAATGCTATGTTATTTTTACCAAACCTCTATCCTTGTTGGCAGCTAATAATTATCCTACAAAGGCAGAAGTGAAAGCATAATCTGTAGAAAAGTACATTTTCTCCTGAAATAAACTAAATATCACTACATCCCTGGAAGACGCATTTTTCTTCACCCAGTAGAGCACAGTGCAAAGATATTCCTAGGCTAATACTGACTAAACAGGAAGAAGAATCAGACCAGTATAGCTGCATTAGCATGACCCTGCCACTCAGCCCAGTCTGCTGTTGCAATCTAGACATGCATTCCATGCAGTATGTCTCCAGACAAACCTGTCCCAAGATGACTGCTGTAGTGTACTTGTTAAACTGCAGCCCAGATGAGCATATGAATCTGTTTCAGCTTTCTGTGAAGCCTGAACTATTCCCTTCAAGCTCGTCTTGCCTGTTTCTGATTCACAGAATCACATTCTGATTCACAGTGCAGAAAAAACCCTCAAAGAGACAAGTCTCTTTCTCTATCTAAAAGGGAGAAAGAAACTCAACCCAAACTCAAAACAGCCATTGTCTAAATTTTTCCACTAAAATATTTTTCTGAATTTTTTTCTGTTTTTCAAAAAGTAACTAGGTCTATATTTTCACAGAGCAGAAACTCCTTTTGCATATGCATATTCTTCATAAACTGACCTTCTACACAATTCCCATCGACTGTAAACTGGATGGACCTGGCAGACAAAAGTGTTTGACTTTCTTTCATTTCCTCATCTTTCAGAGCCACGTTTCTAAACACCTCTAAAAGCATTTCAGAGAATGTCTACTTTGGCATCACTGCACCATTTATAGTTATTTTTTTAGCAGATATAGAATATAATAGAAAAATATATTTCATTGCTGTTATCTGGGTGAGTCATTTCCTCCTGTTTCCTTCTTCCTGCCATGAAACTATATTCATCTGAGGATATAACAAGTGAAGACAAAAAATACTAAAACTGTTCAAGGCACAGGGAACAATGCACATATTCATGCAGAGGGGTATCAGAAGCAGAGAAACTTCTAACAGAAATGTTTACAAAATCCTAGCTGTAGCATGGCTCAGGCACAGGAGCAGTCCTTTGATTTGCTCTCTCACCTCTTGCTCCAGCCATGGACAACTCACTTGCTCACTGCTGGGATGAAAAAAGAAACAGGGAACCTGTGTGAGAAAGCTGAGGGAAGTACAGCGTTGAACAAAGTTCTCACACAGAATGGATGTGCCACAGAAATCCCATGTAACTGTGAGAAAATATGGGTTTTCAGGGCGGAATGTGATTCCTAAGCATTCTCAACAGCACTCACTCACTGTTCTTTAAATTTATTGAACCCAAATCTACAACAAATGATAGTAACTTGATGTATGGTTGTTGAGTTTGCATTTGTAAAAAGTGAACAGCAAATCCAAAAGCAGCAATCATTCCACGCCAAAGGAAGGGAGAACCTCCTGGTGTTGAGGTAGCTGCACTGATGAGTTCCAGCATCCACAACCAGGGGACAGTAGCAGAGCAATTCTTCTCTCAATTTTCCCTTTGTTCTTTTACTTGCAGAGGCCTTTGCTGGCTTTCTACCTTCTTGTTATCACTTTTGTCTTTTCACCATACACAGGTTGTTTTGCATATTCTGCCTACAGGCTCTTCTTTATATTGATTATGCCCTAAAAATAATCCTCCCTTCTTCCCAAGGTTAAATTTCTGTAGTAATCAGTAGCTGATTGTGTATAACTCTGGAGCCTCAAGCATCTTCCTGTGATTCTGCTACACAACTCTCTTGCTCTCTTCTGGTCGGAACAGTTTCTTTGTCTCTCTTTATCTTTTACAATAGGTCTTAAATTTTCTCCAAAACACTAGGACATGCTTGATCATATGCAGAAGTGTATGGAGTGGGGTTGCTGGACTCTTCTAGACTAAGCAGCAATGACATCGTTGCCTGTAACAGCCAAAAGTTGTGTTCTTATGGTTGTGTTCTTATGTCTCTTGACATAACTAACTATACACCATGTGCCCTGTAAATACATTTTTGCCTATGGTTGCTGAAAAAATGGAATTTTTGCATGACATTTCTCTATTGTTCTGATGAATAGAGAAGCTGATCACTGCTCCAAGTGATCAATTTTGTGTCAAATATTGGCCTGCTGTGCCAGGACAAGTCTCCACCAGACAGTGTTTGATAAAACCCTGTTCTCAAGTCAGAGGAAGGTTTGCAGCAGTGCTGTTGATGTCCTTTCTAGATCTCTGAAACACTTTATCAGTCGAAGCCTATCACTGTGTCTCTGCTTCCACCATAAAACAGGCAAATAAATCAACATTTTCTGTTTACATTTTTCCCTGAGGTCCAGTGATTGCTGTTGCTGTTGCTGAACTGATTCAGTGGAGCAAAACATTAGCAGAAGTGATTCTGTGATTTCAGCTTTACCTTTTCTTCCTGAGAGTAGAAGAATTTGCAAGTATTAATGGAACATGCAGCTGGCATGTTGTAGCACAAGGCATGCCAATGAACACTGATGATGTTGGGAGAGGTGACATGCTACCTTTCCAGCTGGTGTGTATTATGCATGAATAACCCTAAAAACCAAGAGTTCTTATCCATCATCTCACTATCTTTTTACTGAAGTACATTGTTGTGAGAAGCCCACTTTTACCTCTTGACTGGCTGACTCAAGATTTGGCCAGACATGAGAGATACTCTACCAAATACTGACTTAACTTGCAGTTTCAGTAGAAATGAGTAAAAATAAAATCTAGACTCAAACCTCTACAAAGGAAGATGAGATCTCCACTTGATTATAGAGCGAGAAAACTGCACTCCCAATATAGATACTAATTAAGTATAGGTTAAAGAAATATAGGCCGCTTTTTTTCATTCACGTATTAGATTCAGAAAGAAAACTGATCCACTCCAGAATCTTACACCGTTGGATGTGTGAAACACATTTCCAGCTGAACTCCAAGTGTTCTTTGTCCTCCACCACCATTATGTCAGATGTGGCAAACGCTGTGACTGAGCTGCCTATGTCTGAGCATAAAGGTTCCTGTGTTTCACCATAGCAGTGTTTCTTTATTCCAGCTCTGAGGCATTTTACAGCTCCTTTTTTTTTCCCACAAAATGTTCAATAAATTTGAGCTTCAGTTATTTCAAATAGATGTTCTCTTTAGAATTCACTAGTTATGGTTTTATTTTCCTACTGCAAATACAATTTCATTTTGCAAATTACCTCATTATTAGCAATTTGTAGGGTGATTGCTGAGAGTTTTCAGTAGCTCCTTAACAAAAATAATAGCATAGAGTCATAAGATATGTAGGAAGAGGCAATACCTTTATTAGGTTGCCCACGTACCTGGAAAAAACAGAATTTTTTGGCATAACATCCCTTTGTCATATCTTGTCTTGCATCTTGATCATCCCTTGTTTCCAAACTACATACTTTTAAAGAAGAGAACAAAAAGCTTTCAGCAACTACTCTGCTCTTTGCAAAGTGAAATTTTGTTTCCAGGAGGAAATAAAAACCTGATATACTAAACTCTGAGCAGAGCTGTTCCTTCAAAATAAATGAAGGTCAAATTTATTGAGCAATGTTTTTGATGACCTAATGGAGTGACCGTGTGCCTGAACGCTTGTGCACATCTCCCATCTATAGACTAGCCTAATAAGAAATACTACCTTTCTTATGCACTCGAAATTTCTTAAATCTTGGAATGTAACAGCTACAAAATAATAATAATAATACTAAATAATAATATTGCAGTATAAGTCATTAAATCCATGTCAGTCCACCTGATTTGGGAGTGTCTTCATATCCCATCAATTAGGAAGTAACAGCCAGAGGGTCAATTTCATGGTTCATTTGCTTCTGATCTCTAAGGGCAAACTATCTAAATTATTCAGAGCTGTGTCTGGAAACACCTCTCTAATCCTCAAGTCCCCACAGAGCAGGGAATGTTTTAACCAACTCACTTTAATATCTTAATAACTGAATCTATTTGTATTTCCTTCAGGCTGACAAAAAAGGACAAAAAATATTATTAGGTATTTAACACTTCCTTGGACAGCTAGATATGCTGTCTGGGGGTGTAATTAGCACATCATGGAATGGTGCCCCCAAAAAGAGAAAGAGTCATGCTCCTGTGATCTAACCAAGTCCCTCATTTAGTCCAAAAGTGAATTTTAGCAAAATTAAAACACAGCTTCAATCTCTTTCAGCTGTACCTCAGATGTACTGGGAAGAGGCAGGTAAGGTATGGCACCAGTTCCCAGCTTTGAGGTTGAACAGGAATGTCCCTCAACAGAAGTTCGAATTGGACACAGGAAACTCATAAACCCTGAACTGGCAGAAAGTCCCAACCAAAATCTCAAGCTCTGACAGTAATGTTAATACTTAGTAACTGACAGATAACTCACCAGCCAACACATTTTTTCCTCAGACCAAAACATTTCTGGAGCTACCAAAGGCCAGCCCAGAACTTACAGTTCCAGCTCCTGAGCATGTGTTGTCACCCTACCAGTGGCCATAATTCTTCATAATGGGAATGGGTTCCCTTTGCTTCTGTTTACAAAACAACTAACTAGTTGGCCTGAGGGAGGAGTTAGGCAGTTAGAAGTCATGGTTTAATTTCCTTTGTAATTGCAAGTTGATTGCTGGTATGAATTACATTGCATGCATTTTGCCTCTTGCGCCAACTACTTCTTTAAGTGGATAATCTTAAATTAAAAGAACAGTATCAATTGAAACACATTGCTAAGTTAGAATCTCACAAATAATTCATATCAATTATCAACCCAGCAGACTTTAAAAAAAGAAAACCACCTTGGACACTTTGCCATGAGTGTTTGTCTTATTTTAAAGTTGCACTGGTGCGACATTTACAAAAAACTCCAAGAAATATTCTTAATTTCAGGGGAGATGTTTTGTATTTTTAAGGAGAAATATAATGACTGTAAAATTCTTACCTGTTTTTTACCTTCCATGTCTCAAAATCCAAATGCTTTTTAGTTCTTTATATTTCCTTAAAAAAAAAAAAAAAAAAGGCAATTTCATAATTTCCTTGGTGCAGGTTTCTAACTTAGCATCTAGTTAATTGTTCCCAAGTTCTAAAGACCACACATATGCTTAAGGGCCACAAAAACAAGAGGACAACATATACCTGAAAATGTAAAACACGATGCTTGAGGCAAGCATTTCACAGGAAAGGTAACTGGGGAGTTCTGTGCTCAGCCAGGCTGAGGATAGTGACAAGCTGAACGAATTCTTCTAATCTTTCAGACCCTTCTTAGCTTGTTTTGCCAATGTTCCCAGGCATTCTCTCCAGTAACCTCCTCAGCAGCCTGTGTGGACAGCTTGCAAGAGACACCCATTCACAGGTGCACTGCAGAGAGCTTGCACAAGCTGCTATCACTTGGTGCTCCAGCTGTGAGTGTTTCTGTTCCAGATATTGGTGATATTCATCTTACCTGATTGTAGATACATATATTGTGGATGTATTTTAGCTAGTCACAATCATTATGGTCAACAGAAGAAGAGCAGGTACAGTTTAGCTGGGCTATCCTGGATACTTCTCTAAGGTGAACTCTAGAATTACCCATTTTGTAGGATGGAAGCTTGGGACAACTTAACTACCTACAGATATCTGTGATATGTGACAGATCTTTGCAACTAGGCCTGGGGAAACATTTCTGTCTCTGACCACTGCAAAAGTTGGGGGGGGTGTCTATGACAGGTGTTAAAATTCCCTACAGCAAGCATCTGACTTAAGAGAGAAACCACAGACCTGAACAGAAAATCTGTAGACATAGATAAGAAAACTACGTCTGTAGAAGATTAATCAGTCTCATTCACTTCTTGAATGAGAAGAAATAACGCTGCATGTGACCCAAACACATCTAGAAACAGTGGTGCAGAGGTTAAAAGTGACTGCTTGTCTCTGTGGAAACTGATGTTTTAAGCCCATTCATTATTCCTTAATTGTGGAGAGGTACAAACCCGTGACACTTCACTCTGAGCTTTCCCTGTATGAACTTTTAAATTGCCAAATTTCAATGTGCCTTCTGTCAGTCAGGTATGAAACCAGCTGCATTATGCTGAGATAGAAGGAGGAGTGGGTGCATCATGTCAATGTTCAGCCAAGCAGAAATAAGTCACTTTGACCTCAACAAGCCATATCTAGGTAAAAATAAAAGAGAATTAAAAGATATGTGCATTCTCAGGATATTTTCTCATACTTTTCAAGATAACACGCAGATGAGCCTGTTGGACAAACACACCATATCCTGTAATATTATTACCAAGGTTCTTCCTTACAGTGTTTTAAAAAGGCATTACCCAGGATATGTAACAGGAAGGAGTAGGGGGAAATAAAAAAATAACTATATTTTTCTGTTACATAAACAAATGTCTTGTTTTTCAGTCTTATATCAGAAGTTTTTGCAGCACCATCTAGTGAGACTAAGGAGGTTTTACTCAACTTTTCAGAAACTCCAGCCTGTTCCCTCTTTACATTGACATTTCCATTGAATCTTGATTTCCTTATAGTCTATTGGACTGAAAGTCCTTGGGGCTAGCAAGATGTGGAAGAAGGTAACTGTGGTGCACAAAACAGTTCTTTTTACATCTCTTTCTGAACCCCATGAAACCTCCTAGATTTGCAAACTGCCAGGCTGAAAAACTGCAGTGCTTTCATCAAGCCTTGCTATTAATGAATTGCCTCCTAGGTAGTGATCAGTACCTTGAAAGACTACACTCAGCAAACAAAGAACAGATGTGCGTTTTATGGAAATGAAAGATGTTCTCAGATGTAGGCTTATCTGTCATCATTCCTTCCATGAAGTGTTATTGATGATGTTTTCTGTAAGACAACATCTATACATTCAGCTCTGTGACAGATGCATGCAAGACTCTCTGCAAAATATTCCAAAATATTAGTCTGACCCAAAGATGCTGACAAACAAAACCCAGTCTGATTCCAAGCCGGTTAAAATGAGACTCACCTTTTCCGAGGCTACTCGGTCTCTTAAAAGTTTCCCAGTGCCTAATTAGGTTTTAAACTTCTTTGTTTTCCTCATCTACTCATTCCTGGTTAAAAAATCCTGGAGTATTTTTCACCCAACTGAGGCAACATGCAGATTTAGAAGCATTTTAAAAATACTTCTGATACCACCTCTGCAAATAATGGTTTTGCCATCAAAAAAAATTAATCCCCCCCTTCAGAACTTTCTGTCTGAAATTTTTCATGTCACCAAGAGCCGTTCATCACTCACTCCAAAAATAATAAAGATTTCTAGATGAAAGCAACTCACCTGCTTCCAACAGCACATAAGCACATATTCACAAGTTACCTGACTTCTGGAAAAATTGATGCCACTGTAGGAAGATAGAAACAAGTTATATAATTCACTACATAAAAGCTATGATGTTATTTTATGTTCTTATCCATATCTGCTACTGAGACAGACATAAATCTGTAGTGATTTCTCTCTTATCTGAAGCTGAAGGAGTTTGTCCTCCACTTGCATACTGGCATCCTCTCCTCCAATAGGATTTCTCCAGTGAGCTGACAGAGGTGGCTGCCTGCAACAGGGCTCCATAGGTTTCTGTCTTCCACACTTCTGTGCTCATAAACATCACTGCTGTGGCATCTTCACTGCTGAAATGTTGCAAGCTGGAGCATAAAACATCACTGGTTTAAGCCACTTTTGATTATCCTTTCTTTTCCTTGGTAGCTTATTTTCCAAAATTTTTCTTGGATAACTGCTTTGCACAGGGATAATTCGTTTCATGAAGTGCAAGAGAAGAGCAAGATTCAAAGACACTGCTCAGAGGAGACAAAGTTTGTATTGTCACTCAGCTGCTTAGCCAACAGGTGGATAGATCCAGAGCCTCTTGTCTCTCCTCACCCAAGGGACGAATCTAAAACAGCTTAGCTACACCTCTGAAAAAGACCTGCCACAAATACCTGCTATAAAGACTGTAGGTTTCCTCTCAAAATTGAAATGAAGAAAATTTGCAGACTTACTTATGAGAAAGACACATCATCTATGGGAAAAGCAATTTGCAAAAATTATAATTTTTATACTAAAAATAAAGTCAGGCTTTTTTGTGATATTACATTCTTACCTATAACCATCTTATTTTTATAGTGAATATTACACCATATTTTCTGAAATCATTACTTTTTTGAAGTGATCCTATAGGATCTAGAATATTTCGATAAATGACACATTAAAATGCCTTAGTGATTTTGTATGTAATCAGTGAATATATTAATTGCTGCCACCCAGTGGGCTCATTTATAGGTTTTGGCTTACCATACTATAATTAAATACATCACTGTTTGGTTTAATGATTTCATCCTTTCCATCTGAAAGAGGGTGATTTATTTTCCTCTATCAGCAGCCACTAAAAATGAATGTTTCAAGCTACAAGCTTTGGTCAACTTAAAACACATTGTCCTACAGAAATCTTTTGTTTATACTTGTAGTGTAAGAACAGCCCTGTGGAAGGCAACTATACGTGAGCTTCAAGCTGACTGACTATATGTGAGATTATCTGCTCTGCCTTCTGTCCCTACCTGCAAAGTCTAAGGAAAATACTTTGTTCTGTTTAAATGATAAATTCTACCAGAATTTAACAACTAAGTTGTTAAATATGTTACACTGAGGGAATTCTTTCCTGAAAAGTGCTGGTATTTCATACCATAAGGTAACTTACACTGGGGTATTTGATGCCAAACAACCAGTTTGCAGTTTGTCTTGCTTATCTGCAGCTCCACTGGTGCCAGTAGCAGTCACAGGGTCTCAGCCTGCCTCAGTAGCTGGCCTGGATAACACTGAAGTGAATAAATTGGGTCTTAAAGCTGGGCTGCTGTCTTAACAGCTTCTACAATCTACATGAGTGTCATGAATAATGAAATAAGACACCGGCAATGACAACACATTATTGAAGAACTGTTAAGTGCTGCATTATGATTTCATTTTAATGCTGCTCCTGATGAGAGAGTTCACATGCCTGTGTGTGAGGAGGAGGAGGAAGAGAAGGGAAGCTGCTTAATATTCTTCTTGTTGACCTATATTTTTGAATACCTGTTTAATTTAGAGCATGTAATTTCCAGGAGGACTGGCCATTTGGATGAGTATTATGCTGCTTTTAAATTTTGTACACTCAGAAGTCTCGCTGGACTGCAGAGTGGTACAGCTAGATGCCAAAAGTATAGAAAAAGATAAAATAAACCTCTTACAAATTCCTGGGCTACCCAGTCCTACTCTGTACGATACAAGAAAGACATGGAGCTCCTAGGGCAAGTCCAGTAGAGGACTATAAAGATGATAAGAAGACGGCATAATCTGTCCTATGTGGAAAGGCTGATGAGGGAGCTGGGCCCATTCAGCCTTTAGAAGACACAACTGAGAGGGAATCTCATCAATTTATATCAGAATCTGAAGGGAATAAGCCACTTCTCAGTGGTGCCAAGCAATGAGATGAGAGGCAATGGGCAGAAACTGGAACATCTGACCATGAAAAAGAATTTCTTTTATGTGCTGGTGACCATGTACCAGAACAGGTTGCCCAGAGAGATTGTGGTGTCTCCCTTGCTGGAGATATTCAAGAACTGTCTGGACTCAGGCCTGTGCCGTGTGCTCTAGGATGACCCTGCTTGAGCAGGGAGGTTGGACCAGGTGACCCCATCAGTGGTCCCTTCCATCCTAAATTATTCTGTAATTCTGTGATTCTGTAATCCTGCAAACCAAGGCTGTCCACCACTGGAGCTGACACAGGTCGTAAGGTGCAGGAGTGAGCAGGGAAAAGAACAAGCAGTCTTGACTCAAACCCAGAAGAGAGTATAGGTGAGTTAAATTATATTCCAGTCTTGCTCTACAATAAGCAGAAAGTTGGGAAAGAAATGCATTCCAAGTGCAGCACCTGAGGAGATGCAGGTTACATTTCAGCACTCCAACTGGGGCTTCTGTGACAAAATCCAGTGTCCCTTTTACTGACCTTAGCCAGTGTATTGCAAAATAAGGTAACATTCTGCAGGAATAAAAGTGAAAGAATTTGGCCTCAGTGCTTCAAAGAAGCTAAATAAATCTACAACAAGAAATCCAAAGTATCTGAAAATTGAAGTGGGGAAGATATTACACCCTTATGTGATATTGCTCATGCTCAAACACAGCATGGACAGAGAGGCAGGGAAAGAGATTTATTCCATCAATGACAGTGGAACTACTTCTGTAACCAAAAACACTGGGGAATAAAATCACCTTTATTGCTCATCGGTGGCAAAAAAACCCCTTTCACTTCCTGGCTATAAAGCCTTTCACCTTTGATGCTACAGCAAATAGCCAATAAATCACATAGTAAATGCAATTTCCTCCTACATTTTTAATATTTCTTCATTCCCTGCATAAGCCTCAGCTGGAGTAAAAACAAAACTCTCCAAGCTTACCAGTTGGAAGTGTTACAATATTGATTTCACAGAAGGTCACAGATACAGTTTGTGGTTTTTTCATCTATTCCCCAAACAAAATACAGGACCAAAGCAGCATGTGCTGGGAACCTTAGACCAGACAAGAAGTATCAGACACTGGTAAAATTGAAACAAAAAAGAAGGGATTCAAAACTTCCAACTACATAGGGAGAAGTGAAAAGACGTAGTAAGAAATTGTTCAGGACTTCATAGTTACTCCCCCACCATCCTCAAAATGAATCTTCTATTCAGCTCTATTCCAGAGTGTTGGCCTCAAAACAGCATCTATTGATCTGACTATTTAAATTTTCTTATATCATGGCAGTGTGATGGTTTAGACCTGGCTCTCAGCCAAATGCCCAAATCCACAGCAAAAACATTCCCCCTCCTCTCTCCTCCCAGGGCAAAGGAAAAAACAACTATAAAATCTGAAGAACCTGAGCCAAATGAATTATATAAAAAAAATATATATTTACATACATCACAGTTATATACAATTAAAATACTATGTACACAACAAAGGGACCCAAACGCTGCCCAAAGGGAAAGGGGAAAGAGGAAAGGGGAAAAGGGACAAAAAGAAAACCAAAAAAGATATGTACGACTGGAACCCTGGAACAACCCAATAAAGAACTAGAAAAAGGAAATTTTAGTACTTTCTTTGAGCTAGCAGGATCACACCAAACGCTTACTGGCACTGTCTGCCTCCCAGGGCCTTCAAGGTCGCACTAGGCCTCACTCCTACTCAGGCAGAACCGACAGCAGAGAACCTGCACCTTCAGATCCACTAGAAGAGAAGAGGGAGAGTCCTCCTCCCTCCTTCTTATTTATATCCTGGTTTACGTAAAAATCTTATGGAATACTGGGAAACGTGGTGACTTCCTTGGTTACGACCTGGTTACCAGGAAAAGGACCTGGACCAAACCATCACAGGCAGCCAAGTTTCACCAAACAATGTTGAGTCTCAGTTAGAAACAGACCTCTTTCATACAAGAGAAAATGTGAAAGGTAACAGTGGTGCATACTGGGGGAAGTAACTGGAGAATTGATTTGTATCCGGGACAAAAAATGGTAAGGAAATTGGTCATCTCACATTTACAAATGTATCTCATACTGCAAATTGAAATAGAGTTATATTATCTGAGCTCTTTTCTTCCTCCAAGTTCAAAACTGAGGCAAATACAGACCTCCTGACTTACTTTTTGACAGTGGGGTTCTATGAACTGTCAGGTGCCTCTGCTTGCCAAAGGGTTGAAAACAAGTCAGATGCAGCTTTGATAATAACATTCTCTATATTTTGTTTGTTTGTTTGTTTTGTTGTTGTTGTTGTTTTTCTCCACAGCTCCCTTCAACCCTCCCAACGATCCGGACAGTTTGGTCAAATTTGATGCCTATGGAGATGGAATAGGACGATACAACGTGTTCAATTTCCAGTACACTGGAGACAAATACTCCTACGTGAAGGTTGGTCAGTGGGCAGAAACTTTGTCACTTGAGGTAGACTCTATCCAGTGGTCCAGGAGCTCTGTCCCTGTCTCCCAGTGCAGCGACCCCTGTGCTCCTAACGAGATGAAGAATATGCAACCAGGAGATGTCTGCTGTTGGATTTGCATTCCCTGTGAAACCTATGAGTACCTGGCTGATGAATTCACTTGTGCAGACTGCGGGCCTGGAAAATGGCCCACAGCTGACCTGACTGGCTGTTACGACCTACCGGAAGACTACATCAAGTGGGAAGATGCTTGGGCAATAGGTCCTGTTACCATTGCATGCCTAGGCTTTATTTGTACTTTCATGGTTATTGGGGTGTTCATCAAGCACAACAACACCCCCCTGGTCAAAGCCTCTGGCCGTGAACTGTGCTACATTTTGCTCTTTGGGGTCTTCCTGTCCTACAGCATGACTTTCTTCTTCATAGCCAAGCCTTCTCCAGCCATCTGCACCCTCCGTCGTTTGGGGTTGGGAAGTTCCTTTGCCGTCTGCTACTCTGCCCTTCTGACAAAAACGAACTGCATAGCCAGAATATTTGATGGTGTAAAGAACGGTGCTCAAAGGCCCAAGTTCATCAGCCCCAGTTCTCAGGTCTTCATCTGCCTGAGTCTCATTTTGGTCCAGGTTGTGGTGGTGTCCGTGTGGCTCATCTTGGAGGCCCCAGGCACCAGGCGGTACACTGTTCCCGAGAAGAGAGAAACTGTCATACTGAAATGCAATGTCAAGGATTCCAGTATGTTAATGTCCTTAACATATGATGTAATCCTCGTAGTCCTATGCACTGTATATGCCTTCAAAACAAGGAAATGTCCAGAGAACTTCAACGAAGCCAAGTTTATCGGTTTCACAATGTACACAACGTGCATCATTTGGCTGGCCTTTCTCCCTATATTTTATGTGACATCCAGTGACTACAGAGTAAGTCTTTAGATATCTGTTTCCATAAATCATATGCATCACTTTAAAGGACCGTACCAGCATTCACTAAAAGATTCTTTCAGTTCTTTTGTCCCCTGGATCCCTTGCAAACAGGTTCTCTTTCAACGTTAACAGATTTTTTTTTACTTTTGAGAAAGATGGTATCATTTCAAAAAGAGCATGTGCAGTTAGAGCTGGAAAAGATTAGTACTATCAGTCTGATTGTGACAGAGGCATAGAGTATGGATTTAGTATTCATATAGGTTCATGAGTATCTGACATCATAGTTCTAACTGAAAAACCTAGTTGATCATGAGCTAGAATGAGTCATAATGAGTTATTTGGCAGAAATGGGTCTGAAAATAAAATCTGAGCTAGATAGTTTCCTTCTGCAAAAGAATCTGCCATTGAAACATAGTATTTTCTTCCAAGTAAAAAATATAAGGATAGAATTTCAAAATTTCCTATTAAAAATGTTGGTAAAAAATCCAACAAGTGCTATTCTTAAATATAGAACTTTTCATTCTTTCTGCACTTTGTAAAACACATACCTCACTGAGCATAAAATATTGGCCAGCCTACACGAACAAACTCTAAAAACATTAAACTGTTTAAATTGTCACATAATGTTGCAAAGCTTCAAGTTCAATAAAATCATATTTTTGAACAGAAGGAAATTGTCTGAGAAAAGAATTCAGATCTGCTCCACTGGAAATCTCACAGTTATTATGATGTGAGAAATGAGTACAGGAGTTGGCTCTTACAGCAGTTTTCAGGGAATTAGTTCAACACTCTGCGCAGAAGAAAGGTAGATTAGCTTAGGTGGATACTACTGCTATTAGTACATGAAATAGCATATAAAACTGGAGCTAATAATGTCATTTAGCTTAATTTTGGTGTGATCACCCTGGAACAATATATTTAGTACTACTTTTCTCGGCTTAGGAAAGGTACTGAAAACCTTGAGAAAACACGGATAGATAACAAATGACGCAGTAGGACATGCAGAGTGACAGTAAAAGAGCTAAATATATTTAGTCTAGACAAGAGTAAACCCAGGGAGACGTGATCACAGACTATAAATAATTTCCAGGCAACAAAAAGAGAGGAAGGGATTATTCAGTCTCAGAAGAAGTTAGAATAGCGAGTAATGGATTGAAACTAATGATGGAAAAGTTTAAGGAAGGCACTAGGGAACAGCTCTGGACACCCAAAGCAATCAGGAAGACAGACACAGAAGGGAAATATCAGTGCAGACAGTCAAATGAGTGGACAGCACAGACAGTAATGGTCAAGAGGAGCATGACTTGATTGTTCAAGCAGAATTTTACAGCCTTATCTCCTGAGTGGGGTTTTCAAAACCACTTGTAGGCATTTAGTTTAAATTTGAGATTCCAAATAAGCCAAGTCCAGTCCTAAAAAATTGGCAAAAAACGCTTTTAACACCTTTTTGATACTTTCATGACAAGTCTGCGCTTCTGGGGTTCCTTTGCAAACACCATATTTAATTTCCATGCAGTGTCACATGTTGACTGAATCAACTTGTGTCATTCTAGTGTAGCCCAATTCTGGTAGCATCCCCAATAAACAACCTTAGGAACATAATAGCAGCAATAAAATAATTAATGCTGCCTGGCTTGAGATCATTAAACACAAACATCAGTTAGGACTCACCCTTCTGAAAAAAAAAGGGAGACTTACTGGGAATTTATCCAGAGATTTGCTGTTGAACTCACCACAGCATTTAAAGAACAAAAAAAAGTACCTCAACATAGGATACATTCATACCAATACTGAAGCAGAAATGTCCCCCTATGAACCCTATATGACAGGTACTAGACACCACATTAGCTATGTTGGGATTGCAGCAATTACACCTGCTGTTTGCATCCAGATTGCTAATGAAGGTTTTAAGCTGCATTGGTCCCTGGGACAACTAGTGGCCCACTTCGGTCTGGACTTTGAGCCACTGATCTCAGTCCTTTGAGCCCAGCAGTTCAGCCAGTTTTTATTCCAACTCAGTAACCACTTATCTAGTCTGTACTTCATCAGATTGTCAACAAAGATGTCATAGGAGACTGTTACAAACCTTGATAAAGACAAAGTATATCCACTGTTCGGTCACCATCCACCAAGCCAGTCATTTCACTGTGGAAGTCTGTCAGGGTGGTTAAACAATTTTCCCTGTGTAAATCCACACTGACTATTGGCAGCCATTGCTCATCCATGCAAACATCCCAGAACGTTTACTTGATTTCCTGCCTACTGGGATGGGCCACTGGCCATTGATAAGCTTGAGTGAAGTGATTCTTGAAAAAGAGTCAGCTTTCCTTGAGCCCTCTGCTCTCCAGATATCCTATGGTATTCTTCCAAGAAGTTACCTGAACTTCTCTGGACTTTTTGCCATTTTGTCTGGCTTTCTCCTCTTGGAATCCTAAATTCCATCACTTCCTAGTTGCAACAGCCAGAGCTTTCTCTACCTCTCTTCTGCCCTTCTGTGTTGTTCCTCCAGTCAGTATTAGAGTGAGAACTGCCTCAAGAAAATCAGAGCCTATAAACAGGAGACTTCTCCCAGTTATCTGAATAATGCCTCTTCCACTTCTTCCCAATTATGTGGTCTATAGTAGACACCCACCACAGTGTTGTTCACTTTGGTCTGCCTGCTAATCCTGATCCATAGTCTATCAGCTGGCTCAAAACCCATTGCCTGGCAGAGCTCCATTTGGTCCCACTGCTCTCTCTCACACAGCACAGCTCCCCTCCTCACCTGCTACCAGGGTACTGACCCACGCTCTGACTCCAGATCTGCAAGTAAAGCAGGAGCTATATGCCTGCTGCTACAAGTCACAGACTTCCAGCCTTCACTGTGGGAGTCTCTATTTCCCATCTTAACAGACATAGTCTGCCTAGTTCTTCTCTAGCCTAGACCAAGCTCTCATAACTGTAGGCATCATAACGCAGTCCATCCTTTTTGGGTTATTAGAGAGTCCAAAGGAGGGTTATGAAGGCAGCGAAGAGTCTTGAAGGGAAGCCATGTGAGGAGCAGCTGAGGTCACTTGGTTTGTTCAGCCCGGAGAATAGGAGACTGAAGGAAGACCTCATCACAGTCTGAAGCTTTCTGATGAGGGCATGAAGCTGTGTCAGGAGAGATTTAGGCTGGATATTAGAGGAAGGATCTTCACCCAGAAGGTTGGGCACTGTAACAAGCTCCCCAGGGAAGTCATTCCAGGACCAAGCCTGACAGAATTTAAGAAACTCTTGGACAATTCTCCCAGGCAAATGGGGTGTTTCATAGAATAGAATCATAGAATGACTTGAGGTGGAAGGAACCTTAAAGATCATCTAGCTTCAGCCCCCTGCCACAGGTAAGGACACCTTCCGGTTATTTGGAGTCACATCCAGCCTGGTTTGAACACCTCCAGAAATGGGGAGTCCCCAACTCCTCTGGGTAACCTGTTCCAGTGTCTTACCACCCTCATAGTACAGAATTTCTTCTTAATGTCTAACCTATATCTACCCTTCAGCTTAGGGCCATTTCTCCTTGTCCTATCACTACATTCCCTTGTGAAAAGTCCCTCTCCAGCTCTCTTGTGGACCCCTTTTAGGTACACTTCTCCGTGCTGAACAACTCCAATTCTTTCAGCCTGTGTTCACAGGTGAGCTTATCCAGCCTTCTGATCAGCCAAGTGACCCTTCTCTGGACTTGTTCCAACAGATCCATGTCTTTCTTTTGTTGGGGTCCCCAGATCTGGATGCAGTGCTCCAGTAGGGTCTCACCAGAGCAGAGTGCAGGGGCAGAATCACCTCCCTCAACTTGCTGGTCGTGCTGCTTTTGATGCAATTGCCTTTCTGGGCTGCAAGTGCACATTGCTGGGTCATGTCCAGCCTCTCACCCACCAGCACCCCCAATCCTTCTCAGCAGGGCTGCTCTTGATCTGTTCATCCCTCAGCCTGTATTGATACCAGGGGCTGCCCCAGCCCAGGTGCAGCATCTCCCATTTGATCTTGTTAAACCATGCTATGGGTCACTTCTCCGGGTCAAGAGACACTTCTCAGGTCACTTGTCCAGCTCCCTCTGGATGGCATCCCATCCTTCAGGCATGTCAGCTGCACCACTCATCTGCAAACTTGCTGAGGATGCACTCAATCCCTTTATCTATGTTGGTAAAGAAGATATTAAATAACACTGGTCCCAATACAGACCTCAGAGGGACACCACATGTCTCTGATGTCCACTGGGACTCTGAGCCTTTGACCACTACCCTCTGGATGTGACCACCCACCAATTTCTTATTCATCTAACAGTCCACTCATCAAATCCATATCTCTCCAATTTATAGAGAAGGATGTTGCAGGGGACTGTGTCAAAGGCATAACAGAGGTCCAGATAAATGGCATGTGTAACCCTCCCTTTGTCCACTGATGCAATCACTGTATCACAGAAGGTTGGTCAGGCAAGACTTGCCCTTAGTGAAGCTGTGCTGGCTCTCCTGAATCAGCTCCCTGTTCTCCACGTGCCTCAGCATAACACATGGTCTAACAGGATTTCTTCACTCCACCAGAACACCAGTCCAGTCTGTGAGGCCAAGTTAAACACTGAACCACTGGAGTGACCTGGATTAAAAGGAACCCTGTGGGAGGGAGCTATTTTTAACCCAAATCATTGAATTGATTGAGTGTGTAATTATGCCAGCACAGCTGAGCTGCTCCAGGAGGCACAAACCCTAGGAAAGCAGGGTGGGGAGCATAGTGAACTTACCTTGAAACTAATGAAAATAAAGGTAGCTTCATTTATTCTTGTTTTATAAGAAAACTCCCCATCTTGCCTTATCTGTACAGTGCCCAGTTCAATCCCCACCTGAACTGACAGCATAGCTCCAGGGACAAAATCCAGAGAAGTGAAGGAAAAAGTGCAACTAAGGTGTTCTTTTCTCATGCAGCCTCTGTAGGATCTTCCACGTTCACTCACCCCATGAAAGCTGAGTACCTTTTCACAGTGCTTGCCACATCCACATTGTGTAAAGAGTGATTATTATGTGATCACATTAATTATACTCATTGATGACAAAACACCAATGGTGCTCAGTATATATATATATATAAAGCAACAAAGTCCATTCCCTACACTATTTTTTAATTTGCACCAATTATTTCTGACAAGGAGATATGAGAAGCATTCCCATGGATGAAGGCTAATCTCCAAGAACTACAGGAGTGTAACTGAGCAAAAATGAGCTGTGGATGTATAATCATTCAAATTATGCAGTAGAGTTTAAAGCAGTTTAATTCAACATCTTAATTAAGGAATCTGCTTGGAAGAAAAGAATATAAACTGAAAATGAGGCAGTAAAGTGGCATCTAGTCATACTATTGAACAAAAAGGATAAAAGATAGACAGAGCCATCAAATCTACACTAACAAATGCCCTGAAGCAACTACTCTAAAATCCTATAGCCTTACAAACAATTCATTTCTTAGCCCAAAAACTGATGTTTCAGAGTTAGTACACCTTTCAGGTCCAGTCTGACAACAGTCACTAGCTACTGTGTTTACTCCAAATTACACCTATATTTCTGCAGATTCTCTGATCAGGATTGAGGCTGGAGACTAAAGTGGGTGCTTTGAATGAGACACTAATATAAACCCACATGATGTATGGTGTGTGTGAGCTGGTTCTGACTGCAGCCAGCATTGTTCAGATATTGCATGAAAGGCATTACAGAGGATTCCCTCAACAACTTAGAAATTAAGGGTATGAGAGAAAGAGTGCAGAACTATCCTTTCTGTACTAAACAGAGGGAGAGCACACTCAATCAATCTCCCCCTGATACGCAGAGACACCGCACCGTGCCCCTCAGTCATACAATCTTAGGATTGTGGAAGAAAAGGATGCAAACCCCCAGGACTGTGGTTCTTGCTGTTGTATGATAATGTCTCTAGCATTCTGCACTTCAGAGCTTTCTGTACTGAAACACAGTGCTTTGTGCCCACTCTGTCTTAGGTGCAAACCACCACCATGTGCATCTCTGTGAGTCTGAGCGGCTTCGTTGTGCTGGGCTGCTTGTTTGCACCCAAGGTGCACATCATCCTTTTCCAGCCCCAGAAGAACGTGGTCACTCACAGACTCCATCTCAACAGGTTCAGTGTCAGTGGGACCGGGACAACTTACTCCCAGTGTAAGTAACAAAATTGTCGCTTTTCTATAAGGACGTGGGGTTGTGGTGTGTTTGGGTAAAGGCAAAATTGGTCTTTTACCAGCAACAGAAAGATCTTTATAGGCTGAACTTTGTACCCTGTGAAAGGATCACTTTCTATGTGTTTGGAGAGAAAAATTCATCCCCCTCCCATGGGAATCAACTCAGAGCCTGCCCTGAAGCTCACTGAAGTCAGGAGAAAGTTTTTGGTGGGCTCTGACTCCAGCCTGTTGCACAAAGCAAATAGACCTTGTGGTTCACTGTCACCCTGGCAGCTGTGACAGGAACAGATTGCCTTGGAGTATTCCTGCCAAAGTGACATGGTGGCAGGACCTCGGCCACAACGCAGCATGTTCTCAATGGCTCATCACCAGCATTATAAGGAAAGGCACCAAGTCTGCAGCAGACACATCCAAGGGATGTCATAAATGGCATCTGTATGCGGAGCATGATCAATACCCTTTGTTAGTGCCACAGCCAGGAGAAGCAATCAGTGTTCTTTTGCAAGGACAGCTCGTCTGCTCTGCTTCCCTCCTTTCCTTCATCTTTACTCTCTTCATTGCAAGCAGGTTTGCAGCTGTGATTTTGTTTTGAGGCTGTTACTCTTATCTGGATGAGCTGCTCAGAGATTTTTTTGGATTAAAAAAAAAAATAGGTCACCTGTATATTTCTTTGGGGTTTGTTTTTGTTGGTTTTTTTTTTTTTTTTAAATCTAGCTTAATTATCTTAACTTGTTAAAGATGGGAGCACACAGCACCTTGTTCACAGAGCTCTGTGGACAGTATGTCTACCCCAGAATTCTAATTGAAATCACACCATGACTATAAAGAGGAAGGGAATAAGAAAGGGATGAAAGGGGAGGCACAGAACAAGGCTTGCTAGCAAGTTCACTCTAACCTAGACTGAGGCTTTTCATTAGGCTAAATTTCAAAATTGGCTCAAAACCTTTGGCACTTCAGATTTCAGACAGAACATGGAAGTAACTTGGAACCCTGCTGGGTGTCACCATGGTAGGGATTAGGAGGTAAAGGAATCCCAACCATCTCTGACTCTCCCATCCCAAACCACAATGTGCGTGAATGCCAAGGGTCCCTTAACAAAAGAGCATCCATGTGGTTCTACATGTTCTCCATCTCATCAGAGTCAGAGCTGCACCCAGCCCTGACACCAGAGAGCAAACACACCTTGCTGTTTTGGAACATTTAAATGTTCCCAAAACACTCCCAAAAGACCAACAGATTCCCAAAAGCCATAGAAGTTTGGTCCCATGAGATTATTTTCAACCCTTCAGAGTTTTTTGTAAGTGCTTTTACCAAGTTTCTTAATACTCTCATGCTATGGAATAAGCTTAGTCAGAAACCATTTTGATTCATAAATATTTTGTACTGGATTCTGGATTGGGTTTTGGAATTTGATATTTTTATTTTAACAGTTGGATAACGTGTGCACGCAAGCATGCATGCAACTGAGAGACGTTCTCAGTGCACATCTTTGCATTAAAGCCTACGTTTTCAGGTTTGTGAATAACTTTAAAACATTTAAAAAAGCATAAAAATCCAGACTTAGAATCTCTTTCTGCTTCATTGTTTAGAAAGGTGGCTGCAGTAATGTAGTTACACTGATTACACTTAATTGAATATGGGATGTCTTGTTGAACTTTTTAAGCCATAGAAAGACTTGGAATTAGAGCTAAAAGGTATATTACATAAAATGGAAAAAGCCCTATAGTACTAGTTTCCATCTAGTACACTTATTTGGGAAAATAATACTGAGAATTTACTGTCTATCAAAGCACGAATATTTTCAAGAGGAGAAATTTTCCCATCCTTCCATTTATTTATAGATAATTTTAAATCAATTTAAATTCAGAAGAAACCATTCTTCCAAGTTATGTCCACGTGGAGAGCTGTACACACACTTGAGCTCCTCTAGGTGTCCTCCAGATGGGTCAGAAAGAGAATTGAAGCTATTTTTTATAGCCAGACTGGTACATATTTTTTCTCTGAATTTATTTTCCCAGACCTTGCTCCAACCAACCCTGGTATATGGCTTTTATATATGATTAACTCATGATTATCTAGCTATGAGCATGAGTAGAGGAAACAACACTCTCAGGCACATGGTGTGATTTTGGGTGTTGTCCTGTGCAGAGCCAAGAACTGGACTCAATGATCCTTGTGAGTCCCTTCCAACTCAGGATATTCTATGATTCCATGATTCTAAGTGACATGTTGACAGCATGTTAGGATCTGCCCATTCCTGGCTCTGTAGGAATGCTGCAAGGTGACCACGGCAGTGCTGGCTCTTGTGTTGTACTTCTGGTTCTTTTCCTTGAATCGTCTAAGCAAAGTGAGGGACAGCCAGGAAAGAGGAGACCAAAAGCATGAACTGGAGCCAAATCACAACTTCTGGTGATGTCACACATTTGCCCTTGGTCTCAACACGAGGCAAAATGAAGGTGAAGTGTCTCTTGCATATCCTGCAATATTTCAGAAAACCCCTTGGCTGCTGCTATAGGACACTCAGAACCCTGCAGGACCAGTCATTAACACTGTTGAAGTCTGTAATGAAGCGCAAGATCTTTTGTACTGTCTCAGGAGAGCTGGATATTTGATGTGAATTCTACTCCACCCAGCAGAGTTAATAACTGCATCCCAGCAAAAGAGGGGTATGTGCTTTGGAGAAAGCCTGGGAATTCAAAAGGCAAGGCCACTACTTTCTTGTCTACCACCATGTACTTCTGTCCAATTTTGATGTCCTCCTGACCCAGTTACCCTAGTATTTGAGCTATTCATGCTCATCAATGTTGGACTTGAAAAAAAAACAGAAGCTAAAAAAGTACTGGATAAGTGACTGATGTTCATGGGGAAAAAAATGCTTTTGCCTGTAGCCATACTACAGTTGAACGTGGATTTGAATCAGGTTTCCAGAGCAGAACTGATTTTTCTGCTTTCCAACAAAAAGTAGAAATAAGAGTAACAACAATAATAAGGAATTCAGGTCAATGTGTTGCCAGGTTATACCCAGTGAAAAACAGAACACAAGACCTGATAGTTAATTTTCACAAACCACAAGCATGATACCCTGTGGCCTTCTACAATGACTGCTTCTACATCTGTGACTCAAAACACAGATCTGTGTTGTGAGACATCAAACTCCATCTACCTAATCCAGAACAAGGGCTCATTCTTGGATCTCCTGTTTATCAGGAATATGTCCTGCCCTCTGAGTAGTAGGTTAGTCCAACAGATGGCTTTAAATTCCTCTTTTTAAAGCAGTTCTGTTTTACATGAAAAATTTATTCAGTCAATGAAAGAATTAGAAATAGTAGCTGATTTGACAAAAGAATTATTTGTTCTAAAAATGATGCTAAGCATCTTTAACGAACCAGTCTGTAACTGAGAGGGTAGCCAGCACCAGATCTGAAAGATTGAGCATGCCCTTGTCAGATGAATAAATTGCTTTTTACACTGGATGATTGAGTTTACTAAGTCATTGCTTGCTGTGTGTTTTCTTTGATGAAGGCATCACATTTCTCTGGGTCACTGTTGCCATTAACCTAATGTATCTTTCAAAAAACAGCTTTCTGGTACTGTGAACAGAGATGTCACAGAGCATCTGAAAATACATTCTTGATGCCCAGTGGATAATTTTAACAAAGATGGACAAACCAGCTTGCTTTTAAATAGAAATCCACAAGGCTTTAGCAGAATGGGGTAATATATTCTGCAGTCAAAACAAAAATACATTTAGAAGCAAATTCTGGTACTCAGATTCAATTGCCATCTAATATCGCTGGAGCAATGAAAAGCTGATGTATAAAATGTTATACAATGCAAACAATTTTATCAGAATCTGGCCCTCATGCATATTGAATCCTGGTCCAGAGCTCCTCAAAAAGAAGGGTATCGCAGGCAGAAATTATTCTGGGATTAGGTGAGAAATAATCTTGCTTTTAAATTCAGTTATTCAAAAATTTCTTCACTTCATCCAACTTCTAATTACAATTCTTATTTTTATTAGTTAAAAAGTAGGTCAGCACAGAGTTCTAATATGCAGAGGTGGATTTAAAACTACATATATTTTACTTACATGAGCGTCCACTCCAATTATCAAAAAGCTCAAAGGATCAGACCTGGGTATTTCATGCCAATAAAACACAAAGAATCCAAAGATTCACTTTTTAATTCTACTGAGATATGTTAACACCACTCTAGCTGTACTAATTCACACTACCATGCAAAGTGCTATAAAGTGAGACCCAGTGGTGCAGAATCATCAAAAAAAAAAAATCATGTATTTTATTCCAACACTTCTTGCAGAAGTGTAATCAGCCTGCACGTTCCCAGTGGTCAGCAAATCAGGTTTCTCCAGAGGATGCTTCAGCCTCAGGTCTGAATTGCCACGTAGAGGTGCAAGCAGCACCTCCATCAGCTCCACTGCTGACACAGGCGAGTAGAGTGACTTTTCATTAGGCTAAACTGGGTGAGATGGTCCAGATCGACACAAATTCTAATCCTGTGTGTTTTCATTTTTTGCTGTCCTGAAGTGAGTTGATTTTCCCTGCTCTTTCTCTTTCAGCATCTGCCAGTATGTACGTACCCACCGTCTGCAACGGGAGGGAAGTTCTGGACTCTACCACTTCATCTCTGTGATTGTGGCTTGTGGTTCAGTTCTTGAGTTTTTAGACTGTTAGGCAAAATTTTGCACATGTTGTGCACTCCAGAAAACACCAGAAAAGAAAAGAAATCAAAGCAAAATTAGTACCTTTTTTTAGAACCCGTGTAATAAATTATTTTTGAGGATTGTACAGTATATAGTGACGTTCTGGAACTTTTTAGACTGATTTTAGCCCTTCTGTTGTTAATGGTCGTAAGGGAGATGTAAATAACCATGGTTCACAATGTGCATAGTCCTGCAGTAAGGGAGTGATTTGTTGCAAGCACAGTTGCAATGTTAGGTGACTTCTTTCCTACGAATTTTTTTTGTAGCTCCTTGTTGTAATTAACTTAGATTGCATTTCTATGTTGAATATTACAGTTACCTTATGTGTAACAGATTGGTTTTCTCAGCACAAAACAGCAGTATTAATGTAAAGGCACCAATAATAAAAAGATAAAAGTTTTTCAGCATGGTTTCATTTTTGTTTCTTCCTCTTTCAAGGTCATTACATTCTTCTAGAGAGCAGGTTAGGTAAAAAGGATAAGAAGCCTGGAGTGTGTGTATACAGATATCTTTGTGTTGGTCTGTGCCTGTGTTATGAAATCCATAGCACATAATATGTGCTTACAATTAATGCTTTGTCAGTGTCAAAATTCCCTCTCTTGAAAAAAAAAAAAAAAGGCACATTATTAAAGCACCTTAAGTTCTCTTTTTGTTATAAAATGTAGGGTAATTTTCAAAACTAAAAATGTCTAATTGCATCTCAATGAGATATTAGCAACAAGTTTTTGATCACTGGTTCACTTCTTTGACACGACTTAGTGCCCTCGTGCACACAACAGAGTGGTGGCACATAAAAACAAAGAGATTTTAGATTAGGTTGGAAAAAGACCTGTCAGAAAATTAGCTACGACTGTTTTATATCTCCAGCCAAAACAAAGCTGGTTCAGTTTGCCTGCATCAACGGTGCTGTGAAAGGTAATTTGAGCACTGCAGAGACAGAGCAAAAAAAAGTCAAAAAAGAGAAATCCAAGAGACATTTATACACGTCTCTGGGGTGACCTTTGCGTTCAAACCAAATGCTTCAAGACACACGTACCGCCTACTTAGACAGTTGCAAAATACCTTAAAAGTCTGGCTTTTGTAACTGCACTCTTAAAGCTGCTCTCACTCTATTGAAACAAACTGAAATCCTCTGTTCTGACGAGTCCAAAAAGTCATTAAGGAAACAAACACACCTTTGATTAATGTGTCTGAGCATATTTACCTAAGGGCTTGTTCCCGTTGATCTCATTCCAGCTGAGGTCAATAGCAAAATTCTCATTGACTTCAAAGGCAGCACCACCAAGGCTTGAAAGTCAGACACCAGAGATACATACTGTTGGGCGTACATGTTCTCTGGAGCCCAATTTTCCTGCACTTGCAGAGGTTTTCGCACATTTCTGTAAAGCTGTAAGTCCTTAGGGGTGAACTAGCACTGGAAGTAGCTGCTATTTGGAATGCAAAAAATTAAAGATGAAGGATCCTGATATTCCTATTCATAGATAGACACTTATATTTCCTGAATACCCACGTGTCCACCAGCAAAGACCTTTTGATGTCAACACTTCTGTAACTGGCTACACAGGCTGCCCTTTAAGCCTCTGCATCATAGAGCTGTCCCTGCGACTTTTCCCAAAATATAGTCAGCCTGCATTATATAAACAACTTTGTATTCAACTCTTTTCTCTCCGCAAGTTCTGTCATGCCTAATGTTTCAGGTTTGTTTCCCACCTTCATGCAGGGCACAGGGTCAAGTTTGACAGGTTGGGAGTCTTGTTTTCCAAATTAAGACCCCTCTAAGCATCTCAGGTTGGGCAGCTACACTCATTTGACTTTGGTGTGCTCTTTTGTGGATTAAGAGGCTGTTCACAGTGTGGCAAAAGGTTAGAATATATGACCATAATGCTGATGTCTCATCTTTATGGAGCTCTTGAAAATGCCCAGGACAGTGAGAGTTTCTTCTCAATTTTTATGGAAAGCCACAACCAGGGTCAAACACACCTCATCTAACAGTTATTGTTTACAATGACTAAGTAAATAGCTACATCTGAGATTGTCAACCCTTTCTCCCTTTGTACTCAGTGGAGGGAAGCAGGCATAATCCCCCTGGCCTACCTCAGACTGCCACTTTAGGCAGGGATGAATCTCTCCAAATAAATGCTAGCGCAACTTGCTCAGATCACGGAGTTTGCACTGAAAATCAAGGCATTGTGTCAGATGATTCCAGCCTCAGAATCTAAATTGACACCACTGAAGTTAATTTGGAGCAGGTAAGGATTGTACTGTGCTGGAGTTTTCATTCATTTTGATAGCACTATTGAGAAAATGACTCAATGTCTGTGTCTGGACATGTTATGAATACTTAGTTGGCTTGAAAGCCACTAACATGTGAGTTTTTCATACAAAAAAACCCTCAACAAGCAAAACATGCAGCTCTGGAGATCCAACCCCACCAAATGCTCCTGACATTCTTGTACTTTACTTGGTTATTTCTTTAAAGCTTTTCACTGCCTTCCTTTGGCTGTCCAGGGGTGCAGATGATCTGGTATTGCCTGATGATTCAAGCAATCCAGTTTCAAGAGACAGCAGTTCAGAAAAAGAAAATGTCAAAGTCTGGCAGAGGCTTTCCTCACCATACTGTCATGAAAACCTCTTGAGAAAGGGAATTTTAAATATTTTTTTTCTTTGCCATTGTCTCACATAATTATTTTAGTTTCTCTATTTAAAACAGTTTATAGTTTTTGTTCCTATTTGTGTAAAATTTGGGTTTAGAGTACAAATCTCTTCTGAGCTATTTATTGCACCCACCACATGAAAAGATTTGAGCAATTCACCTCAGAGCAGAGTGGGTTCTGTCATGATTCCTCACAGGATAGAGGGAAGCCCCAAGCACCTCAGCTGTGAGACTTGAGAGTAATTACACTTCTCTGAGCCCTGCACACTCAGGGCTGAAATGCTGAAAGCAGAGAGAATGCGTGGATGAGAGCAAGGCTTAATCTTGCTTTGCAGGGCTTTACTGGAGGCTGAAGAAAACTAGTTTTTTACTCAGAAGCCATAACTCCAACTACATCAGCTCTCTGAAACAAATCACGTGCACAGAAAGGTTTGTGAAAAACCAAGCACTTTGTACATATTGGCAGAATAGAAAAATAAAACTCAAAAAAATAATTGCAGGTCAGTCTGACGTAAACAAGGTTTGTGGGGTTTTGTCTCTATTCTTGGTTTTAGGTGTGTTGTTTTAGTGTGAGGGTTTGTGGGTTTTTTTAGGAGAGGTATTTGTTTTTTAAGTCTTTATTGAAGTTTGAAACAAAACCAAAATGTAATCTAGAAAATCAAAACATTTTATTTTGTCTTCAAGTGATTGTTTTTCCTGAATTAATTGAACACAACTAGTTTCATCATACCCAAACCCATTTCAAAATGAATTGACTTTTCAAATTTAAAACCCAAAACCTATTTAAAAAAATAATGTTTTACCTGAACAGAACAAATCCCAAAACTCAGCAGAAAAAATGCCTAAAATATACTGACTCCATCCAGAAATTTTGGCTCTCGTTGAAGAGTTTTACACTGTAATCCAAAATTAGAGTAAGGGAAACCAAAACAAACCCTTAACTCATCACTAAATGCAGTCTGATGTCCACGATGCCATTGCCTGTCCAAGACTAAAGGCAGAAGCTGCTTATCCAGAGCCACCTCAAAGCTTCTCAGCAACATAAACACGGACAAAAATGAGCATTGTGACTGCAAGAAGAAAAGAGGCCAGGGCCAGGCTGGGCTGGTTTTGCAATAGGAAGGGGATGGGGTAGCAAACACACATCACAAAGCTTTGCTTTAGCTTTTAGGCGCTGTTACAGGACCAGCCTCACAGTATATGGGACCTTAGAGAATTCTTCCTAATGAGATCCCACTCTACAGATCCAGAGGAGCAACCAAAAGACGATGATAGTTTATGATAAACTCAATTCTTGTGTTTCCCTCATTCCTGCTGCATGCATTCAGTGTGGGCACATCCAGCCAGGGATGTCACCGTATATTGTGGCACTAGGATAAGCCTGACCTCCTTTTATTTCTATTCCTGCCTCCTTAAATGCTTTCCAAAGCAGCACAGTTCACAAGGCTTCAATAAGAAATAAAAACAATGGGATTCAGTGAAAGAATAACACAAGGGGAAAGACTAAGACAGAACACCACCAAAGATAAGCAGAACTTCAGCAGACTTCTCTTGAGGCTGTCATTGAGAAGAGAAATCTCTGGAGATACCTCATTGTAGCCTTCCAATACCTAAAGGGAGTTCATAAAAAGGCAACATTTTACATGGGCAGACAGTAATAACACAAGGGGGAATGGTTTTAAAGTAAAATTTAGGACGTATTTAGATTAGATCTTAAGAAGAATACTTCAGTGTGAGGGTGGCGAGGGACTGGGGTGGGTTTCCTGGAGAAGCTGTGGATGCCTCATCCCTGGAAGTGTTCAAGGCCAGGCTGGATGGGACGTTAAGCAACCTGGTCTCACAGAAGTTGTCCTAGCCCATGGCAGGGGGATTGGAATTAGAACATCTTTAAGGTCCCTTCCAACTCAAAACGTTCTGTGGTACATTATCTATAATATCTATATTAAGTCATACTTCATGCTATGGACCAACAACCAGCGGCATTCCTTGTCAAGCAGAAACTGTCACCCCCACTGGTGTGTCAGCACCAATTGTAGCTGCTTCTACTCTTACACTGAAGCATTTCTGTTGGCCACTGCTGGACAAGAGTCAACAACCACTGGCTCCTAAATGGCAACACCTGCTGCTATTGAATATAATTAAGTGTCTTGAGTTTATGCATACAACAGGCTCCAGCAGGGCAAAAACTGTAAACTTTCCCCTTAACTAACAAAGAATCCCTGCACCCATTTTTCAAGACCAAATAGACAAATCATTTCTTTAAGAAAAGATGACAGATCATTGAAGCTACTCGGTAACTTTCAACTGTGACTCTAAGACACTTAATTTTCCCCAAACCTCAATCAATCGTATTATGTATTACAAATGTCAACCAACATAATCAGAGCCAAGCTAGAATCCATTCTTTGCTCATTTCCCCCCTAGCAAACACTGCCAAATCTGAGACAATAACATTCTGCTAATTTGCCAATAATTTATATGGAGAAACCACTAAAATGGGATTAATCCTCAAAGAGATTCAGTTGTTTGACTCCAGATTTCAAAGAAAAGCATGCAAATGCAGCAATAAAATGCATTCTGTTTAATCAAGTGAACACTTAACAGGCTGATTCACATTGTTTTAGTGCATCAAATAACAGTTTCTGATGGGATTCCATGTGGGAGAAAAGGGGGAGGTTTCTGTAAGTATATTTTGGCAGAGTAGTAGAAGAGGTCACAGACAACTGATTTCTTAATGAAGTGTTAAAGGCTTCCAAAATTCATCTTCTAGGGGAAAATGGAAACTTCTCTCTACTACAACTTTAACAGAAAGAAAAGAATAGCAGAAATCAGATAAAATATGCCAGTTTACACTTGCTTAATGGTTGGGAAATGCAATTTTCTTATTTAAAGGTAAATAAAGTCTGCAGTATTGGTTGGCATCCCACTATTTTAGCACTGCACCAGATACACTATTAGATTGCCTGGGAGAATGTTCAATATCATGACAAACCATTTGGAAGCAGAGCTGAGAAGAGTCATACAGCAAAGTCTGTCACAGCTGTCAAAAAAATCCATTGTATTTTATTTGGAAAATAAAATGGAAAGAGAAGGAAACCAAACTAACCCTGTGTGGTATTAAGTTAAATTAAATATAGTTCATAAAAATTAAGGCAGTTTTTGCATTACAGGGATATAGGTGCAGTGATGAAAAAAGAAGTGGTCTTCCAGAGAATGAATTGTAATTTTGGCTTAGAAAACATATGGACAGAGCAGGGAAAAAATTAAAGGAGATGTAGACAGATGCAATTTGATGGCAGTGAAAAGCTCTACCCATCACTGCAGATCTGCAATGTTCAGGAAAAGCTGCAGTGCCACCAGACATCTCAAGTCCAAAATTTCAAATATATTTTCACTTTATTTTATGAATGTCCATCAGATATATATCTTTGATGCTACAACACACTAGTTGAATAAAAATCAACAACATAAAAACCCTCATCATAAAAGATCCAAGAAGTGAAATCCCAAAGCCATAACCATTTACTCTGTGAGCATATCATCTTTGACAGCCATATATAAATGACATCATGACAACAAATACAATGTACAATAAGTGTGCAATGGTACAAAATATACAAAAAGGAATGTGTATTTAATATACATTCAACAATACCCCATAAAAATCTTTTTTTGGGAAAGTGAAGTGCCTTTTCAAGACCAACAGAAAATGTACACCACTTCAGTTAGGATGCCTGAAGTAACTCCCACCAAAAGAGTAAAGCGTGTGTTCTTTGACTGGAACTATAAAATAACTGAGCTGAGTTTTTCCTAATGAAAAAAGAAAATCTAAACTTCATAAAATTTTTGTCCACATCTATAGTATAATAAAATATTTAGAGTGCAGAAAATTCTGTTTAATTTAAATTTTAATTAGAAGTGGGCCCTCTTTTCTTGATAGATCTAGCTCAGTCATATAAAATCAAAAATCTATATTCCTTATTGTAAAAAGACCATTTCTGCCCATGTGTCTCTTCTGGTTTTGATGCATTCCACAATTCACATAAATTTGCTGTAATGGAAATATGAGTCTGACCAGAGGTCAATACAAGAATCATTCTTCATTTTCTCCTGGCTCTATACAAGTCTTGCATAATTTTACTCAAATATTTTTTTGCCTAAGTTTCAGATTCCTTTGAGTTCGACCTCAATGGGAATTTCAGGAAATTATTACTGTAGATATCATGAAGGTCACATGCTTGTAATGTGGCTGATTTTATGAAAAAGTCTACCTAGCCTCCAGTTTTCAAGGCACCATTTTGTGCCCTTCTACCAAAGCTGGTACTTGCACTGACAGCAGAAAGAATTTACACGCTGGGCTGGGCAAGTACATGACCCGTGCTCAGCTCTGCTGGGCATCCATCCTCCTCCTTGCGTGGGTCCAGGAGCAAAGGTGGCTCAGTATTTCTACTAAGCCTCCCAGCTGACAAAGCTGATCTCTGATTTCCAAAAGTAGAGACTCCTGCTGTACCTCCAGAGTTCAGGATTTGTTGGTTCACAACCCAGGGAAAGGTGACATATAGGCAGCCCAAGGGAGGACGCTGGATCTGCCGAAAGGCCTGTCTTGAAAGGACAAGCTTTCAGAGAGGGACAAGTGCAACTTGCACTGTAGGTACCACTTTACTTCTCTTTACGGAGTTTGAACCTGCTACTGCCTGTAAACCCATGGGCCCAGACCTACAATTCATACAACAGCAGTTAATACGTTCAAATTGAACAGCACTAGGTTTTACCCCAACTCTGATGGCCATGACCCACCAGAATGGGTTCAACTTGCAGGTGCAACACCATTCCTCTTGCAGTAAAGGTCAACACAGATCATCCAGACCTTCAAAGCAATAAACCAAAAGTATTTTCCAAAGTTCAAAACTCACCTGAGGCTCTTTCTGAGTAGCATTCCCAATTCTGATTTTGAGAGAGACTCATAATTATACTAGTAAGCGACTAGCAGGAGGTTGCAGGCCTCTCTGAAAAACATTTATTGGGAATATGCGTAGAAGGAGTGAGAGGAAATGAAAGGTACCTATAAATCATACGGCATGCCTGAGCAATGCCCAGGTGAATGCAAAAAATTCATGTTATTTGCAGTGTGTGTATCTCTTCCTGAGTTGAATTTCATTCCCAGTATGGAATCCAAGTGTCTGCTTTCTTTTTTTTTGGCAAGGTACTCGATCACATGGTAAGGCAATCCAATTTTCTGGTTGGCGTCCTGTCTTCTTTCTTCCTAAATGGCCAAGCATTTCTCACCAAGATCACCATTACAATGTGTGCCAGAATATGTTTAAAATATGGTCCTGTAAAAATAGAAATTAGGTTTGTTTGTCTGAAGGCAGCATTAACTCTTCATATATTCTGGGATCTTGAAGATTTCAGCTGAACAGATTCAAAATTGTCTTCCTTTTCCTGCAATAGAAAAGACAGGTTCTCATCAACTGCTATTCCTCAGATTCTCACCAGCAGTTACCACAGTCAATTCTCTCAGTATCCTTTGCCAAAAACTTCACTTTATTTTTACCACAGTTATTAAGTACATAGTTTGACCCTTTAATATTTTATAACACTACCAATTCGGTAAAAAACTTGCTAACCTAATAAAATTATGCTACAGATATTGTTCATGGTACTTATTTTAGAGGGTACATGGAAAGTTTACATTTCATACCCATAGTGTAGGGCAGGTAGTCAGAGCTGGTGAATTGCAAGATAATCATCTCTATGGTTGTTATCACTTATTAATGTTTCCTACAATGAAGAAAACTCTTAGAACAAAATCCGTGACTGTGAACACCACTGCCTTGCCCCTGGGTTCCAACCTCAACTCCTCCTCCAAGAGGACAAAAAGAGTCAACAAATCCTCTGCCCCCTTAAAAATCAGCATTGAGTTTTCCTTTTGTTTTCATTTGCTGGGTGACAGCCTGGGCCATCTGGTCAGCAGACATCAGGGTGAGAAATGTGGACATACACATTACTTCATGTGTGACCAACCCAAGGGTCTGGGCAGAAGCAATGGATGAAGGAGTACTCACTAGAAAATACTGGTTCTTGCTTTGTGTGCCTACCTTTTATACATGTTCAGGTACACAGATAGTTTGGAAACTATGCTCAGCTAACTTAATAACCTGATTTTTAAACCCATCACAGTCAGATCAGGCCTAGTGCAGAGGTGAGAAAGAAGGGGAGAAATTGTCCTATGCTAGTCTACTGCAGAGTATGTGTTCTGAAGAACCTGGTATTGTTATGCTGGAGGTAACAGATGGAACTAGAACAACCTCCAATCCGAAATAGGTTTGTAGTTCTTTAGCTTCTATATTCTCATTAAAAATAAGTCACCCCTTTCTGTATTACAGGCCTAGTCCTGAATTCCTTGGATACTCAAAACAACTAATGTCTTCATGACATGCTGGCAGAAATGCTTCAGCATGAACACAGAATTAGGATACTGCAGATTTTTCTCTCTCTCATTTCACATTTTTCATTTTTTCTCCCGTTTTCCTCCATGTATTTTTTCCATATTTGACGTGCATATGTAGCAGGAGATAAATTTCCTCATCTTTTGCATAAATAGAAACTGATGCCTGTAACATTTGTTTTCAATAAATATGTATTAAATTCATGTTATCTGCAGGCATAGAGGACACAGAGCTAATGAGGAACTGGAAGGTGAGTTTGCCAGCTATGATTATCTAGCAGTAAAAAAGAAACAAGCTTAAAAATATCTGACAGGCTTGTTTAAAAAGGAGAGAATACTCAGGGAAACTGCTACAATGGATATAGGAACATTAAGAAACTCCAAATAGGCATTCAAGTTGTCTGAGCACTGAAATAATAAAGTTTACTTTAAAAAGGAAAAAAACCCACTTCTCATAGAATCAGAGAATGGTTTGGGTTGGAAGGGACCTTAAAGATCATCTCATTCCAGCCTCCCTGCCACGGGCAGGGACACCTTCCGCAAGAACAGGTTGCTCAAATCTGCATCCAGCCTGGCCTTGAGCACTTCCATGGATGGAGCTGCGTCTTCTTTGGGCCTGCCAGAACTTCTCTTGGCAACCTGTGCCAGTGCTTCATCACCCTCATAGTGAAGAATTTCTTCATATATAATATCTAACAATATCTAATCTAAACCAGGAGTGAGCCAGTCACTGGTGTTCCAAATAGAGTCAGTAAAGCTTTTGCACTTATCAGGAGTACCACAAAACATGACCCTCCCCAGCAGTGCTGCTCACTATGCTCAGACACAGCCAGCCAAGACAATTCATGGACAAAAAAACAACATCAGTATTTCAAAGTTAGTCCCTGTAGGATTCAAAATGGAATCAACTTTTATTTTTGCAACATCACCAGAAAATCTGATGTGATTTGATTTTATTTACATTTTCAATATTCTCAATATTGAATTAAGATTTAATATTGAATTTCTGCCCCTTTACACAAGGAACAATATTGATTTTGCAAGACAAATAGCCAGGCTAGGGTCAAGGGAAAGTTTTGCATATTATCTGTGCAATGGTAACTTCTCCTGGGAGGGATGTCTGGGGAGAAGGTAGATTGGGAAGTGGACACAAGTCTAATAAAAAAAGTAAAAGAGTGAAGAGGAGAGAATAAGGGAAAAGAAAGGTAGCACACAACTTTTAATTACATTGCACTCAATCACAGAAAGAAAAAAAAAAGGAATACAAGAAAAAATCTAAAATTCAACATTCTGAAATATTATATGGACAATAAACAAGAGTGTAATGTTTTAAAATTAATTTTTATGATGATTTTCAAGAGAGCCTTCCTATGAAGGTTCTTCCTTTTAAAAGACTTTCCTAAGAAACTCACAAAAAACTCTTTGAAAGGGAAAATTTCATTCACCTTCATCCTGATTATGTCAGATGCCTCAGCTGGACTCCCTTAAGGACAACACTACCCTTCCTACAGCACAGAATTCAAGGCATTTGGAACAAACACCAAAGTGTTTATGATGGTCTACCCTGATGGGCTTCTGTTGTTTTTCTCAGAAATGTTCAAAGGACACCAAAGACTTTTGTGCTATCAATTCAGACATGCAACAATCCACAGTACGTGTGCAACAGAAAAAATTGCTTTTTGGTGTTGCTTCCCAATGAACTGGAGGAAGTTGCTGTATTGGGCAACAGGCTGAATCTGATGCTCCTCAGCTGAATCCTACTCAAAATAATGGTTCTCAAGTCAGCCAGGAAGGAAACCCAAGTGAGCTGGAAGGGCTGGGTGGTGGTTGTGTTCTCTGTGACAAATTCTTAATATCTCTAACAGCTGTGTTTGCCTCAGCAACAGAGGCACCTGGTAGGAGTCTGGGCAGAGAGGTTCTCTCCACCATTTACTACTCTTTTCAGGTATCACCCATACAATAAAAAATGCTACTGAAATCTCTCTATGGAAGAAGGAGCATTTACTCAATACCCTGAAACACTTCTTAACTTTATCCAGACTATGGATCTCAGCAGATCACTATGGACAAGATGAAGTGTGTGTGGGAGGTTGCCCTGCTGTGCAAATTAGCATCACTAATTCATCACATCCAATAATAAATGTATGTAATAGTTATTTTTAGTATTAATATTAGCAAATAGTACTAACCTTTGTTGCCAAGGACTTGAGCTTGCCCAGCAGTGACTGCTTATTTGAATACACTATTTCTTCTTCATTATCTTCTCCTTCCATTATAGCACAGCTGTCAGCAGCTGGCAGTTCACACTCTTTTGAGTTCGTTGTCATCACTAATTTGGAATACTTATACTCCAGCCTGAAGATATAAAGCCAGACAGGTATAGATTTTTTAACAAATGTCCCATATTCAAGGTTTTTGTAATTTAGGTTATCTACCAGTCCCACATAGTCATTTCTGAGGTATTTACTGGAAATTAGTTCCTTTTCAATCACTAAAAATAGGTAATCAAAATAGTATTAACAATACATCAAGCTCTTGCTCTCCAGATTAGTCTTCCATCCTTATAAAGGAACCATGTTTTCCCAAAAGACCACAAGTAGGTCAAGAGGGTTTCCTGCATGAAGAGGTGAAACCTGTCTGCTGGTTGGGGCAACAACTAAAGTAGAACTAAGAAATATTATTTTAACCCACCTGAAAGGGGATAATTAGGCTAAAGATATACTTTTGGTCTTCAGACCTTGAAAAATCCACGTTGCTTCAGAACCTAAGGTCGGCTTCAAACTCTCAGGGGTTAAAAATACAGTTAGTTCCTATTGGGAAATTATGTCATAAAAATTTACTGTGGATTTCCTATACTTTCCTTACCACTGTTGGCAGAAGAGACATCAACTTGATGTATAAACAAGTATCCATGATGTATAAACCATGAATCAACATGGTACTCGTCATCAACACTGTCGTAAAGTCAGATCCAGGAAAAGTCTCTCTATTCACTCCATCAAGCTTTCAACTTACTTTTATATGGAACACAATTTGTAGTACTTACTTCTGGTTCTTCTTCCAAAAATAACAAGTCAAGGCTATGAGCAGAACAGCTGTGAAAGCACCAACACCAGCTCCAACTTTAAGCCAAAAATCTACTGTTTCACAAGTGCTGGTCTTTTTTTCTGGCAAGGAAACTCCTTTAATGCAATGCTTTGGTTCATTCCATACATACAAGGTTTCCTTTCAAACAGAAAACAGAAAACACCAAAAAGTGAGGTGCTTGTAGGAAAAGAGATAACTACTTGGAGTTGCAGAAAACAAGCCGTTCTGAAGTAGAAAGGTTAGATAAATTTTCAGTGAAAGCAAACCAAAACATGTACTTCGGGTTTTCAGAGTCTAGGTGAAGTTTTATTGTCTAATCAGTCATCCCCTTACTTGTGCCTGCAGGTTCAGGCATGGCAAAAAGATTTCCTCTTGGAAATCCTCTAGGTGCAACCTCTGTGGTTGCACCCAGACAGCTCAGAGCCTGGACTCTGCCTGCACTGACCTATCAGTCGGCCCACCAAATTTCAACAAGCCTCTGAGTTATACCCAAATGAACCCATCTGGAGACATGGGTCTTGTACCTGAAATCCTTTCTTGCAGGCTCCCTCAATCTCGTGGTAGTCTTGCTCTGTGCAGAGAGGACAAGCTTCTGCACTTTCCCAAACAAAATAGAAAGTGCATCCATCGCAGGTGCCGGCGGGGCATGAGCTGGGCGGAAAGGAGAGCAAAGCTTAGTGATCAGTTATTAAACACTCTGGGGTTTGCATCCTCACTCCACCTTCTGCTGCTGAAGAATGGGAATGGGAAGTACAAGGCATGGATAAACATCCATCAAGTCAGCAGATGGAAAAATCTGGGGAAGAATTTTCCCCAGTTTGTAAAATGCTTTCTCAAGTGAAAACAGATGTTGAGCTGTCAGGGGTCTAAATAACAGTTCAGTTCCTAGTGGGGAGTGGTACTCATGCACAGGGAGGAGAGGGGAGGGGAGGGGAGGAAGAGGAAGAGGAGCAGAAGTACACCAGTGTTTCACCAGCACGGGCTAGCCCAGCTCAAGCCTCTGTCACTCTTCTCCTGCGCTGGGTGACTGTTCCACGCGAATGCTGCTATCTGGTTCCTGCCATTGTTCTAATGATCCCTGGGTGATTTAGTCCATATGGAATGGACTTGTCCTGTCATGGTTAATTACTAGAAGGATGTTCACGAGTTAATGAAGAGATAACAGCTTCTCTTAGTTTAAAGCTTATTTTGTATTCAGCCTGCAGAAGGAAGTTGCACTGACAATGGCAGGACATTCACATAGCTTTTGTTACTGACAATCACATCAGGTCTAACAGCAGCAATGGCCAAAAGTCCATGCAAGAAGCTCAGTTATATAAATATGAAATATATTCATATCAAAAATGCATTTAAAATTATGTTGCTCTATATCATTTGGAAACTTGTTATCCTGATCTGAAGCACTGAAGAATCTCTAACGGCCCTAACAGCCCATTCTGATTTATCCTGGTTTAAATACCTGACAACTGTCCTCTCTGGATTATGGAGCATTTTTCAAACTATATGGCAAAAGCACTGATAGACTTTTCTCTCAACTGCTTTCATCTCATACTGGAGCTTCATGTGATACTAAACACTGTGTCTGGAGGATCAAGGAGTTACCTGCTGTATTATTTGACATGTATCAGGTACCTCACTGTGTGAAAAGTGCTGTCTGACTGCTGAACTAATCAAAGGGGGATAGGAAGGGAGAAGTCAACACAAACTGAGATAAGGTACATATGTCAGCTGTGTGTCATTTCTGCCCATACTCACACTTTTAAAAGCAAGGTAGGTTGTTCCTCCCTCACTACTGGTGAGTTATCACAGCTCACAGTGTGTTTAACCCATGACATCAGAAGAACAACTGGAGGATTTTCACACAGAAGCTGATAGACAGTGGCTTATTGCCCAGTGTAGTTTGTAGTTGTGTCAGGTCCCTCAGAAACTGGGGTAAGTATCTCCCAAAGTGTACAAACATCAATCACTCATCTATCACCTGTGAAGAAGATGTTGCTTTGCCTTCATTCAGCTGAGCATGCTTCATCTGTCCCAAGAGGGACAGGGATCAAAGGATCCCACACTTGGGAAGAGGACTTAGCTTTTGGGAAGGGGGATGAGTGATAGGACTATCAGCAGGTTTATGGTAACATCCAGACACCCTAAGATGGACCTTAACAGCCCAAGAGGAGGGTCATCAGAGTTGAGGGGAGAAGAATCACAGAGTATTATTAAGGAGTAATATTAATTATTTTACTGTTTTTTTCTCTGTAACTTTTCAGTTATGCTTCAAGTTATGTTTATGCAGGCATAAACAGGACTTTGGAAGAAAGTCAAAAGCTTTTTGAAGTCACTTGAATCAGAGAGAAGGGAAAAGGTCAGGCAAATTAAACACAACTGGTACAAGGGGGCTAGGATGCAAACTGGAGTGATGAGACACATAAATAAATACATCTTAAACTAGACAGAGTTCAGGGCTCAGATAAGCATTGCAATAGCAGATTTCATAGTTCCTAGGACAGGTTGCTCTTTTACAAAAAAATAATTTTGTCTATAGCCACTACTGTAGATCAAGGAAGAAAAACTCCCCCTCAAACCCCTGACCAGGCAGTTCTAATCAGGAGGCCAAAGATTAAAATAAGGAACTGAAATAAAGGAGAAGTGAAGAAAGAAAACATCACTAAATTTTCTTTTTCCTTTAAGCTCAGAACAACCTGCTTGAGCTCTAATGTCTCTCATCACACAGACTAAACACAAATGAGTTTGTCCGCTGGGAGGTGATGGACACCTAGGAAAAACAAGTAAGACCTCCTGCATGGCTGATGAGGGTGACAGCATTCCTTATTGCTGTTAAAATTACCAATGAGTCCTGTAAAGGTTACCTGATTAGCAAAGGCTTTTTGTCACTACTAAGATACAAACACTCAATTACCTGGGCACAGAAAGCTCTCCTTGGCCTGGTTTGTTGGGGTTGCATCTCATTGTCACAACAGTTGCACGGCCATTTTCACAGGAGGTTGTCACTGTTGAAGACCTAATGTCAAACAAGAGGAGAAAAGTAACACGTTTCCCCCACAGTAAATACCTGTTGCTCTTTCATGGGTCTCTGTCCATTCATGCATTGATCTGCTGTAATACCCACAAAATACCATTTGCCACAGCACTTTTGACTTTGTCAGCTGAAGAAAATAAAGGAACAACAGAAGTAGGATAGATTTCACCACTTCATTTAAATCTCAGAGTGCTCTGAGGTGCCACTCAGGGAACTGCTCTGGTTCTCTAGCCAGTTTGAAATCTGCTGAGTCAAGGAATAAACTTTCCCTCAAAGCAGAATAGAACAATTGAAAAAGAGAATTGCAGGTTGGTGTGTTACTCTGCTGGGGAGCTTATGATGGCTCACTCCTCACCTGCTAATCTGAGAACCACACTGTCCCAAACTAGCACGAGGAAAAGGGGATAAAAAAAATGGACCTTATTCCAGCATGATAGACATTGTAAGTCAAGTTCATAATATGCTCAAAGTGGGGTCATTGGTGTGGAGTTCAGTTTGCAGAATCAGACATGTAATTTCACACATGCATGAAGTGCTGATATCCCAAATCCTACAGTCAATTAAGATCTGTCATTAAAGCCAGCACAGTCCAGAGAGCCAATCAGCAGGACAAATACAGGTAAGTGCCTTAAGCTGAATAGCCTCAGGGGCTCCAGAGTCCCAGCTTAGAAAACCAATTGCCATGAAGACACTAGCATGAAGACATCTGGACTAAGCTGATCTTTGAGCTACTTCTTACCCAAGATGGGGCTTGGTAAGAAGTACTTCACTCTTCTCCATTCTTTTTATGGACGAGAGTGAAGAATAGGAAAAGCATACTAGTAACTGTGCATGTTCAATTACTGTTAATCGTGATTAGTTCTTTTTTATAGCATCAAACTAAGTGCAAATGAAAGTGAAAGAAAATATACAAAGGGAAGTGGACATATCAAAGTCATATGTGAGAAAATATGGAAAGAAACAGGACCCTGGAAGTGGCATCTGGATGAATCAAAACTCTTCCTATGGCTCAAGCACAATTCAGATTTGAGTAAACAGTGTTTGCTGACTTTGTAAGATGTTCTTCCCCATGCCAATCAATATCAGCCAGATACTGATTAAACTGGTAAGGATTAAAGCTGAATTACAGATCCATCCCTTACAGTTTTAGTTTCCTTTAAACAAATTAAGAAATTTGACATAACAATAAACAGTAATTTTTACCTACTTGTAAAAGAAATGCACATCTGGTAATTTGTTTGCAGAGGGGGGAAACATATCTGCCTTTATGCTGATATTTTCCAGCATTGTTTCAACCGTAGCTCCTAAAATTTGAGACGGAAAAAAAAAAAAAGAGGAAACTAAGAATACATCTTCGAGCAGTTAATATGTAATATTTTCTCAGTCTGAAAGGTATGTATCTCACTTCATAGTAATTAATGGCATTACTATACATTACAGACTTTCTTTTATTCTAACTAATCCTTGCAGATTTGTATATTCCTCATACAGTCTGTTTTGCTCATATAGACATAGCAAAACAAAAAAAAATTAATAAAATTCCAGTGCAATAATTTTTACTCTTTTATATTAATTTAAAGCAATCATTGGATATTAAAGAATCATATAATAATTTAGGCTGGCAAAAGACTGCTGAAGATCTCTGATGCAGCCACGCAAAGCATATGCCTTGAACGTATAACCCTCACACATCATAATCATGTAATGACCTGAGCAATCTGCAGTACTGTGAGAGATCCTGCAATGTGACAGAAGAGGGAGCTGTACAAATGGGAATGCGTTCTTCTAGGGAGGTGAAAGATTGCTACAACAACAGGAGAAAGCAGTAGAAGTCAGAAACTCGTGGAAAGGTGGGAAAGATTGAAGAAGTTTTCTTCTTGTTCTTGACATAGTTCATAGAATCACAGACCCGTGGAATGCTTTGGGTTGGAAAGGACTCTAAAGATCATCTTGTTCCAAGTGCCTTGCCATGGGCAGGGATACCTTCCACTAGACCAGGTTGCTCAAAGCCGCATTCAACATGACATTGAACACTTCCAGGGATGAGGCATCCACAGCTTCTCAGGGAAACCTGTGACACTGCCTCACCATCCTCACAGTAAAGGATTTATTCATAATATCCAATCTAAAACTACCCTCTTTCAGTTTAAGGCCATTACTCCTTGTCCTATCACTCCATACCCTTATAAAGAGTCCTTCTCCATCTCTCTTGTAACTCCTTTAGGTACTGAAAGGAACCCTAAGGTGTCCCTGGAGCCTTCTTTTCTTCAGGATTAACAACTCCAGCTCTCTCAGCCTGTCTCCACAGGAGGGGTGATCCAGCCCTCTGATCATCTTTGTGGCCTCCTCTGGACTCACTTCAGCAAGTCCACATCCTTCTCAGCTACGAAAGACAAACTTCAACCATTCAAAAATATAGCAATTGATATAAAGAAAGGGCAGCAGAAGAGCTTGATACCTTTTCTCTGTATTAAGAAAAAAATCAGGAATATGTCCTTGCTCTCCAAGACAATGACTCAAACACCTGATTCCTTCAGTGGCAAGAGAAGATATTGACATCTGCTTGGCATGCCTGCTGATGAACTAGCAAACCCATATCTAAAAGTGACCTTTATTAGAGTTTTAATGACAGCAAGTTGTCAAAAGACTCATGGAGAGGAAATATGGTGACCCAAATTACAATGTAGCTATGATGATGAGGTAAAATAATGGTAAGTGAAAATGGGTTTCAGTCCATGGATAAATACACAACGAGTGGAAGTCAACAAGAACTTATGGAGAATAGATCTTTTTGAACAAATCTGATGTCATCTCTTGAGTGCTGATGAATTTGGTTGCTAAAGAAAATTATGTAAATTTATTAAGTATTTCACTAGTTACCACATGAGGTTCTAATCAAAAAGTGTAATAACAATTGAGTGCACACTCTGAATTAAAAACTATTTAGCTAAGTAATTAAAAAATTATCTGGCCATGAGAACTCTCATGAAATGTGGTACGTCTCCAGGCTTCTCTAGGCATCAATATTGAAGTGCCAAAATGCGAGATTATTGGCAGGGATCTGCATATAACTATGTAATCACTGTTGGTAAAGTCTGCAGATGAGACAAAGGTCAAGAGGAACAGGAATAAAATACAGAGGACTTGGGTCATTTGGTAAGATGGTCCCAAACAAACTGAATATATTTTAGTGAAGACAAGTGGAGCAAGGCAGGCAGGCCAGTCTTAAGTAAGAGAGATTTTTCCTTTGGAAACTGTAACTCTGAAAAAAGATCCAGAGTGGACATCAGAACCAAGAAGCCGTCATGAAATCCCTTGAGTCTGGAGAAAGAAGGACTTAAAGATTCCAAAGATGGAAGTGATTTTTATTGCCATCATAGAGAATTAAATACTGGAATAGTGTTCCATTCTATGTTTTAAGAAAATATTAAAGGTTAGAGAGCTATAGAAAGAGCCTCAAAATTATTCAGATGCTAGAGATAAATACATGATAGCAAGAGACTTAGAATTTGGTCTACTTAGTTTATCAGAAAAGCAGACTGGGGAAGGTGTAATGATTCCAGCACACAAAATGTTTCTTCAAGAAAGAAAATGTGAGTGTGAAGTGGAGAAAGAATAACAAGAAGCAAGAGCTGAAAACTGAAGCCAGGGAAATTAAAATAGGAAACAAGTCTGCTTTAAAATCGCACACAGAGACAGTCTTTGACTAGTGGAAAAAAATACCAGTGACTGTGGCAAAGCTTTTATTTCTGGCAGTCTTAAAAGTCCAGGTTGAATGCTCTTCCAAAGATGTGCTTTTGTCAAACATGAGATTCTGGGCTCAGTGCCAGGGAGAAAGTACAAGCACTCAGTGCCTGTAATGGATAGGTGAGCAGACTAAATGACTTCATTGTCTAATCTGGCCTCACACTCTGGGAACTTGTGAGCCAGACCAGTGTAAGACTTAATGATGTGTGTGGCCCCATGCTGCCCTAAACCTCTTCCTTTCTTCGCTAATTATGTCCCAACACCAGTTTCTTCTTCTGAAATTGCCCAACTGGGGTCTTGGCATGGGCAGAAACACTTAGACTAATGTGACTACCACAGTCATTGGTCTTGCCCTGAGCTAGGCAGGCAGGAAACATGAAAGAAAATCCATGCTTTTTTATTACATTGTCCAGATCTTTGTGCTGAAATTCTGTGCACCATGGGACCCACCAGACCAAGCACAAGGAAGAGTGAGTATTATGGACATGGAAAACAAAGAATCGGGACAACTCTTACTCTTCTCCTTCAGTCACCACCTGAACTGAAATATCAGCAAAACACGATGGCATCTGTGGGGATCTGCTTCACAGCACAGGAACCATCTGAGACTGAATCTTGGGCTGCTCCTTCACTCTTCTCCCAAGGTAATGCAGCTGCTGAGCCCAGAAGGATTTACTTTGCAGCCTTAAATATGTAAGAGTACATTCATGATAATAATAATAAGAAGACAAACCATATACCTAAGAACCTGTCAGCAAGGCTGTTGGACTGCAGAGCCAGGGCTGTTCGGAAACCTTTGCTGTCTGATGGGATGATGGTGGACTGACAGACAAAAGCTCCCACAAAATTGGAAAAATCTTCTGATTCTGCAACCATGTCCTTCAGAGTAACGTCTGTGATGTTGTCGGTGCAAATTGCCATCTTCTTCCCCTGTGGGCAATCAAGAAAAAAAGGGGAAACTGTTGGTTGTTGATAAGATGTCAAAAAGTTTAGGAAAGGAAAGACTGAAAACTTTCTGATTGCAAACTGGGTGACATTCATTGCTTTACCTTATAACAACTTGATGTCTCTATGTGTCTGTCACAAGAGGGACAAATTGCAGCAACAAACTGTGCCATTGTGAAAGCTCCGATTAAAGCCTTGTACAGACTCAGAAACACAATGTCACCTCTGGCATGTGCCTTATCAAAAATCTGTGCTGTGGAGCACTCCTCTTAGTTTATCTTGACAGCACAATGTTTACTTGCACAGCATAATAAAATGGCTTGCAAAGGAAAACCCTATTTCCCTTCCCTTCAAATAATATAATGTAGAATAACATTTTATTTGGGATTTAATCCAGACAAAATATTTTCAAAGCACAAATACATGAAATCCTTAAACAGATATACAGCCTTCAAGGCTGCCTTAATGTCACATGTCAAGACCAGTGCTAGAATCTAAGCAACATCAATGAAAGACAAATCAACAGACAGTTTTCCTGATGAAATGTCAAGCACTCACCACCTAATCATGGATGGTAGTACTGTAGTACCATCACAGTAATTTGGGAAAATTAGGACCAGATCCACAGGGCAGTCAGTATATCTACACTTTTGTCTGTCTAGTTGTCAGCAGCTCTAATCCAGGTGGTAGATAAACACACATTTAAGCCTAAAAGTATGCAAAATGCTGTAAAGAAAAGTAACTATTCATCTGTCTCAACTCATGCAAATCATTTGGTACACAGGAAAAAAGACTTCAGAAGTTTACAGGACTGAACATTACAGTAAACTATACGTGCTGGCTTTCATGGGATAATGCACAACACTGGTACCACTCTGAAAGGTCAATTTATGTATATGACAACAAGCTCTGGTACAGTCCAAGTCTCAGAGAGAGGTCTCTTGACTCTGGGACAGAGACTGACTCATCAACTAAACACATTTTTTTCCACCACTTTCAAAGGTTGCAGTCAAAGTCAGCACTGGGCACCTTGGCCACTGCAGACAGCAGGGTCACCAGGGGTTCTGCTGACAGCAACATCTCCAGTCAAGTCATGAGGGAAACATACAGAAAGAAGTTGCCTGGTGATAGACTCACACTCTGCGCTTGAGCTCCTTGATGGCAGCACACAAAGGTCAGGGTTGTGAGTCAGGTGACTTGAAGGCACAAGAACCAAGAAAAGGCAGGGGTGTGACAGGGGTTTTCTTCTGAGCAATATTTATGGCCTAAAACTTTGTCATCTCTGCTCTGGAAAATAATTTGGCTGCTCAAAAATCCTCTTGCACTAATAAGCAAGATCCAAAGGAAAGTGTTTTCACAGTGTTGGTGATGATTCAGCTGAAGGGGAGTCCTTGTTTTGCCTCACTGTGACCTCTGATCATCAACAGAGGCAACAAATTGGTTCATCCTGCTGACCCTCAACATCAGCTGAGCTCACCTCATTCCCACACAGGCTGATGTTAAAGAAGTGGAAGAACTTGGTCCCACGGGAAGTGAAGCTGGGTCCACTCATCAATGAGCCCACCTGGCTGAGGTTGCTAAAATTGTAATTCAGGCTCTGGTTATCCTTGACATAGGACACCAGGCAGTCACTGAAGCAGGCAGAGTGGTCCTGTAAGGAAGGAGAGGCATCCATTAAAGCGCAGCAATGGAACAGTAGAAAAACCATTCCTTTGGGAGTTAAAGCAAGCAGGTGCAGACAGGGCTTCTTTCCTTGTTAAGGATGAAGGGCAACTCTGTCCTATTCCTCTAATTCATCTCTCCCTTGGGAGAGTTTCCATTCCTGTTTCAGTCGCTTGCAATCACATATCAGGACTATAATGTTCCCCAAGCCTGGTTTTTCTGATGTTTGCTGCATTAGCCAAGAAAATGTAGGTTTTTTCTTTGTTTTGTTCTGTGTGCTTTTAGGATCCCAATGTTCCAGCTTAAAGCCCTGTAAACAGACCAGAACATGGCCTTGGTTACACTTGAATCTTGCAAAGGAAACACAACAAACAGCCCAAGAGATAAGGACTGTATATGAACCCAGCTAAAGTCAGGCAGAATATGAACAAATTGAAGCAGTTTCTCTAGTACCTATGCAGCTTCTTGTATGTAATAAATGCTTACCCAGGTTTAAGGGCAATTTCATGTAAGAGGAACTCGTTAACGGTTTCTAAAGGCACAGACACATCATACAGCAGAGAAATTCCCTGAGTTTAAAACAGCAGGTGTCTGGGACAGTTTTAGGTGGAAGCAACATATATGCTTGCCCTGTTTGTGCACTGTCCACAGCTTCTTGAAACAAACTTTTTTTTGAGCTGATATTGTCAATTTTATCTTATTACTGCATATTTACAAACAGAAATTAGACTACTGACATCTCTGGAAGAGTGGGCTCACTGATTATATCTATACTCCACTGCTCTCAAGGCACATACCTGTAGGAAAGCACTAAAACTGTCCCCTTGAGAGCTTATAACCCAAAAAAGCCCTGTTTGCCCATCTCTCAGAAACGCTCGGTTTCAGTACCTTGGTGCTCCTGCTGCCAGGCCCACAGGGGATGCAGGCCTCCCTGCCATAGACCTGGTGGATGGACAGGAAGGTGTTGGCTGGACACTCCTTGCACTGGCTGGTCTCCTTCTCAATGTAGTGTCCTGGCGGGCAGGGCACGCAGGATGAGCCCAACTGCTCAGAGCCCAGAGCACAGGCCCGGCAGGAAGAGGCCACTCCATCCACTGCGTTGGTCACTGTGATGGAGTAGATCTTGGCCATGTCATTGATGAACTGTCTGCTCTGGAACGAGAGCCAAGGAAACCACCCTGGTGTCGTCACACCATTGCGTTCGGACACAGATGGACAGACATCTCTATGTGTCAGTTCAGGGATCAGCTTATCCATGGCTCTGTCCCTCCTCACGGGTCATTTATCCACAGCTGCCTCCCCAGGGCTGCTTTATGGTGAGAGCCACTTGCCCCTTACAGGAAGCCTGTGAGCTTCAACAGAAGGTGAGAGCTCTAGGGATGAGTGTCCAAGGAAAGCTGTGTTCTAAAGACCTGCATGTATAGAAGTACTTACATCTTGGCCCTCGTTTATTCTCTGAAAGGCCCAGGTGAATGTGAAGGAAGCATTTTTGGAGATGATGTGAGTGTAGGATTGTTTTTCTTTACTTCTTTCCCATGATTCCACCACATTGGTATTTTTTCGATTAACATCCTATAAAATGGATATGTTTAAAAAAAAAACCAACAAGAAAATAAACAAACAAAAACCCCCCACATACACACACACACAAAAAGTGTGGTCATACTACACTAAATACCAGCATTTTATGATATAGAGATTAGGACTTTACAATCACATTTAACAATTAATAAAGGAGAGCAAACATACCTATTCTGTTTTCTACAACTGAAAAATTTTTAATTGAGAATGGGTGTCCATTCCAAAAGATGTTCTAGTTCATATAAGAGCTAAGTTCAAAGTCCTATAGTAGTTTATAACCATTACGAGGACAGATTCAGCACAGTGGTTCTTTCAGATTTGAAATTTTGTTTGTATGTAAAACTTGTGGGTAACAGAGCACAGGAAGTAGAAGGCAAAAATTCAAAGGTAAATTGTAGTTTCTGACATCTTCAGATACCCACTTTGATGGTGTCGCTTGTGAAACAGAACTGAGGCCAATAATACAGCACCAAGATTTACATGACAAAACTCTGCTCAATCTATGTTTATGTTTCTTATTCTCTATCAGCTGTAAATATTCCAGTTAAAGATGCTTTTTCTTTAAAACAGATTCCTTTAAATTGCCACTAAAGGTAGACTCTTAAATTACCACCTAATTCCCACTCAATTCTCTTTAAATTAAGAGCAGATTCCTCTAAAGAGCCACTAAACACAAGAAAGGACCAGCTTCCCCTTTCACTGGAACGGGCAAGGGAGCTGTTACAGATCCAGTTACTTTGCTCAGTTGATGGACTTTCAATAAGCAGAACATGAAAGTAAGTAAAATGATACTTTGCTTTCACAAACAAACATCTGCCTGCTGCCCTGCTGATCCCCCAGGTGATTGACAGAATCAAGTCTAAACTTCCAAATTGTCCACTTCCCATTCATCTATCCCAACATCTTGACCTGTGGCTTTGTTACTGGAGGCCAACTCAACCACACAAGAGACACTGATAATTTCATCAGTCACTTTAACAGTGGAAAATTTGGCTCCTTAGTGCCCAAGAATTTCTTTCAGAATAAACAGATAACCAGGAATGGTTCACAACTCATAGGGTGGAGAAATTTCTCTAGGTATTCATTAAATCCTTCCTGCAAGGGCACTGCAGATACTAAACTAATGTCATACTTAATCATAATAAACAAAGTGCACCTAATCACACCTATGTAGAGGTATTATAATGACATGTCGAATATCAGGCTCAGTCCTCAGTCATGGAGAAAGAGGTCTCACTTACTGCCATAAAGTACAGCACACAATCTGCTGAACAGATGGTCTCAAAAATAAAAGTAATCCGTCCTAGTTCTGCCCCAGTTGCTCCTGTCACTGATGTCGGAGGTCTGTTTAACAAAGAAGGAACAAAACATTTACACAGTACTCTCCAGATAGGCAGCAGTCAATCCTTCAGATTCCTTTTGGTATGTTGAAACCATCGAAGTCCTGTCATAGAAAACCTACCCTTGCAGGACAACAGAGGCCAGGTTTCACAGTGGCTCTGCACTGGGTGTCAGGTGCAGCAGGGTCATTTTTTAAGTGTCTGAATTCTTTATTATACAGTTCCCTCCTTCTAATGAACACCTAAATTTGACCATATTTGTAGGCAACTTAATATTAAAATGTATTAAATGTTTCAAGTGATTTACAACATTTAAATTGCATCTACCCTCCGCTGACAGGGGATGCTTTTCAGGAGTTTCACACAAACCAGAATTATTCAGGGTGCTACCCCTGTGAGGCCACACATCGAATCCAGTGTCCAGTTTTTGGTCCCTCACTACAAGAAGGACATTGAGGTGCTGGAGCATGTCCAGAGAAGGGCAATGGAGCTGGTGAAGGGTATGGAACACAAGTCTTACAAGGGGTGACTGAGGGAGCTGGGGTTGTTCACCCTGGAGAAAAGAAGGCTCAGGGGTGACCTTATTGCTTGTAGCCAGCTGGGTGTCGGTTTCTTCTCTCAGGTAACAAGTGACAGAACCAGAGGAAATGTCCCCAAGTTGTGCCAGGGGAGGTTTAGACTAGATATAAAGGAAAAACTTGTCACTGCAGGGGTGGCCAGGCATTTGAACAGGCTGTCCTGTGCTGGAATCGTCATTCCTGGAAGTGTTCAAACAGCGTGTGGATGTAGTACTTGGGGACTTGGTTTAGTGCTGGGTTAACAGTTGGACTCAATGATCTTGGAAGTCTTTTCCTATTATTCATGTTTAATTTAATTGCTGTTTGCTCATACTGTAAATTAAAAATTAGGGTTTGCTGAGTGGATGTAAGAAGTCACCAACTCCCTCAGCTGAAATACAGCACAGGAAGGCTGATGTCCTTCTTGCCATACCTTACCTGCCTCATTATTTTGCACCCAGCCTGAGCTAGGACTCTAATCTCACTCTTTTGACAGAGAGACACAGCCACCTCAAGCAGATATTTCACCCTTTCCAAGGGTTCAGGAGAGGTGGGATATCCCATTCTCCAGCAGTGCCTGCGTCTCCCCACTGGCTCCAGGGGAAGCACAGTCTGTGCAGGCTGCCTGGAGCCACAGGGCAAAGTAACTTGGATTTCACTAAAACACTGCAAGGGCAGGCTCCAATATTTATCCCATGGCAGGTTTAGCTGGGTGCTTTGGAACAATTTAAAACCAGAGGGATAGGAGTATCTCTTCTCAGTTTCCAGACAGCCAAACATCTGGTATCTTGGAATGAAACAAACACTGATAAAAACTAAGGTCTTACACACTTGTCTGCCTCAATGGACTGACTGGGGACTGCTTGGAATAAAATCCAAGTTTCCTCTTGTCTCTCATTCATTGCATTATTCCATTTCAGAAAGGAAAACACATATGATTCCAGGGGTAGTGTGAAATACGTGTAAGAGACAAAGATACACAAGAAATACATGAAAAAAAAAAAATCGAGTTCCTTACTTAAATCCTGGGATATGCAGGTTCAAGATAAGATAGTCATTGTCAGAGCCTCCTGCCCCACTCTGGATGTGATCACCAGCCACCTCCCAACCTTCATATGACACAAAAAGAACAAAATTTCAATAAATGGGTGGCAAAAAGAATCTCTGTTACCATAAGTTTTTAAGCAATTCAGTACTTCAGTGTATTTTAAAGACACCTGGTATAAAATATAGAGCAATATCATAATGCTTTTCAATGAAAAATTTTAGCAATTGTTTAAACTGCTGATTTTACAGGAAATTGTCACCTTTGAAATCAGCAAAGCAAGTGAAATTCCCTGACCTGTCCTGTGCATCTCAAGAGGGATGATCCATCTGATATCTTCCAGCCTTAAAACAGATGAATCAATGAATCCGTGTGTTAAATGTTAAGCATATACTTCAGTTCCCTTCTGCTCAACACACATAATTCAAAGCTTGAGTTACATCAGTCTGACAGGGTGGATCAGACTGAGGAAAATCTGTCAGAGAAGGCTGGAGGTGGAAGAAGTCCCAAATGGGATCATTTTCACCAGTAAGCTGCAACTGCTCTCTGCTGCAGTTTTAGCACATGTGCAGAGAGAAAGCTCTGAGTGTTAAATGAATAAATCTGATTTTAATTAAGTTTTACAAAAGAATTATGTATAACCTTGATGGGAATAGTTATAACAAAACACAAAATGATATAAGCTAGGGAGAAGTCAAATAGTGCTTTTTTTTTCAATGGGGGTATGAATGCATCTGAAGATGCATTAAAATCTATGGTGGGATAGGTCCGTGGCTGAGGGGAATTCACACAGCCTGCAACTCCTGACCTCTTCTGGTGTAGGAGAGATTTTTCATTTCTTCTTTGTGATACTGTGACATTGCTTCCTACAGGAAATCTCAAGCCTGGTGCAATTAAAGAAAAAGGGGGGAAACTGTGTTGTGAGCCACGCGGCAAAGAGCACACTCGTTTTGATGGGTGCTCCATTACAGCAGTGATCCATGCAGGAGAAAGGCAGGCACACAGCAACACAGGGAGTTGGGCTCACCATTCATCCCATCGCATTTGGAGTTGCCAACATTAAAGCAAGATGTCTTCATGTTGCCTGGCAGGATGTTCCACCACTTGTACTCAAACCCAAGGGCTGGTTCAGTCCCAGCAGGGCAGGCTTTGCACTCTGCAGGGCAAGAGGGAGGGAAAAGGATATCACATATCAAACAGTGTTTGTAAGAACACAGATACTACTTTTTTACTCTCTGGTGCAAGTAATAAGCAAAGAAAATAATCTATTTCTTTGTAATTAATCAGTCAAAGACTTATCAGGACCAAAAGAGTGGAAATGAGACCAGCATTTTATAAATGTTCATTGTAAGTAATCTGCAGCTGGTCCCCAAAGCTACATTTCCTTTTTAATGGGTTCAGCTGAAGGTTTGATCATGCTGGTAAACAAGAATTCTCACTAAATGCTGTAAGGGACCACTGAATCAACCACCTCAGAATCAACAAGCCAGAGTTTAGACTAGACAATGTTGGCAGGATATGAATCTGACAGTGCTTAAAATGAGGTTTTCAGAGGAAAGAACTTGGCTTGGGCAGAAGAATGGGTAAGGAGGAATTACTGACTGTAAAAATTCTGATTCCCCTCTCAGAATCCCTTAAAATAATTCTCAGGATGTTTATATCAGCCAAGAAATGAATCCAGAACACAGCAGGTAGACCAGCAATCCCTAATAAGAAAGGACTTCTGAGAGAAAACAGATATCCAACTCCCTCTCTCCAGTGTTATTTAACAACTATTTTATGCAAAATGAACTCTGGCTTCTGCCATTTAACTAAGTCACAGGCAATCAGACAACTGCTTTTGGGGACACGTGTAATTTTTTTGCAGACTCCTACCCTGTGTCCCATCTGAAAATGTGCCTGGTGGGCAGGGAGTACAAGAAGATGAGGCGTTGTTGTAGAAGCCAGGATTGCAGGGTGGACAATCCTGCCTCTCTCCAGAAGGAGGCAGTGTCAATGCATCAGGGAGATCCTCTCTGCAGATCTTGGGTTCAATCCATTTGTACGTGATCTGAGTCTGGAATGAGAAGACACTGAGCTCACATGATGTGCCAGGAAGCTTTAGGACTAGATGCACCAATCAATCACATACTTGTAAATTAAATCAGGGTATTCCCAATGACTGAGGCCAAAACAAGACAGTGTACATCCAAGACAATAAAGGGAAGGTTGGATAAGGGAAACAGAAGTAATTGGGTTCACAGGAGATTCCAAGATATCAGACCTTAAGAACAAAACAAAAATGTGAAGCTTAAAATAATTACTACTCTTCATTCCTATTTAATTAGTAAATATCCCCATGGAGACATTTCTAAGGAAAGTCAGATAAATATTTCTAGCAACTGCATAAGCAATCTCTTCATTTTTATTACAATAACACAAAATAAACCTTCTGCATTATAAACGGGGAAGGCATCTGTTAGAGAACACCACAACTTCTGCATTTTTTCGCCATACTGTCCTGTTCTTTGAAAAGTCCATAATTTCTCTCTACTGAGCAAATGCCAAAACCACACAGGAGCTCTCCCAGCCCTTCTCCAGTCCCTCTGCAACACCTAAGGAGCCATTTATGAACACCAACATGAGTCAGTCCATGATGTTACCATACACAGCAGTATAGTCTCTCTGTCATCATCTCTCTGTGAGGAGAAGCTTTAGGTGAGATGCATCACCTGTGAAGTTGGGTTTCAAATTTCATCTTACCTTGGGGCTATCTCTAAAAGGTTTTTATATCTCAAGATGAAAATTAGCTGAATTCCATAACTGAGAAACCCATCTGGCAAGAGTTAAACCTGATCACGGCTCTTTCTCTGGGCACTTCCAACCTTTGGTCCCAGCAGTGCAATCAGAGATCCTTGAGGCCAGCAGCTCAGGTAAGGGAGATTTCACCTTATGAATTTGATCCAGCCCCCTTGTCATCCCGGGCGTTGAGCTGCTTGCACTCAAGGTTAGCCTTGATAACACAGAGCACTTCAAGAAGTATCTGTCTTCTTTGAAACTGTTTCAAAAAATAAACTTGAGTTTCAGTTCAGACTCAGGTCTTGACTCTTGGGACCTGCAATTAAGCTGAGGCTTTCACACTTCATCCCTGCCTGAACTTTTTTGCAGCCCTGCCTGTGCCAGGTCATGTACCCTGGCTGACCCACATCCTGACTGGCCTATGGACACAGTGTCCCAGCTTGACACTGGTTGTGTCTCATCACTATGGACTTGTTTGGCCACCTTGGCTCAATCTGGCCATTGGAACTGGGTCTGCTTTGTCCACTTTGCTCAGGCACTGAGGGACTGCTCCTGCTATCAGAGTGGCACCTGTTCCTATGGATCAGTCTGCCCTCTCTGCTCCTGAACTTAAAGGATTTTCCGGAGTATTGGTCCAGAAAAGTTTCAGGAGCATCAGGGTGCCCAACATTTAAAACAAAAAGGCTCAGAAGCTGGCAAAGCACGTGTGGTTGCCCAGAGCCCAAACACACTGCACACCATAGGAATCCTACTGCCTCTGAGCAGGGAGAAGAGCGTCAGAGGGTCCCCACAGCCATGGGGTGAGGGTCTCTGACACTGAGGGTAAAGCATTCAGCCTGGGATTTTTAAAGCAGCAGGTAGATCAAAAGTCAAGAGGAGTCAAGGGCCTAAATCTCAAGTCCCCTTCTACACGTGGAGTGGCACAGGAGGGAGACAACAATCTAATGTAATGTCCAGAGAAAATCCTGGCTTATTTTAGTGAGCCATGGATCAGTAGGCTGGTTCTTTACAACCACTGTTCACCTGAAGATGGCCTGCACCAGTCAGGCCCCTCATTGAGCTGCATCACATGGAGAGATGGATGGGGGCCATGGCAAACCTGGACTGATTTTCAGAGCTGAAGAGCACTAAGCAGTGACAACCACAAAAAGGGTCAACAGTGGGAGCCTATTTAGTGCCAGAGAGACTTGGATCACACAGAGCAGTGACAGGGTAATCTGCAGGAGGTTGCAATTAAAGCAGTACCTGGGTGTGTAGCAGCAAACACCACTACTAATTTCTCAAGTCATTAGAGGCAGTTAACAGAGCAAGAATCAGTGAGTCCAGATCAGGTTGCAGAGCCTGCCAGGTCTTGGGCTAAACTGTCTGATGCTTCCTTATTAAAGCACACAAGCTCTCAGCTGCATTTTGGAACTGGCTGATCAGGAGACTGCAAAATACTCCATCCTGCTAGCAGATATAAACTAGCAACATACAGGTGCTAGGGATTTTTACTGCTTGCAATCCCATCCAGATCTAAAGGAAATGGGAAAGGAAAGAGACAAAACAGGTCTGACCATGTGTCCACAACTCTGTGAGCTTCTTATACCAGTAAACAGGAGTTTCTTCTCCAAATTCTGCCAAAATTCGCACTTGATTTCAAGGACAAAGGAGAGGTTGCTCTACCAGCTCCAAATCCAGGCTGCTCTACCAACAGGTTCCTCTACGAGGTGATACCCAGTGGCCCTAAGATCTCCAGGTGAGACAACCTCCAGAGAGTACAGGTGATATGAGGCATAGCAAGCACATCACCAGCAGCTAAACTCTGCTGCTGCACATGAATACTCACAGGCTGTGTACACAACATTATTTCAACAGATCATGGGCCCTTCTTTGATGCTAAAACTAAGGGANTGCTGCTGCACATGAATACTCACATTATTTCAACAGATCATGACACACATCATACCTATGCAGCCAAACACTCTTCCACTTGAAATAGGAACGGTCACATCCAATGATCCTGTGCCTGGGCACTGCTGGGACAGGGCAAATTATCACAAGCCCAAAGTATGCCAGGAAAGATTGCTAACAACCAAAGAGCCAGATTTATTCTGGGACAGTACCTCACCCTGCGCTCCAACCAGCATGGAAGCATGAAGGTAGCACCAGTGACCCCGTCAGACTCATCCCAAGTGCAAGGAGCTTATCATCTCACAACAGATCCCTTAAGCAGACCCATGACAGGCAGATTCTTACAGAGGGATAAAGGCTGGAAAAAAGGCAGCTAAAGGACAAACCCTAAGTCTCAGAGATACTCAATGCTGGAAGAAAAATTAGGAAAGTAATCGGGAAAGGGATTCCTAGAAACCCTACCTTGTTTTCAAATCCAGAGATAGCAGAAAGCTCAATGAGCATAAAAATAGTATCACGCCTTCTACTTACTTTTCCTTCCTTATCACATGGGGTATGGATCTGGAAAAAGTCTTTGCTTGTGCATGGAGGACGCTCTATACATGCACTGGATCCCTCATCTAAAAAGAAAAGGTGATAAACAGGATATTAAACTACCAAATGGTCTCTGGAAACAAATATAATGAGTTTAAAATCTGGCAATTAAAGTGAGTCAGCAGAAAAATACAAAACAAGCATGAAAAATCAAGCTCTTAATGGAGTCTGCACAAACCTACCCCCGAACTGAAGTGTGGAAAGGGGGAAAATACCAACTATACTTGTGCTGCCACAATGAAATTCATTGATTCAGTATGCCCAGGGAGAATTATTAGAAAGAAGTTCTTCACTATGAGAGTGGTGAGGCACTAGAACAGGTTGCCCAGAGAAGTTGTGGATATCCCATCCCTGAAAACAATGAAAGCCAGGTTTGATGGGGCTTGAAGCAACCCAGTCTAGTGGAAGATTCCCTGCCCATGTCAGGGGGGTTGGAACTAGGTGATCTTTAAGGTCCCTTCCAACCCAAACCGTTCTATGAGTCACCTAAACGCTCACCCCAAGCCTTCCCCTTCAAGCAGTAATTTCTACAGTTTGCCAACCATGGGAATATGTTCTCACTTGATAAGGAACAAAATTACTCCAACCCATTAGAAACATCCTTACAACACTGGCCCAATTTTTCCTCTTCTCAGATATTTCTCAATATTTCCTTTCCCACTGTGAGTACAGGCACAGGTCCCCAGGCATTTGCCATAATTAGTGATGGCAAGTTCTATGTTTGGAAACTTATTCTTCAAGAAAAATGCTACAAGGGAGAAAACTGAAGACATTTTGACTGTGAAGAATAGATTAAGACCATGTTATTTGATGGTCACCAGCTAACCAGAGCCGGGAACGCAGATGACTTTGGGACTAGGTTTTGCAACTAGATCAGCACATCTTCCAAGAACACAGGACACAGGGACAAGCCCAGAGAGAGTGTTTGGAAAAAACAGTCCTCAAAATATGTTAATTCTGAAGGAGTGATGAAGCAAATGCATGTCATCACCAACTGATTACACAAGTTACCACGAGAGGGCACAGCACGACTGTTAAATCCTTCAGAAGAACTGTTGCCTACCAGGTCATAAAAATCTCCATCCCTTCACGTTAACATGGATGACCTCAGCCAAGTTCAGCTGTGGTCCATTATGTATATGTGCCCTCTGCATATTTTAGGAAGTCCCAGGTTCATTTCCCCCTTTCATATCAACTGGAGACTAAACTTTGTTGTTGTATACAGCCATTCTCACACACCTCAAACATCTGATGACCTCACGTACTCAGACCCTCCTGGTTTTGCTTAACCCACTTGGTTTATGTACCTGCATAATACATTTCTTCTTTACATTTGGTGCACTCTTTAGCTCCTTTCTCAGAATAAGTGTTTCGCGGGCACACTTGGCAGCCAGATGCACCTGGTTTGTCACTGAAGGTACCAGGCTTGCAGGAAAAGCATTCAGATGTGTATGCAACTCCTGTAAATAAATTAAAACTCTGAAAGAGAGAGGTACACTCCATAACTCCTGCCTACCTGCTTATGGGTGAGAGCAAGCAAGCTGCACAAAACAGCATAAAACCCACACACTTTCACCACTTCATTTAGACACTTTGGCTTTGCTGACTTAAAATTTAGGTCTTTAATCTTTGCTCCTCAGTGCAAGTCTGACCCACCTAGGAGCCTTATATGACACTCCAAGTTTGCTTACACTTAGAACAGGACAAAAAAAGCAACACCAGATGAAATAAATAATTTAAATATTAATCTAACTGTCAATGCTCTGATATATATCCATTTATCACTGTTGAGAGGCTTACCAATAACCATGTTTTTTCTATACCACACTAGAGAAACCCTGCTTATTATTTTTCTCTCTCTATGTGCTAAGACAGTCTTCTCCACTAGATGGCGTCATTTACCAGATAAATTAATTTTTCAGCCTTTTCCTACCAGTGTGAAGTTTTGCTGTTCTGTTTCTACACTTTAGAGGAGCAGGCAGGGGGAAAGCAGCTAAACAAATGTACTTCAGTGCTGTAGGCACACCAGTAGAAATAANCAAAACAGCATAAAACCCACACACTTTCACCACTTCATTTAGACACTTTGGCTTTGCTGACTTAAAATTTAGGTCTTTAATCTTTGCTCCTCAGTGCAAGTCTGACCCACCTAGGAGCCTTATATGACACTCCAAGTTTGCTTACACTTAGAACAGGACAAAAAAAGCAACACCAGATGAAATAAATAATTTAAATATTAATCTAACTGTCAATGCTCTGATATATATCCATTTATCACTGTTGAGAGGCTTACCAATAACCATGTTTTTTCTATACCACACTAGAGAAACCCTGCTTATTATTTTTCTCTCTCTATGTGCTAAGACAGTCTTTTCCACTAGATGGCGTCATTTACCAGATAAATTAATTTTTCAGCCTTTTCCTTCCAGTGTTTTACTGTTCTGTTTCTACATTTTAGAGGAGCAGACAGGGGGAAAGCAGCTAAACAATCAATCCTGTAGGCACACCAGTAGAAATAGCACTTGGCAAACAGCATGAAGAGTGAGATAAGACCTAAAAGACAAATAACTCTTACCTTCAATTGTGATGTTTTTCACCAGAACTGGTTTTACTACTTTGGAGCCCATGAGAATCCCTGTTGTTCTCCAGTATAATATATTGCTACCTGATTTCAGAGTTACCTGCAATAACACACGTGACAGTTATCAGACATGCCCTCAACAAGACATTGTTTTATTTCCTGCTTCCACTACTCAGATTTCTTGCATCCTAGCAGTGATCCTGGCTTTTCCTAAGCTGCTTAGTGAGTCAAGAGGTAATGGGGAGGTGTTGTACAGACATCTCTGAGGAGTGCAAAGCAAGCTTTATAAAAAAGTTTCTCAACACCCAGTTTTATGGAAGAACACCAAGAGCTGTTTCTGACCTTGTTGTAAGCAGAATTTAGAAAAAACTGTTCCTGTCTTTATCCATCTACCCCCAGCACTGAGAAGCTTTTATCTCTAGCTCTGTGTTCAGAGATAGTCAATCAGTTTGTTTTCAAAGCCTTGAGATATGCTTTCATAAAGAAACTCAACACGACCCAGAGCTCAAAAATCCAGGCTTACAAGTGAGTTTTGTTTAGAGGCTTTAAAAATCCAGCTCTGCCTGCATCTAATATTACAAGCACAAGCCAGAGCTGTCCCCCAAAGCAGTCCCAACCCTCCTGCTCATTTCTGACCACAAATGGAGGATGAGATGCAGAAAACCCCCTGTTTTCCTGCCCTGGCCCACTTGCTGTCGTGGTGAGGTTCAGTAAGTGGCTGCACGCCTGTGCTGGTGTGGAAAGGGTGGTGGCATCGTGGCTGGGATAAAGGGCAGAAGGAAGGCAGGAGCACTGCTTTCAGCAGCAGTGTTGGTGCCTTCTGCCTTCAACTCACTTGTGTAACTACAGTGTCACTCTCGTAAATTAAAACAGCAGGTTTACCAAGACCCTACCTGTCCTGAAAAGCTGTACCACATCTGCTAGCCCAGCACAAGATGCATATTGCCAACACAGTGATGTTGGCCTGAAGGTGCTATATTTTCACAGAAGAAGAGGATTAAATTCTACCAGCATAAGAGTCCAGGATAATGTGATATACAGCGGTGCTGTACAGGCCTGGCATGACCGTGATTTTTGCTCATCCAGCATAAAGAGTTCAAAACTTCAGCAAAGTGTAAATACAGCCTATTGGATTTCCCACACCCAAGCAGCTACTACCCAGGGGGGCAGAGGAGAGTTGGGTTAGCACAGGTAACAGTGGAACTGGGACCATATTGAACCAAACATCCCACTCTGTGGGGTAGAGTCACATCAGCTCTGGTGCAGCAAGACTCACATGATGAGAGCAGAGGCTGCAGCAACCAGAAAACTGGGCTCAGAGAGGCCACCGTGACAGGATTTTCAGCACTGAAATAAAAAAAAACCTTCAGGAGAGCCAGAATCATCATGTCACCTAGCTCACATGTCTACATTTCAGCCAGGCATCTCAACAACCTTCATAGCCAGTGAGGACACCTGCACACCTCAGATGACGAGCTCATCTCCTGTGCAGACTCTGTCTACACCCCTCAGCTCACCCAAGTCCATGTCCTGGCTTTGAATCTACAGCTTAGCTCATGCTCCTCACCCCTCCTCACCCAGATCTCCAGCCTCCCAATGTAACTTGCACTGCTCTTGCCTCTGAGTGAAGAGGCACTGCCAACAAGAGCTGGCTCAGGAATACATTTTCTCCTCCAGAAGGATAAGCAAACCATGGAAAATGGAGAGCATGCTGCTGCCTGTGCCCATAAAAGCCTGTTTCTTCTGGCATAATGTCACCTATGCTGGGCCTTTGCTGATATGGCTCTGGGAACAAGGGTGTGTGGTTCAGTGGAAGCCAGGCCTCAGCTAATGAGTTGGTCTATGCATGGTCTGTCACAAAGCAAACTCAGCCAGCTGAGTCACGGGCCAGCCAAAGAGCTCCTGCTCCCGACATGGACAGGCTCATATCCTTGCTGCAGGTGCCACCCTGGTGCTGCCAACTTGTTTTTCAAACAGGTAGGTCCCCAGAGAGCAGAATCTGGGTGCAGCCCAGCTCTTCTGCACACAATTGCGATTAAAATGTCTGTCCTGTTTATCTCCACATACACACACCACGTCCACTGCTCTGCTGAGACACAGGGAATAATCTTGCGTTCTCATGAGCAAACAACTGTTGTGGAAGATTTCAATTACAGTCGTGCAAAGTGACTGTGGCTTGAGATTTGCATAAATCCATTTAACCTCATAAAGCACTTGATTCAAAGCCCAGGGAAATCAATACAAAGTCTTGCATCTATATCATTTGCTTTGGGATCAACCCCTTGGGGATCTCTGTGACTTTTCCCCTCAGTACTAGGAAAGCTGTGCTTCTTCAAATGCATTCACAGGACCCATTTGGTGTCTGCTCAGAGGAAATTAAAGACATTTATAAATGGAAAAGAAACTTCTTTTCCTGAAAGGAAAACCCTTGAAGCAATTTTTCGTACACTTACAGAATGAGAACCCCATTCTCCATTGTCTGTGAGCTTCACCCACTTGTCTGCTGTGGACTCCATCTCTTTGCACTGGTCATTTTGTATCTGTTAATAAAAACACAAGATCAGTGACCACAATCAGGTGCATCCCTCTGTCAGCATAGTGACTGCTGGGAATTAAAAGACAACTTTGTTCCCCTCATCAACATATTTAGGACACCAGCTGCCTTACCTGTGGCAAAAATAAACCCCCAACTTTCAAAATCTGCTAAAGCTTAATAGTGCATCCAATGACCACCTCTGACATAGATGGCAAAAAAAGTAGCAGGAGAAGATCTCAGACTTATCCTCTCACTGTCTGGTCAGACAAGAATGCTGAGTATTCTGTCTTGCCTGCTTCTTCCTTCTCCTGAGCCCACCAAGACTTAATTCTCTAAAATCCAGAGGTCATGGGCTTTTAAGTCAGAGGGGAAGTAATAGTGGATGGGCCAAAACTAGAAGACAAACTTCTTTCTCTGCAGCCAATATCTGCTGTGTCTTTGGCCCGCAGCCACCCAACCTAGGGATGAGAGTAACATTATCAAGGGAGAGGCAGCGTGCCATGAACAGTCTGTCCTGGCAGAAGTGTGAGGTTGGTTGTCCCTCACCCAGGTGCAGGGCAGCTCAGAAGCCTTTCCTTACAGCAGCGTTTGGGACACTTATTTCTTCTTATGTCTTCTCAGATGGAAAAGTATCATGTCCCTTTAATGCATGAGATCAAATACTCAGCTTTTATTGCACCAGGGAGAAAAGCCAGTTCAACACTTTCAGGCACTTGACCTGGAGTCAAGGATCCTCCTCAAAGTTACTCCATGTCAAGTCTGAAGTTGCATAACCCCTCATCCTCCAAAGCATCTATACACTTAATTCCCACCCAGATCAACAGCACTGAGGAAAAGAGGTGAGAAGAAGCACCTGCATAGAAGGTAGATCCCTAATTATTTTGTGGAACCTGAGCTACAGCATTTTTGTGTCATGGTTTCCATCTGCAAAAATGAGGTAAGAATATGTAGTCTCTTCTCACCAGGTGTAAAGGTCCAGGGAAGGGCAGATCAAACACTTCACCATTTCCCAGTAACCTGCCACTGAAGTGTCACTGTCCAGAGCTAAAGTGCCATTGTTAAATACATTAAAGCACAAAGACAAGCTGGGGGGGAAAAGAATTGACTTTTACAGGAGTGTTAAATATGGTTTCCTTGAAATACTAAGGCTAACTAGGAATTTATGGACATTTCTATAAAGGACTGCACCACTCTGCAGATGCTGCTTTTTGCACAGGGAATGATAAATTTAGAGGAGGTGAATGAGTTGGATATGGATAAAAGCAATAATCAAAAAGCCACTTTCAAAGCCAGCACTCAGAGAAAAAATTCATTTGCTCCATATCAGGACCAGATCTGTCAGTCAGTCAAGCAACTGGAGCTGGGATTCATAATCCTGACACATTGATGTGACAACAGAGAGTATATTTGTTGCTTTCTCCCCATGAAAGAGGCAGGATAGTCTAATATAAAACTGAAATGGCTAAATAGCCTTGCCTGCACCGTCTGTTATCAAAATGCAAGAGCAACATATCACACTGATGTAGCAGCAGTAGGGTGCCTCCAATAGGTAATTTTTGTCCTCCTTTCCAGCTCTACTAAGGATAAGGATATTTTGCACTTTTCTCCAAACTTTAAGAAATATTAACCAACATCAGCTAAGATTTCTCACTCTTGTGAGATACCATGAGCTGTGTTTTTCAGATAAAAAACAGAGCTTGTCAGACAGATACAGACTGAAAATTTCCAGTCATCTCCCATTCTGAGTTGCCCTCCCATTACATTTTCCTCTCTCTCAAATGACAGGTACAACATGACAAGGACAGCAATACAGGTGTCAGTGGAACCTTCCAAAGCATCTCAGTAATCTGGGGAAATTCATCTGAATTTCTCCTGCTTTTCTTTTCATCCTAATTACTAGGACACAAATTCACCTAAAATCAGAATTAAGGTTTCCACACACTACTACCTTGGAAGAAGCCTTCTTAAACATTAATTCCCTTTTTGACATCTCAAGTCAAACGCCCTCAAACTTGAAGCGTCTCTCACCAATAACTGTCCTGCAAAAGGTTGGACTGACTGAGGCAGTCATGACCCCTAATGGAAAAATTCCAGCTCATGGCAGACAGGATCAGTTCTGCCTGAGTTTTGAAGATCAGATAAATACCACAAGACAGTGTAAGTGACAGAAAGAGAAGAAGAATTTTTTTTTTATCTTGTTCAGCGATAACAAGCTATGGGCATACAGGGAATGTAAAGGGGGCTAAAGCTGTTTCTAATGGTCTTTATCTGGGTGGAATTCTTACAATGTAAGGTTGGATTCACCGTATAAAAGGCCTTACAAAAAATTCAAAGAAGATGTTGTTGTCAATATACTGGTATTCGAAGAAGACAGAACCGGATTTCTTCAGGTGCACAGCGTAGATGAGGGAAACTGTACAATCATCCCTGTTTGACTCGATGTAATTCCCTCGAGGTGTCCATGAAGAGCTGATGAACATAAACAAAACAAGCCTCAACTGAGATCACAGATACTGAGGGGACTATTCTTACACATACAAAACTACATTACATAATAAAGAACCCATAATGCCACAACAGCTAAATTTATAAATTCATTGAATTTATAAATTCATTACTGGATTACCATTTATTTTTCAACTCTAATAGATATAATAGATATAGTAATTGTATTTTGTATCCGATTTTATTTTTATATATTACATGAACAGTATAAAATATAATACTTTTCATCAAAACTGTGCATGTGAATAATATGGTAGGAAAAACTGAGGACCCAGCCTACATAAGAAAGGTTTATTATCCACATGTTCAATATACCTTCAATTATACTCAGAAACAGCCTTCTGCAACCACCATGGATCTCTAAATAGGCTGTAAAAGTAACTTTTAGCCACATTTACGGGGTCCATGACCCTGGAACTTTACAGCTACAAATAAGAGCAGCTCCAGGCTGGTCTTAGACTCTCTAGCTGCTGATGAGCCCAAGGAGACCATGTCGACAGCAAAGAGATGGCTACAAAGTTCACCTCCCAGCCACTCTTGTTTGCCATTAGTAGGGCTGGTTACCCTCTGGGGAGCTTAGATGAGTCATTAAGCAGCTTTGTGCTGCTGAGCTCTCTTGGGTTTACCCATGGCTGCATAACCCAGATGCAAACAGAACTTCTTACTTGTTGCAGCTGTCGGCTTTATTCTCAGATGAGCCAACCGCAGTGTCCATGAAAGTCGCCACGTTGGAGAATCCTGCTGGCAGCTCATCCCACTCATCAAATTTGATCCCACTGCCCAGTGAGTAGGTCCCCTCTGCACACTTGCTGCACACCTGGTTCTTCATCTCGAGGTACTCACCAGAGGCACAGGAGAAAGCTGGGGAGGCAATCATTTACAACATATGAATGGGCACATTAATCCTTATTAATTTTCATTATTTTTCTGCCACTTGCTTAATTAAGATTGAACTGCCACTAAAGGGAACCAAACAGAATGCCCCAGTACCAGGAACACAACAGCTGAACTACCAACTATCAGCTGCAAAATTGAGATGTTCACCAGTTTTCTGGTGAAATGTTCACATGATTTTCTCTGATGTGGCAGCACTGAAACCAAATCCCAAACGATGGCTCCTGATTTGCAGCTTGTCTCTATTGGCAAAACAAGATTTTAGAATCAAAATCTCTATCGACAGACTGTGCCCAAAAGCACTTTGCAAAAATGAGGACTTATAGTGCAGTTGTCCTCACCCTTGCTCACCCAGCTGTTACACCTTGAGCTTGATTAAAATCACCAGTACCTGAGAGACAGAACAGACTTGTGTCACCCACTTGTATGGCAGCTAAGAGGGGTATCTGCAGCACACTGATGGTAATACAACACTACAAACCTCGGCTAAGAGTAACAGACCTAATCCAAGGGTCTCTCCATGTTTCTCCTCGCATGAACTGTCTGCAAAACCTTGAACATCTTGCCTGATAGACCAGGTGGTCTTGGAAAAGGTCACCCATGGGTCTTTGTCTAGCAGATGAGAATCTTTGACGGGGGTGGAAATTAACATGCTGAGAAAATAACCACTGGCTGTCAGCACAGCAAAGAGTTTTCAAAACCTGTGTAATTAGGGGAAGTATAATTAAGAGGTATATTCACAAAGTGTCTTTTTTATTGATGTCTCTAAAATTATTTCCTCCAAATTACTGTATGCCCCTTGTCCCCTGATTACACCTCTCCCTGCCAAGGGAAGATTATTCTCGTTATGTAGAAGAAACCTGGACAGCAGCTGAAGTCCTGTATCCCCACAAAGTTCCCTGCCTGTGCCAGGAATTGTATCTCCTGCCTGGACACTCATTTCACTGCGAGGCCATCCCACTTGTCCAGCAAGTCCTCTTTGAGACTCAACATCCTGAATGGAAAACAAATGAGCACTTTCTGCAACACATAGTACTTCCTACATTGCTTGCAGATTTTTAAACTTAACTATGCCACTCTATCCAAAGCAGAACTCAGAGCAGCACACACAACTCACATCCCAAGAAACAGTGGCTTTTTCTACTGTTTCACACGTTCCATGTCACAGTGACAGATATTTCATACACCCTCTTTGACAGACATAAACTCATTAGCCTGAGAAACTGCCAGCCAAAGTGGTGAAACTGGCCCGAAACCACTGACGCCAGCTGCAGTCCCAGCAAATGTGGTTCCACAGATGTGCTGATGTTTATCTGCAGAAAAACTTGTTTGACTGTAAGTACTTTGATAAACTTATGGCTGCATAACTCATTTTCCATCTGAATCCAACTAACAGTTCAGGCTGCCATTTCTGTGCCAGGGCCTGCAGCATTTCCTCATGTAATTGCCCTTGACGGGTGGCATTGGAAAGCAGATAAAAGGTCCATTTAATGAAAAGTTCTGCCAAAAGATCATTTTTCCCTGTTGGTCATACCAACATACTCGAAATTTGAACCAGTGGACTTCAAGCCAACAGCTTTCTAAGCCTGTTGCTCACTGGTGAGTGGACCAAGCAGGAAACTGGGTAGAACCTGGGCAGAGACAGGGGTTGGGGTGGGGATACACAAGGAAATTCTGCTGCAATGGATTTTGTGAAAGACAGACAGACCAAAAATCCACCCTCAGTGAGGGCAAGTTTTCACTCTCAGTGAGTGGCACATGACACAGAAGTACAGCTAAAATCCCACCCGAGTAGCTCTGGGACCTCAGCTCAAGCCATAGGACATATTTGCAGATGGAATCAGAAACAGCTTTCTCCAGAGACTCTGAAAAAAACAGTCAGCATTTCCCTGTGTGTCTGAACTGAGACCACACTTTGTGCAGCTTTTCACCTTAAATGTGTAAAGGTGTCCTGTCTCACTGCTTTTGCATTATTAATAAATCTTGCCTTATTTTTTTCCTTTTGAAGGGTGCAGAGAGAAGCCATCAGGAAGGGAAGTGGAAAAGGTAGCCCTCTCATGACATATTTGAATTCTTTAACAGTTTGAACATTTTTTTTCAAAGAAAGCCAAATAGCAAAAATTGGGAGCGCTGCTTCATGTTCCAGAGACATGAATTTCAAATAAGGAGTCAAGAACCATGAGCAATTCACTGCCATAATGAAGACGCAGAAGGCAGCAGAGCCTCCTGTTCCATGCAGTGAGGCTGAGCAGAGATTATTACTCTAACTGAACCAATATATTTTAACACTTTTCAGACTGATCATTTGCAAGAAATAAAAGGGTATAAGAGATCGGGCTGGCTGCCACACAGGACACATCCTCCATCTTTCACCTTCCAGGAAAGAGATGAGCCTTTTTCTTATTCAGGTGGGGAATTACCTTCTTTCCCTCTTCTAAGAATTGCATTTCAAAGGCATCAGCATTTCGCATCAAAACACATCCGACTGCAAGCAAACTGGCTCTGAGCATGCCAGCTGCTTGCCAGGTTCAATTTGGGGCTGAACGTGGCTAATGGCAACACAAAACACTTTCGACATTGGAACAGATGCAACGTTTGGTTTCATTCCAGGCGGTCGTGAGCGGCTGGAGGGGGGTGGGGAGGAAATACAGCATGTGATGAGAATGGAGATGGTCTCACAGTGTCACACAACCTGGTCTTTTAGCAAGGAGACAAAAAGCCAGGGCGAACCCTCTTTAATCTAAGCAGCGTCAGTTCAGGAGTTCGTCCCAGCTGGAGACAGGCAGGTTGTGGCCGCGTCCCCAAAATGGATCAGAGGCACTTGTGGGGGGGACAGGGTGCAGACAGATGATCCATCTCCAGGCACTGGCACCTCACCTTGCTCCTGGCTGCTCCATCTCACTAAGACGCAGCTGAGCGCAGGTGCAGCGCTGCCCAGTGACCACAGCAAACAGTTGACATTATTGCAGCACTGCTGTGTATGGGGGGGTGACACACGCAAGGTGCTGCCAGCAGGAAGGACAGCATCACAACATAGGAGATTAAGGTGTGATGTGAAGTTTCAGGAATCTAAATCCTCTGTTTTAGGTGTGTGCTCTAATTCATCCTCCACTAAACTCTCCACCTTGCTTCAGAGTCTAGAGGAAAAATTACTTTCCTGTATGAGAGGTAGTCTTTGTGAACAGCCCTAAACCTCAGAGCCCATTTGTTTAGGCATTTGATACTTAATTTTCAGAGAACACAGCTCTGTTGAATAACTGGACATTGCTATTCCCTCTCCTCTCTGACTGCAAACTTTAATATTACACCTTTCAAATATCAGTTTGGGTGCTACGCACTAAATTACACACACTGTAAAGATAGAATGTGATTTTCCTTTTTTTCTGTGAACAAAACTATGATTCATGTATTAAAAGGTTTCATGACTTGCCCCATCATTGGCATTTTTAAAACTGGAAAAACATTTTCAGAAGCAGTTAGGAACAGCATGACACACTGTGGTGTTGGATACACTGATGCCTTCAGTAGATATTTGGAGCTGATGCAATTACTGGTGATTCGTAGCTGTAGCTTTCTTAAGTAAATAGAGAAGGGGAAAAAAAATGGTGTGGTTTGTACAGGTGACCAGTCTTGCTCACCAAAAAGATGCTGTAAAATACTGTTACCTAGACACTGCCACAGCAGCCACACACACTCATACACTCATGTGATAAAGCTGACACCAGAATCACTTCATAAGAAACTGTCATGAGCTGCAGTCCTAATACCCACTGAAACCATTGTATAAGTCTTGTCAAACAGGCCTCATTTCATTCTTTAAAAGGATTACAAGTCGCTCGATAAAGGTGACGGAGTGGTGTAATAGACTTAGGGTTTCTAATACAGTTAGCTCAGTTTTGCATGTCACTCTGATGAAGAAAGGTAGTGCTGCACCATACTAGCAAGGCACATCTTAAAGGGATTAAGAACTGCTTGAGTAACAGATCTCAGACAGGGCTGTCAATAGGAAACAGGGTGGAAGGAGGTAATTCTGCCAGCCCAGGACTGAGTTGATGACTGCCCACACTTTTATCAACAATCTGCAGGCAAATAGAAAAGGAATGGTGTTAAGATTGGCGGGTGAGAGACTTTTACCAAGACTGAGCCCACTTAAAGTCAGTGTGTTTTAACAGAGTCAAAGTAAAAACAAGCTGCTGAAGGCAACGAGTGCCAGCCCTGCCTGCAGAGGGCTGAAACACGTCCTGGAGAGCACCAAGCCTGAGGGTTGGAGTGGACCCACTATTCAAGAACTTCCACTGTCAAGACATCCAAAAAAGGCGCTAGTGAGATCTCCGGATATATTTAGAAGTGGAGGTAGAGATGTGCAGGATGAAACGTGTATTACAGGGAAGAAGATTGTTGTAGTACTGCATATACTTGTGATTTGGCATTTTTGAGAGGCCAATACAAATCAAAAAGACTTGAAATGGCTTTTAAATTAGGGATAATGTCTTGTAGTGAGCGATCTAAAGTGCTTAGTCTATTTAGTTTATCACAAGAAGATTGAGTGTCAATTTGATTAATATATAAGGACCTCCAAAGGGAAAGAACACAGGATCCTGCTGCACTCTTTAATCAAGCAGAGAAGTGCATAAGAAGAGCTACCCTCTGGAAGCTGAACCCAAACAAACTCAAATTGGAAATAATGCACAGATTTTTAAAAGGAAGAATGACTGATTGCTGGAACAATCTCTCATGGCATGTGATGAACCCTTTGTCTCTCAAGTGCTTCATACCATAACTGAACACCATATGGAAGAAAAGCTCATGCCAAATACAAATTATCAGCCTTAGCATCAGCCTAGCTCGATGCATTTTAGTGGCCTGCAAGGTCAAACTAGCAAATCTAATTAAACCCCCTCCTCTTAAAATCTGTGAGTCAAGATCAGTGGTATCTTACCTCCCTCCTGAGACACCACTGAGGACGTGGGGCATCCTGAAGGAGGACCCCTGCCCACTGTGTAACCACTTCCAAGGAGTGCTTCCAATATATAACTTTGCAGATCTGACTGCACTTCACAATCACTTTGCAGACATGGAAACGGCTCCCCAGAGGGAAAAATAGACCACAAACAAGTTTGCCTCATTTGCCCTTTGACTGCAAGGCTTCAGGGTCACATTCTGTCTTTTAGTACAGCTGTGGCCCTCCTGGTGATTTGGGTGGACTAGGATCAATATTAGTTGGCACATTTCTTTTCTGGTAACTGACCCAAACAATCTCACATTGTTTAACTTTCTGATGCTGGGGGTCAGGATAGGATTATCATGAGCACAGGTGGATGAACAGAATAGATCTTCACATGTATATGACTCCTCAGCCCCTCCTGAGGTCTGAAACTTTCCTCTGGAGTGTTTTCTCACGTTGATTATCTCCCAGATACTGCCACGCTGTGACAAGGATCAGAATATTTGAGATTTCACCAGAAGATTAACCAAATTTCAATATCCTGCATCTTGTCTCAATATCCTTCATCCTACAACACCAATCTATAATGTATTCAATTGCTTTCCTCCCTTATGCAGCCCTGGCTACCCAGTCTTACCCCTTCCCTCAGCTAGCTTCCCATCCCACACCAGTTGGAACTGCTAACTTCTACCTCCATCACTCTTCTCAGCAGATATTTTTCTCAGACATTTCTTACTTAACAATCCCTAAAACTATTTTAGGTCTTATGTTTATTCTGTTGCCAGTGAGTACGTGCACATTCATGTGTATCTTGTGTCTCCCTGGATCTCAATGTATTACAATTAAAAAAAAAAAAAAGACACAGGACTGGATTGTACCAGATTGTAACAACATTAGAAGGGGTAGCAATTGAGCAATTCTACATAAAGCAATGAAAATACAAAGCAGAAATAATATCAAACACTGGTTTTCCATCTCTCCCCTCTCCAGTCCTATTTTGTTCATCCAAAGCCTCACCATCTGGGATTCAGGTGAGATGCTGCCATCTCCTGAAGGCAGAGTCTGGGTTGAACTGCCTCAGCCTCCCATGGGCAGAGGTAAAAATTGTAGCTCAGAAAGGAAATTATGAGGTTGGCAGCATCAGGCAATCGTCCCTCTGAACAGCTGTTGTGTGACACATGCCACAAGCCTGGAGGGGAAATTGTGGCCAAGGACAAGTACATAGAGGCTGTTCAGTGACACTCTGGGACATCAGGGTCCACACAACATGGAACCAAGGACCAACCAAAACACAGAATGAGAAGGGGGAAAAAACCCCAAACAACTAACAAAAAAAAAAAAAAGAGTCAAAGGATGAGAGGAAATCATTGCTTCATTATTAATGTTTCCTATAATCTCACCAGCTTCAGAATGTCTTCTGTGAATAATTTATACAAGGCTTCTCCAATAGACTGTGAATAATTGATGTTCGTTTTCTTCAGTCATTATATCCCAATGTGTTACTAGCAACCACACTGAATTATAATTTAAGGTAAAAAAAGTCTGTCTAGGCTGTTTAGGCTTGAAATGTGATCACACTGAAGTCTGATATAACTTGCAAAAGAGTACCTTCTGTGGCAGAAATCCTTCCTTTTCTTAAGAAGAAATAATTTCTCCTTTTATCCAAAAAAACATGAAATAAAGCAAAGTTTTTCCAGTTCACCTGTTTTCCAGCTGGCCTGGCACATAGGACACTTTTATTATCACTTTACTGCATCATTCAGACTCTGAAAGGTGTGGGTTTGGAATGAGAATACTCCATCAATTCATGGCAGTGGGGTGTAGGGTGGAGAAAGACAGCCATCACCAAGGGGTTAGAAAGCACATTTACTGGCACAGTTTCAACAACCATCCTAGTGGCTCAGCATTGGACATGTGAGGGGGGTTGACCCAATACAACATGGTAAGAAACAGACCATGACGTCAGTGAGCAGCTCTCCAGGTGCTGCTGACTCCATCAGGCACATTTTGATTGCTCATCAGGCAAAGTCATTGGTACAAATGGCTTCTAATGCCATTTGATACAACCTCTGCACACACACACACACACAGAGTCCTCGCCTCTCATCCCTCTACCAAGCGATAACAAATTTCAAGGTCTTGCCAGCTGCTTCCCCACTGAAAGAGAAATCAGTGACTCAGAGGAATCTTTTTAACTTATTTAATCACGTTGTGTACACAAGCAAGGTGAAGGATTCATCAAAAGACACTAAGACCATCCTTTCTCTTGGGAGTCTCAATGCACACATCAGCTTGCAGTTCTCAGTAACTCTTCTCCAGGAATTAAATTCTGTGGGTTCAGTGCAAGCTCTTTAGCTTCTTTAACTATTTACCCAAAAGAATCTGTGCTTCAAAAAGCCAGCAATGGGACTTGTTCTGCAAAGACAATGTCATGCTCATGCACAGACTAAAAATTCTGGAAAAAATACTTGTAAAACTGGGGTAACTCTCAGCATATCAGTTCACTTTAGGAATACATCAACCTAGAAACACCATGGGAAAACAAAGCCTCAAGCCCCAGTCCAGATGAGAAACCTAATGCCATCAAGAAGATTGACCTACCTGACTTGAGTTAGGAACATGAATTAGCAAAGACAGGAATAAGAGGAACAGGAATAAACATCTGTTTGAGTGCTTTGCTAAATCACAGCCTTTTAGCAGCGACTCTCAAACTGTGCCATGCATACCACTGCTGGCTGAACAGCTTTGCTACATGGCAGCCCTGCATTAATTCCTCAGCTTCAAAGTGTTCCTGAGAGCAGTCCCAGCTGCTGTGTGCTAGTCCCCTCCATAGTGTGCTCTAGTGGGAAAGCCTTTCCTTTTTCTTTCAGAAAAGACATAAAAACTTTTCTAAGAATACAAAAAACCACAGGTAAAATTGAGTTGTCCAGTCCTGCAGGCCATGCACACAAAAGTGATCTATAAAAAGTGCCCACGACTTTAAAATCTATTTCTTGGACATGTTGCTGTTCATGTCAGAGGTGGCTCCAGAGTCAGAGTTATATTGTGTTTTTTCATTATCAGACATCCTTAATATCTTGGTAATACATGACAGGCCAAGGGCCAAATCTATAGCATATCAAGAAATCCTCAGATTCCCTGGATTCCCACATTTTTGGTACTTAGTTTTGAGAAAGCAACCTTCTGCATGTGACTCTTACATGTTGACAGACAGCTTCATGGAAGCCATGTGATNCCAGGGTTATATCGTGTTTTTTCACTGTCAAACATCCTTAATAGCTTGGTAATACATGACAGGCCAAGGGCCAAATCTATAGCATATCAAGAAATCCTCAGATTCTCTGGATTCCCACATTTTTGATACTTAGTTCTGAGAGAGAACTAAGAACTTCTGCATGTAACTCTTACATGTTGACAGGTAGCTTCATGGAAGCCATGTGACTGTTCAAAATAGAGGGGAGAAAGGAAGGTGTAAGTCAAAATGAAGGAGGAGACCAGTATATACCTTTGAGTGAGCAATCTCAAGGATAGAGGATTGAAAGGGGAGATCTTCTGCATACGTTTTTTGGAACATTGTCTCAAAAGAGTACTTTCCCACGGCTCAGGATACCCAGCAGCATCAGTCACCACACATAAGTTTATCTGTGTGCATATGTCACATCTAAATGACACAGTTAAACAGCAACAGCCATGAATAGCTTGACCTCATTGTTTCTTCTAAGGTGGATACCCAAAGAAGCAATGTCTGAATATCATTAAAAATGAAAAAATGTTAGTATATCAGAGATGATGAAGAGAAGACCTTGTGCTTTCAAACCACGGTTAAAAAAAAATGAGAATGAACCCATGCTCATCCTCAAAGCTGTGCTGATCACCACACTTCCTCTCCTCAGTGGAAACAAAGAAATCCCAACCATTTCAAAGCCCACTAATGAGACCAGAGGGAGCCCCTGGTGGTCTAGTGGTTAAGGACACGGCACTGTAACTGCCGAGGCCCGGGTTCGATTCCCGGTCGGGGAAACTCCCCGGGTAGGCGGAGCCCGTTAGCCCTGTAAGGCGATCCACCTACGTCCCGAGGACCTCGCTGCCACTGTCCAAGCTCGCTTGGCCCCGGCAGACGAACCTCAGGATTAAAGGGTGGGCTCAGTTCTGCGCGCACTGTGTCCCACCTAAAATAAATCCAATGCGCAGGCTGGAAGGCGTACAAAGACCTTCCTCAGATCTTCGTTCGCGAAGTCTGGCCACCACCACCACCAATGAGACCAGAAAATAATCCTCAGTGAACTTCAAACGAAAGAGGACAAAAACCTTCTGACAATATGTTAGGATTCACATGTTTGCTTCAAGAGGTTGTAACTCTGGACTTACTTAAGCCTTATGAAAAATCATTCTGACACGCATTAATATATGAGCAGAATGACATTTTGGTGATAATAACGTTTTCTTATTACATAACAAACTAATTTGAGATAATATAAACAAATATGACTGAGTAATAACTAGCACCATTCTCACAGGAGTATTTGTATGTATATTCACGTCTACATGCGCGATGATGCAAACATTAAAGAAACTGCTAAAACATATCATTGCTATTTTCTTCAGCAGCCAAATTTCAAAATTCTAAGACTCCGGAAAAGCCCGTTCTTTAGCACAAAGCCTACACAGAGTTTGCCTGAATGCAAATCTAGTTGACAATGAACTGATGTAAACTTTATGTCAGAAGGCTGTAGCTCAAGCACAAAGGTTTTGTCAGACATGTAACATTCATTTTGTATTATACATCTAAAGAGATATGTATGAGCATAGAAAATTTGCAGATGTCCACTGACTTCAGGGGAATTAGGAGCAAGCCCACTTCTTAGCTGACAGGGGTACCCAACCTTACCAGGGACTGAGAGAACATCAAACCCAAAACCTCTTCCCAAAGTTTTCTGTTATGAAAGCAGAATGTTGAAACTCCTGCAGATCACTTAAATTGCCTTAAAATGTTATAAAACCTACAGACTTAAAAAGGTCATTTGCCCTAATTGTGTCTGCAATTATCAGGAAGATCTGTATCTCCTCCTGTGGTATCCTGGGAGGAGATTAGACAAGTCAGAACACACTCAACAAACACAACTCAGTATCAATAAATCAGGTCAAATTTTGCTCTTAGACCACAATAAAGTCTATTGTAATTAAGGACAGCCTATTTTCTGCAGCCAGTGGAGCTTTTCACATGCTTGCCATTTGGTACAGGCTCACAAAACTCACTTCTAAACTGAAGCACATTTCTGACTTCAAAGGAGTTGCTCCCCCCTTAGCAGGACCAGGTAAAGGAGTACTTTACCAAGCAGAGCCATTAATAGCTCCATGACACCATACTTTCAATCACAGAATCACGGAATCATTAAGGTTGGAAAAGATCTCTAAAATCATTGAGTCAAACCTTTAACACAGTACTGGCAAGTCCACCACTAAACCATGACCCCAGGTGTCATATTTAGACCTTTTCCACTTCCAGGGATGGTGATTCCACCGCATCCCTGGGCAGCCTGTCCCAAGAATTTGATCAAGTTATTTCATATTTTCAATATTTTTTTTAGTCTCCCTTCCTAAAAAATCTTCCTGATTATAATTCTAATTGGATGCTAACTATAACAGTGACTCTACCTGTGCTTTTTCCTCTTGAACACGGCAAATTCAACTCCTTTTAAAAATGCTCTATTATTTTCACTATATTCCTTTATTATGCACACAGACCACTAAAGTGAACAGATATTTATGAGATAAGGTGCAACCTATTCTTGCTTAGGATGACAAAAAATTTCTTATATTCTGTGGGATAAGAGAGTAAATATTCTAAAAGGGTTTGAGGTCAAAATGTGAACCCTTTAAGCTCTTTGTGGTCACAAACTCTGCTGAGATGAGCATATCAGTGTCCTTGGACACATCAAGGGCACATAATGAACCAGGTATTTGGGCTGTACTTGAGTGAAGGAAGATGGAGAGGAAGGAAAGGAGACAGGGAAGGAAGGAAGGCTCCAAATACAGACTTTAACTTGAGTGTAAAACAGGCAGCATATGGTCAGGCTGGCAGAAAAGCCTGATGGTGGCCACCAGAACAGATTGCAGTGCAGTGTCAGCAGGAACATGATGCCAAGTGCTGCTTCCACTGCCAAACCCCAAAAAGGTCCCCATTAGACACTGCCTACAGCCCCACACCAAAGCAGAGGGTTTCCAGAGATAACCAGCCATAAGGGGCTGCAGGAAAGGGCTTAGCCCAGAAAGCAAACTGCTCCCTTGGATTGCTATCAATATTTTCCATTTAAAAGGCCAAGCAACTGCCCTGATGGCAGTGATCCTTATCAGTTAAATTCCCTTCCTGTTATCAGACTCATGAGGAGATCAGAGGGAGATCTGTGGTAATTAAAAATGAAGGAGACCAAATTAGTAAAGCACATTCCTGACTGTCAAGAGTGATTCAGAGGTCTGGATTCTGCTGAGGGAGGCTCTCTGTCTGCCACCCCACCTCCATGTATGTTCCCTACCTCCAGAACAGTACTGGGAAGATGCCTGGAGGGGACATCTTAAATGGGAAGCAGAGTAGCTCTAGGAGTAATAAATATTGCCTTTTTCCTAGCCAAGATCTCTTCTGCACTGTTAATCTCTCTTCACAGGAACCCTTGCAACCGTGACGTGGCAGCATCAAAAATATGACTCAGGTCTGAACAAACACAAGGCTGAGAGATGTGACCAGGGAGTTTGGTGTGGCTGTGCCATGGCCTGTCCAGAGAAAGCCTGGCCTCATGGGCATTGAGCACTGAGGTATCACACCACACTGAATGGCAAAATGCAGGCTCACAACCTGATGCAAGGTCTAAAAGTGGTGATGGCTGCAGCCCCACAGGGCAAGGAGATCAGAAAAAAAGAAGGAAGTGAAATATAGAAAGGGGCATGTTATCCCAGTGCCTTGCAACTGCAGAGCTGCTACTGCAGCTTCCCTCACATATCTGGGTCACTGCACTGCATGACACAAACATGTGTCATGTGAGGGTTCCTTCCTTCTTGCCACCTACCACCTGGATGGGAGAGAAGTGGAGGGCAGGGTAGTAGGAGGGGACGGTGGGTCGTCACGCTGCTCTGTGCTCATGGCAAGATAAAGGCGAAAAATAACCAGGTCACAAAGCAGTCAAAATATGACAAAATATGACAGCCCTTTCTACTACAAACCCCATGACTGTTTCTCAGAGGACCCTGTCTTCCCTGCAGGTAAACTTTGCTGATGAAGTTTTTGAAGAGTCAGAACAGAGGGCAGAATCCTGCCAGGTTTCGGAGGCTGCGGCCGTTTCGGGGAGCGTTGGCAGTCATGCTCAGCAGGTCACAGTCAGCTGTGCCTTGCAGGTCAGCATGCTCTCCAAAATGCAGCAGAGCACAGAGGTATCCAACCTCATTTAAAATGTGTTCATTCAGATGAAATGCAGTAAAACACAGCATCATGAAAATGAGCACATCTCGAGACACCGACTGAGCTCTGGTTCCACGGCTCGACTGCTCCAGAAGCACCTGAGCTAACCTGTTTTTAGCAATCTCAAGTGTCTTTCCTTTCCACTGGAGGCCCAAGTCTGGATGTATTTACAAAGATGGAGACATTTAACATATTGTTATACTATCCTTCTAATTCTTAGTTCAGGCACAACTTAAAGAGAATGACTGCTGAGCATTTGGAAGAAGGAGAGATTGGCACAGTATTCTCAGGATTCAAAATTAGTGACAGCCCGCACGTCACTTCAGTTTTCAGGGAGCAGTAAAGATCAGTGGCAGATATTCTCAAGTGGCAGACATTTCTGAGTAGATGAAAACAACTGCAAACATCATGAAATCAGCAGTGATGGCAGATATGTTCCCAAAAGAAACACTTTCTCATACAGATTTCCCCATATCTGGTGTGTCCTAACAGCCACCAAGGACCACTGAGGGCTCTGTCAGCCTCAAGGAGATGGAAAAAAAAGCCCTAAGAGCTCGTACTTCTACAACTGCAAATGCTGTACCACTACAACTGCTGTACAACTGCAACCCTCTCTTAAGAGCAGCAACATAGTTGGCTCTGGTATATCTAAGATCTAATAGATATTAAATAAAACTTCTGAAGATAACAGATCTCTAATGCCAGAAATCATCCTACCTGGGATAATTGCATCCTGGACCCTGATTCTGCAAGCTGAAGGACTGAAAGGGTTTCCTTGGGTATCCAAGGAAACTCCAGAACTCTACCAAATGCAATTTGTCCTGGCATGGTGTAGGACTTACAAGAGGTAGGAGAATCTGAAAAAAAATTGTAGAATGTCCAGAAAGACTCACCTCAGAGGATATGGCATAGTTATGGCATTTCTTGATAGACTTTGGGATAAAATGGCACTAGGCCTATAAGAGAAGGAAGGCATCTCAAGGAGCTGTTAATGTAAGATGTGTATGCAAGCTCTGGCCAAGTTTGTAGCACAAATGTCACTCTGTACACAATCCACTGAGAACATGAGTTGTAGCAGCCTCAGATACAGAACCTTTTGTATTCCTCAGGCTGCAGAAATTCATGTTTTTAGTGTAAGATGCCCTTGATCCAGCTGCTGTGTTCCCCACTGAGACAGAAGCCACCAACTTAGAGAATGTAACAAGTCAGTGAGGAGATATCTGCTTGTCAGTGTTTTCAACACAACTCGTCATCAACAACAGACCCCCATGAGAAAAATCTAGAGAGCTGTAGGGCAGTCAGTTTTCAAAAGCCACCTCTCCCAGTATATTCCACCCATTGAAGAATGGACTGTCAGCCAAACTCTACACTGGTTCAAATACTTTGCAGTAAAAACCACCATGTCAGCCAAGCTGAATGAGAGAGGTGTTCCCAACACATTCCTGCAGTGACTGACTGCTGTTGACAGATCCATGTTTTCAGGCTGAAAGATTGGTTGTTCTTTAAGCAAAAGGTGAAAGACTAAGAGATGAGAAACCTAAAATTACTTTTGCCATCAGAACTTAGCCAGACAGCCCCTGAAGCCAGATAATCTACCGCAGACACAGATAAAAAAAATATTGAAGTACATTAACACCTCTGCACTCACAAGAGCCCAGACAGATGAGATCTGAAGGTTTCAGTAAAAAACTCAAATATCTGATTGCTTCTCAAACAAGCTGAATTCCCATGGGAATTAACAGCAACACTCCAAGGAGAAGCATCTACCAAGATGAGTTTTCCAGTGTATTTAACAGAATCCTGTACTTTGGTGCACAATATTACAGCCCATCTACTGGGAAAAGTTTTCACCTTGTCAGTCAGGGAGAGACAGGTATTGAGAAGCCAGAAATTCATCTACTGTTATAAAACAGATGAATTCTCCTTGGAATTGATCTAAGACCAGAAAGACACACAAATAAGAGGAGATGAAGAGGGAAGTGCACCATTTTTCAAAATCTGTAGCAGAAAGTCCAGGAGAGTGTAATATTGCTGGTTCTTAAACCATTTATCACACAATTTAAGGGGAAATAATGTACGTCAGAAAAAATTAGTTATACCTGTGTGCTCCAGGGTACAGCAAAAGTGGTTGTGCAGCAGAAGAAATAAAACTGTCTGCACCTTTACAGTGCAGACAGCAAAAACTAATAGGCTTGAAGTATAACAAGGGAGATTTAACAGCAGAAAAATCTTTAACAGGAAGGAAAATGAAAAGAACAAAATAGATGAGCAAATATCTGGGGAGCTTCTGGGCTCTTCATCACGAGAGATCCATAAAAACAGTCCAGCCAAACATCAACCATGAATGACACAGTCATTGCCACTACAGCTATTTGGGCTTGGGGATGAATTGTGGAATCACCAGAGGTGCTTCCCAGCTCTGTATTTCTGTAATTGAAAAAGCACATCCTAAGGATATACAGAGATTCCACATTTAAAACCTCAGAAACTAAACCCAAATATCAGGAATGACACATTCTCAAATGAAAATAGGTTGTATATTAGGAAGAAATTTTTTACAGAGAGAGTAATCAGTCATTGGAATGGGCTGCCCAGGGAGGTGGTGGTTTTTAAGATGAGACTGGATGTGGCACTTGATGCCATTCTGTATCAAGGGTTGGACTTGATGATCTCAGAGGTCTTTCCCAACCTGGTTGATTCTATGATTCTATGATGTTTGCAAGCAGTCAGAAATCTTCCAGTGATCAACACTGCTACAGAAAAAATGTATGTGCCTCACACTGGAACATATGTCATAAAGAAATGAACAATAAACCTTTAGAGGAGGAGTAGAGCTGAAAGGATGTTGCCATTGTTCATTCTGTTTGTCAGATATGACAATTTTTACCCCCTGGTACAAATTACTGCTAAGATCTACTGTGGAGAGAATTAGTAGAGCAAGGAAGTGTGATGAGAAAGAGCATTCAGCCTGGGAAGCTACAAAACACTGAGGGATGTGTTTGCAGAGCAGCAGTTCGCTTACATTCCCAGATGCAAAGAAATGTTTAAATGTGTTTTTTTTTAAAAAAAACAACAACAACAACAACAAAAAAAAACAACAACACAAAACCAAGTGGTATGAAAACACTCCAAGTTGTTAAAAATAAATACATAAATAAATAACATGCAGGAGCTCATCATGAAAATAACTTAGGCAAATAAGACATTTACCATTCCTTATCCATGCAGCTTATTAATTAGTTAAATAATGAAGGTGTGGACAAGGATGTGGACACTATGAAAATATGATTTGACCACTTCTGGTCACCATTTTTGGCAATACAAATGAACTGGAGAGCTACAGAACTTAAGAACAGGGCAGCTCAAGGCAAGCAACCACGTCCCTTCAAGAGGTGTTGTCATAGTCATGCCTTGTCTGTAAATTAGCATACTGTAGCAGATATTGAGCTGCACAGCTCCACTGCAAAGACAATCCCTACTCCACAGCTCCAGGGGGCAGGAAGAAGGATTGGAGGGGAAGTACTAACTCAGGGACACTCAGGACATCACTGACAGACCTAAGAAGCCCTACAAGGGTAAATAGCACAAAAAGCCAGTAACAGTCTGTAAAATTAAAAGGCACAACGTACTGCATTCCTTCCCTTTCACGGGGTCAGGTAGTCCAGAGCACTCCACTGACGGATTCGGGACAGCCACCCTCCATCTGGAGCCACTGCTGTCGCACTCTGTGTACTCGAAGTGGTAATCTGTCTGCAAGCAATTACAAAGAGTTTCAGTTTCATCATAACATTTGCATATTAAGCTCATTAATCAAGACTTGGAGTAGCAAACTCAGTTATAATTAAACCAGAAAGGAAGTAGTTGCTGTGGAGCATACTGTGCAGCACTCTTGCTGCTTTGATGATCACCGTGTATCATCACAGAGCAGGCACAGAGCACACCAGGTGCTGTGCAGCACACATGCGAAGGCAGGAGGTGGGATCTGCAAAAGCACTTGAGAGGCAGGACACAGATTCCACTAGATTTTTTTCCCCTGTCTCTCAGAGCAGGATTGATCCCAAATTTCTGTGTCTGATCTACAGTAGCCAACGAGGCTTCTGCTTTGATCAATGGAACAAGACATACTCAGAGCACAAGTCATCCCACCATAGGCTGNTTCTGTGTCTGATCTACAGTAGCCGAGGCTTCTGCTTTGATCAGTGGAACAAGATCAAAGAATCACGATGATGTCCAAGATGGTTGAGATGATTCACTTCAGAGAGGCACTTCTGAGAGGGCCTTTGGTTCTTCATCAATTTCAGAGGAAGCCCAGGCAAAATATGGGAGAAAAACCCAGTATTGGGATACCTCTGAAAATGCCATCCAAGGCCAAATCTGAGGATTACCTCAAGGCAGAATGATGTTGTTAGAGGAGATCAGTCCCTAGGACTGAGATAAGCCCTGAGCAGACTAAATGAAAAGCAGTATGAAATTTCCTAGCATTGGTTAAGAAAGAATATTAGTTATTTGTCTTATTAATAGTATTGATTCAGATCCCACATACAATCTAGACTCACATTTAATTACATTTTTTGTTTTGTGTTTATAGCTCTGTTTTGAAATTCATAGCCCAGAATTGTACTATCAAAATAAACCTCAGCAACATCTCATTCTTCAAGCAGCTTGGTATCAAGAAAGAGTTTGGGTGAAGCTGGCAGAAATAGTGATTAACTTTCTTTAGAGGGAACAGATCTGTGTTAAAATGGCACATCCTGGCAAGCTCCATGAGGTGTCTTCATGTGGGCAAGGCTACCTCCAGCTCCCTTTGCAGTCAATGAAAGGAAAACATTGTCCCTATGCCTATTTTAGACACCTTCTGCAGAGGGGTGAGGAGAGATAATACATCCTAGAAACACTTCTTCCTCTCCACTGGCTACAGAGTCACTTAATTTAGATGGAGTCTTCTCCATTCCCTCAGGGACACCCCACCTCCAACTCTGCACATCCCTTCACGGCCCACAAAAATAACACACAAAATCATGGGACCGAGGAAAACTTAGCCACAGGCTCAGTGTTTATGAAGCTTTGGGACAGACTGGTATGGTGGGTCCATAAACTTTGATCAGTTCCTTTCGATTTAACTTGTCCTCTCCTGGCAGGGCTGGCCAAGAACCAGGGAGGGGAGGCAGTGGACACGTCCACAGCCCAGGGCACAAGTGGAAGAGCTCTTTAGCTGGCGTAGCTCACTCTCACTACAGTGAACCTCACCCATGAGACAACTCATGATGGAGCAGAAGAATGGGGATCAGACAGATAAGGGTCTGTCCATGCTGGTTCTGATATAGATGAGTTAATTCCTGCATGTATTCAGCTGACTCATGTGGAGAAGGCTTGCAATTGTCTTCATTTACTTGTAGAAAAGCAAACAACACTGAGTTTAATACTTCTCCTATTGTTGCCATAGCTCTCCAGAGATATTCAGATGTTAATAAATAAAGCCTTTGCTGTTTTGCATCCCAGTGCAAATAATAATTTGATTTCTCTGGAATTAGTATTTTCATGGTTCAATAATTGTCTTTGTAGTGCAATTGATGGTTTAGAAATCTAACTCATAGCACAGTAGAAAGTAAAACTATTTGTCTCCAAAAAAAGAATAAATCAAGGCAGTAGATGATACTATCAAACCCAGATCTACAAAGGAAACATAACACACTCCCAATTCTACAAATAAATTTAATTATAATACGTATTTTCCCCCTTTCATCTCATTATGCAATCTTCCAGGAATAAGAAAAAAAAAACCAAAACAGTCCTGAATCATCATGGTATGAAATCTGCCTATAAGGCAACCAGATTTTATTTCCACATAAATGAAACATCTGTAATAGACCCATCTCGTAGTTCATATGACATGAGAAAAAAAAATCTGTTAAATTAAATATGCAAGAGTGAAGCAAAGGAGAGGATATAAAAATGCTCTGAATCTGACTCAGGTTCAGATCCATTTTCTACCTAATATCAGGTCCAAAAAATTACAGAGAACAGTTTGGTGTCAACAATCCAGGTTGTTTTCATAGCTACCCTCTCAAAACACACTTTAGTGATGTCTAGCCAACATGTAATCCCTCTGCAGCCAAAAGGGGTCTCAGAAGGGGTGCAGCTGTGAGGGACACATCATGCAGTGCAGAAACAATCCCTCTACTGGTTGGATATCTTTCAGCTATCACCAGAGATTCAAAATTCATGACAATAACTAAAACTATGAAGGATAAAAGTGTTCTTCTCTCCTTCCAGGTTCAAACAGATGAGGCAGGTTTCCATCTCTCCATGGAAATCTCTCCAGCTTTAACCAGTCAAATGAGGTTTCTGTAGAGATGGACCCAACAGATGCTTTTCCCTCTGACCACCCCATCCCTGTGTGCATCCATGTCCACCAAGGAGTCACGAGACTCACAAATGTCGTACAGCAGAACTAGAGTTCTCAGACAGTCTCTCCATTCCTTTTTCCCCTGTTGTGCTCAGTTCCCTTCTGGAAGAGCATTGGGGGTGGGGTTTTTTGGGTTTTCATTTTCTAACTGACTTTCAACTAGGCTTTATGTCTCATAATGACTCCATGGACTTGGTTGTTCCTGTGGTAATCAACTGTACTGAAGACTCTTCAAATTAATTTTTGCCCTTGGTCACACACATAGTTCCAAAAATCTTTGCCAGCTACCAATGCATCTTAGAATCACAGAACCATAGAACCACAGAATGGTTTGGGTTGGATAAGACTTTAAAGATCATCTTGTTCCAGCCCCCCTGCATGGGCAGGGACACCTTCCACTAGACCAGGTTGCTCAAAGCCCAATTCAACCTGGCCTCGAACCCTTCCAGGGATGATGAACCCACAGTTCCTCTTGGCAACCTGCTCCAGAGCCTTATCACCCTCACAGTAAAGAATTTCTTCTTAATATTCAATCTAAACTAATCTCCTTCAGTTTAGTCATTTCCCCATGTCCTACCATTACAATCCCTGATAGAGTCCCTCTCCATCTTTCCTGAGTGGTGTCACTGGAGAACTCACTAGTGATGACTGAGGCCAAAAAAGGTGTTGAGTACCTCAGCCTTCTCTATGTTAGTTGCAGCCATATCTTTATTTTGCTCATTGGGGCAGTACAGATTCTTTCATCTTCCTTTATTGTTATTTTTCATGTCCCTAGCCAAGTTTAATTCCAGCTCTCCTCTCCTCTCCTCTCCTCTCGTCTCCTCTCAAAACTCTTTATCTAGAAACTCTTTACCTCGAAACACTTTACCTAGAAAATCTTTGTCACACAATAGTGATAGACAAGGAGTAATAGGTTCAAACTGAAAGAGGGGAAATTTAGGTTGGACATACAGAAGAAATTCTTTACTGTGACAGTGGTGAGGCACTGCCACAGGTGGCCCAAGTTGCCCAGAGAAGCAGTTGTGGATGCCCCGTGTCTGGAAACATTCAAGGTCAGGTTGGATGCTGCTTTGAGCAGCGTGACCTAGTGGAAGGTGTCCCTGCCAATGGCACAGGGTTTGGCATAAGATGATCTTTAAAGTCCGTTCCAACCCAGACCACTCTATGGTTTTATAAAACAAACACTGAGGGCCCAGCTGCATCCATTCTTTATTACCAGAACACATCTCTGCTGGATCATAGGCATGGCAGGAGCACACAAGTTCAGCTGTGCCACTGGCCAGCTTCAAATTAACCAGCACATGAATATAACTTCATGGAGCTCTGGTTCAGCTAAATCATCCGGCATCTCAAGCTGGTTTAGCAGCCATGGTAACATCTCAGCACCCAGTGTAGCTCAGGTCCATCCCTATGAGCTGGAAGCACATCTTGACTGCAGCACCAACACTTCAAGCACACATTATGAATGCAGGCACTGGAATCGCCCATTAACTCTGGCTTACGGAGCTCAGAACTTCTAATCTGCATCAGGAATTTGAATTTCCAAATACAGAAGGCTGGCAGTGGAGCCTTCTCAGCACTGTGAGACACTTACAACACCTTTGTTTCTCACAGAAAAATGCTATTGAATTGTGTTGGGATTTCTTCACAGAATCACAGAGTGACTGAGCTTGAAAGGGACTTAAAAGATCACCTAGTTCCAAACCCCACGACTGAGAAATTTCTTCACCCACCAGTTCTCTGAAATGAATTGCATGTCAAATCCATTGCCAGATGTTATCTGTTGCCAACTACTACCCCGATTTTGTTTTCAATGTTTTTTCCACTATCATCCAGACTATAAATTATCTATAAATATCTATAAATATATAATATCTATAAATTTGGCCACAGATCTGTTTTAATTTTAACTGTAATTCTGACTCTGTTTTAATTATTTTTCTACACTTAGACCTGATCTTCTAAACATGTCCCTCCCCTAGTTCAGCTGTTATTTCCTATAGCATTTCCTTTTTTATTTCTCATAATTCCTAGGCTTTGGCAAAACTAGTTTGAATTTCAGACCCAGAAAGTAAGTTTCTGATGGAAAGTGTCTCTCAGGAAAAAATTAACAACATCCCATATAGGGTTAAGCTTGGTAAAAAGAGTAGTTTTTAAATGGAAAATTGATGCTGTTCCAAGAAGCTGCTCAGGATCAATATGTAGTCCTCAGCATTAAATTTCAAATGAAAGGTTAATAGTAACCTGAAAAATGCCACCAAAAAAAATGAATGTGTGTTTGCTTTACCCTGTGCTGAATTTTGCTTTATTGTTCTCAGAGAATTAGTGAAATCACTCCTGCACTACTATGCAAAGCTGTTATGAGAAACTCTCTGACGTACACACACTCTCTTTGAAGGACACCATGTACAAAACAATGCCCTTGTGTCAGCACACGACATCAGAGAAGTGGTGCACTGGTCACAGCTCTGCCAGGGGTAGGAAAAAGTGACAAAATTTTTCCAGTGTCCTATGTTTAAAAAGCATCAATATGGGATCGATGGTGTGTGTCTGCCACCCTCGCACATGTCCTGTGCCAAACTCCAGTAGACACTTCCTGGCTCCCTAGGGACACCCACACCTGCTGCCCTGCAGTCCTTCTCCTGCTCCCAGCACACAATGAGCTGACTAAACAACACCTCAGCAAGGCACGTCCCACCCAGTGTGTCCTCCAGCTCCAGCCCCCCTCTCATACAATTCTTGTCTTCACTTTAAGTGGTACTGAGTGCTCCTCCTTGCCCAGGTCTCCAGATCCAGTGCATGTAATGCCAGATGATTCCAGTGCAGACCTCTACATCTGAGCTAGGCATCCCATGGTCCTTTACAACAGTTGGCTGACTGTTGTCAGCCGTCTGACATTTCCAGGGCAGAGATCCTCTGTCTTAAAGTAAATGCCTATTTCACAGCATTTCTGAAACTCTAGAAGTATTGTTTTCCTCTCCACTGACTGGAAGGGTTTTTT